>JAUTXW010001311.1:2270000-2452500 GCA_030620095.1 Kuschelorhynchus macadamiae
GTTGGAGGGAGCGTACGCTCTCAACACTCAATTTTTCACCTTTTATAGCAACTCAGGACCTAGAGTGGGCTTATCTCCGGCCTCTGGGTATAGTTCCTAGGGTATCCGCAATAGAATACGATGTTTCAGTTGAGTGCTTCGCTTAAGGAAAGCTTTTCGAATGCGGTCAAATGCGCTGCGAACTGGTATTGACAAAAAGGACTGCAAAACTTGTTATTCTGGCGAAGATAGTAAAAAATCAGACTTTGATTCTGAGGCAAATCGAGGATATATGAAAATATATAAAAAATCACGCATGCGCCTTCGAACCGTAACATCACTATGCCCAAGATCTTGTGCTTTTATACAAATGAACGCTTCTGATGATATTGCTGCACTATTATAGGTGCTGCGGCATGTAGACCACAATTTTCTTTTTTCCAGATAATCTGTCTTTCGTTGAGTACCAAGTAGACATTTCCTATAAAGTGGTATTTAAAAAACTCTTTCAATATTCTCATCATATTCCGCCGAACTTCATTAGTGATAAATAGAAATGATTGTTTTCTGGACGGAGCAATTCATCAAGTATCTCCGGTTTATTAACCTCACATTCTTATCGCATTTCCTATGAACGGTATCGTACTGGAAATCAAATTAGAATAGTGTCAAGTCGTTTAACGGCAGATGTTAGTACACGAATAACCAAAGCAAATAATAAACTTGATAAGTTATTCTGATGGCAAATTGCTTTAAAAGGTTTGTAACATTTAGGAATTTTGGTGAGTATAACTTTTTGAGTCTGGGGCAATATTGAGATAGTCAGTCATTTCATTGATACTTCCATGGACACTTATCAAACTTAGCTGGAAACTGCTGGACGTTTCATTACAATCTCTGAAATCATATTTTGTGAGTTTAACTATTTTGACCTTACAAAGCTTCTTTTTCGGGTTTTCGACTGCGTCTTTGTACTGGTATCACCGATACTAATCCACAATGTAGCAATTCTTTCAGTTTAACTTAATTTTATCAAAACCATAGCTTTTTACAGAATGTATTTTTTTAAATTATTTCTTTTTTGTAGATTCATTTTGAGCCAGATATGTGGGAAAAGATAATTGTGATACTGAGAAAGCATTTTGTGTGCAGTGCAGAGCAATTTTTTATGAACTCAACTTTTGGTGGATTTTTTAAGAAAAAGTCAATGCCTGGAAAAGAAATGAAACACGAGCAATACAAAAATGGTTTGTTTATTGTTTGTACATGCAATAGCTCACATTTATCGATCAAATATTGTATGAACTTAATAAAAAAAATTAGGTATTGCAACACAGATTTTCATATATTGTTCGTGGGCTTACAGGCAAAAAGCACTAAGTCAAATGTGAACAGAGTTGACTTTTTGCTTGTAAGCCTATTATATATCATATTTAATTAAAAATGAAACTAACAATTTATTGCTACATCACATAATGAATATGTTCTGTTAAGCAATTTTATCACGAAGAATCATAATTTAATAGTTAGTTTATAAGAGCATAATTTTCCAGATCTTAAATATACCCAGGTAAAAATTGAAGAAAACTTACTTCGACATTGCTAGCAACTTTTCTATTTATTTAACAACAATGAATAACAATTTTCACTTTACAAATCACGTAATTGTTATATATTTACATAATTTTGTGTGAGAGCCAAAACTAAAAAGTACACACGTAAGTGTAAGTATTAAAGCATACAGGTATATGTTCTTTAATTAACTACTTACTTAATAATTCATGTTCTATTTCAAAATAATTTGGTATAAAATGATCCGTATAAACTCTGTACGGTATGGTGGAAGAGCATTTGTTTGTGAGGTGTAGTTGAACGTGAACATATTCATTCGTTAAGGTATGAGCTAAAGAGCCAAATTTCCCTTAAAATGTAATCAACAAAAAAAAAATAAAATTCGAAGAATAGACACTAAACCCAGTGATGAGAGATGGACTTTTTTACTTTAGCTTACAAATATATGAAAGCTCTAAAAACATTTAAAAATCAATTCTACATGATGTTTTAAAACCAAAGAATCCTAATGGATATAATCAATATTAAATTTGTTGTATTGGTTTCCTGTTGGAGGACATAGGCTATAGATATACATACTTGATTTAAGTTTTTGGATTTACTATAATGTTTAAAATGTACACTCTTAATCAAGCTTAAACTTTATTTTATACATATGAAATCAATAATAAAACATACCTTACAGTATTTGTTAAAAAAATCATCACATTTGTTGTAAACAGTTGATTCCAAGCCTCATAAATATTGTTAGAATACAAAGTCCAAATAACTAACTTTCGATTAAAGCAAAAATCAAGTAACGATATATCATAAATTTGCAAATAAACTAAAATAAACTAGACGAAATTCCCATAAGATCTACTGTGTTCGTATAAAGCCAATGTACGATTTCTGTGAAAACGGATAATCTCTATTTCATTCTTGTCACGTTCAAATATATAATTTACAGCTAGTGTTTATGAAAATTATTGTCTTGGACTGAATAAAATCTACCTGGTGTGCATGTTGTATCGTAGAATTAATACGAAATTAAAAACAGCAACACCTAACTCGATTTTAAAACAAATTGAAATAGAACTAATCTGTGTGAAAATATAAAATAAAAAATATACGAATATGACAGTAATTCTAATTCTAAGTAATTTTTCAAACTTCGAAAGTGTGCCATCTTATTGGTACACGTTTATTTTTGCATCCAGTATAATCAGATATTGTTTGCTGCATGTTTTTAAACGCTTACCCAGAAAAAATATATTCGCTTGGCAAATATTGATGCAGACAGGCGAAATCGTAAATTTATTGCATAAAAAGTGATAATTTAAGAAATGAGAACAACCTTGTTTAAAAAAAGCTTTTGCAGATATTGATGCAGTTAATACGATGCATGTGCAAACTTGACCCATTTTTTACAAATATACAAATAAATTATAATCTTAACAGTTAAATGTGTTCTATTTTATTTGCACTGATAAACTAAGGTATTAAAAAAATTTGGAAATTCTCTTTGTTTTTCTTTATCTACATCTTTATTGATCTATTCGTAATCCAGACATAATTAATAGCATCAATTATTTTTTGTAGTCTATAACCATTGTTCTAGTTATTTTTGTTTAAAGAAATAATAAATTAATGTTTATATTGAGTAATTCAATTTAATTTTGCTGTACTAGTATTTCCATAGAAATTAGGCTACCAAAACGATCAAAATCCAATAAATGTTGTTAAAAAACTTAATTCCCTAATTTAAATCTTATTACCTCCTGATGTTTCATAATGACATCATTATGATCGTCGTTTTTTGTGTAAAAATGACACATTTTTGGGAAATTTACTTTAATGGTTTAATTATATTCCTAGGAGCGGAATGGATTTATTAGAGTCCAGAAACAAGCACTCTAATGAATTCATTGCGGTCCTAGGACGTTAATTGACTCATTATAGTTCTGTCCTAAAAAAAAAAACGAACTTAGCAACGAGAAAACGACTGCCTTTCGGGAATATTTTTTTAATAAAATTTGAGCAACGTTTAACTCAATTGATGCCAGAAGATAAAGTTTTGTATGTCATTCGGATCGGAAACAATTATTATGTCTTATAATGTGGTATCAACCTCGGCTGACGTCTCGTCTGATAATATAAATAACTTTACTATTATAGTATCTTCTAAACCGGCCAAATTTTTGCAATATAGTTACAAAAAAGTAGACGTAAAACTTTTTATCCCCCTCTTAGCGTTACCATTTTATCAGTAACGCAAAATATTGGCGTTAAAAATGTAAAATTATTTTAATCCTTTTTTTTTGTTTATGGTTGTGGGCCCGTGAACTAGTATATTTACCCATAATCTAATTGTTCGTGGATGTTCGGGACTGTTCGGGTAACGAACATCCGATTGCTACAAATGGTACATTTTTTTTCAAACAAGTAGATACAGGGGGAATGGAAGGGTGCGCAGAAAGGGGGACCATAATCACCCTTCAAGGATGGGGGAAGGAATTTACGTCTGGGAAATGTCAGCCACACGGGCCCTACAGTTTATCGAGGAGTCCGAACCTCGGCCATCCCCTCCATTTGAGAGGGTATATGATGGCGGGTAGTGTGAATTTACCCCCACACTACCACGGGAATATCCGGTTCCCCCCGGCCAGGTTACCGGCTTGAATGGCAGCGTGGAAAGTGAAATTCATTTTACCCTCTTCCATATTGGATTTTTAAACCACTAATATTAGCTGCAGACTTGAAAAGTCGTGCACCCACCTAGGATTCAAACCCAGGACCTGCGAGACCAACACCGGTATAAACCTAAAGCTTTACGCTCTCGGCCACCGGCTCGCCATTTTAATATTTTGAAAAGGTTTTTTTCAGCTAATATGATTTTTAAAGATAGAGGGGTGCTACTTTTTTGTGAAATAAAGATGGCGCCAGCAGAATTTTCATAGCTGTTTTGGTTTTTGAGACACAGGGCGCTTTTGAAAATGTTGCAGTTTCAGACACTCCTCCTATTCTAGCTATCTGGAAAAGCAAAAACTGTTCCTTATATGACTTTTTCTGTATAATTCAGTTCCGCTTTTAGAAAAAATATGTGGAGTCAGGTCAAAAAGTTATCGGATACTACTCAATTTTAGTATTTTTTAAATAGGTTGCTCTGTATATTATTCTTTATATTTATTAGCAATAATGTGAGCTTCCCAAAGATATATACATTATGCAATTATTTAGAAAAACAAGGTCAAAAATCGAGAGTTTCCAAATTTTTTTTGTTTAATTTCTCTGTTTTTTTTTGTTTAATTTCAAAAGCAAAATGTCAAAAACTTTGCAGTTTTATCAGTTCTTGATTATTTATGAAATATTTTTGTTCTTTTGGTATTTCTATTTAATGTACACTATATGTAATTAACATTATTTACAATAATGGCGGTCTACGAAAATTATGAAAAGTATGATATGTTGGCTTGTTTCATACAATCTAATAAAAATCCTTAAGAAGCTTCGGAATTATATTTACAAATGTAAAGTGCGGGACACGAAAGAAAACCGGGCGGAGTCAATCGGTTTAGGAAGGTTAACCAAGAAATCTCTTTAAACCAGTGGTGTCCCATCGTTCTTTAAATAATATGGCACTCCTTTTTCACTATACGCACTTCAGATAATTAAAAAATGTAACTATGCTTAATGAACCTTTATCTATATTTGTCTGTTTTCTTTCGTGTACCACGCTTCTATATCTTTTTTGTGTTGCAAAAACGGCGAACTTTCGAATTTTAAAATGATTTAATTTTGATTTTTCTTGATCGATTTACCTATAAATATATTTTTTCTTGAGTTCTGTCATTAACGGTTCCCGGAATACTGCCTACGTCCACTCTTATTGGACCACCCACTATAGTGATACACGATTTACAAGTCCAGATTTTACAAGATTTATCAAAATTTTAATTTATATAGTTCGACTTTGGGCTACTCGGATATGCCAAAAGTCTGTCTCCGTTTGTCATATTACTACTATACAGGGGCCGTTATTGTGAAGTACTATACAGGACGTTTCTTAATTGCGTGCTGATGTTAAAGAGGGTGTTTTTAAGTCCTAAGAGACCTAACTTGAGAGATACAGGATGCAAGAAATTTGATGCACGTCTTCTATGCATTAAGGAGCATACGGATTGACCTAGGTTAATTACATATGCACGCCACTGGTAGAAATTTCAAAAATTGATTGTTAATAAAAAATGCCCTTTTATGCATAAAAGACGTGTATCAAATTTCACACATTTATTTATCTATAATAGCATCAGAATTAGACTTTTTGGTTCATATTAAACTTTTTTCTTAAAAAGGTCCGAGAATCACTCCCCTTTAACATTAGCACGCAATTAGGAACCGCCCTCTATAGTACTTCACAATGACGCTTCCTGTACAAAGTAATATGATAGACGGAGACAAACGGTCACTTTTGGCATACCCGAATAGCCCAAAGTCGAACTGCATACGTTAAAATTTTGATAAATCTTGTTCACTGGAATCATTGCTGGCTCCCCTACTATAATTACATTGATGTGTTAATTTTGGAAAAATATGAGTTCTGTAGTTTTTCAAATATTAACTGCAATATTAGATATTTTTTGACACCCTGTATTGAAGAGAAAATTTATTATTTTGAAGCAGTTTATTGACAGCTACTTTATGAACAATTTTACAAAATATATAAACAAAAACTATGCCATTTTTGAGGTTGACGGCTGTGTTTCTAATGGTTCGATTCCTTCTAAATCTTTTGTTGTCTTTCTCTGAAAATGATAAGATTTCGTCGTCACTACTTGAAGATCCCAGTGTGATAACTAAATCATCAATAACCGTTTCAATTTTGCCATCTACATCCCATTATTTATCTTCAATAAAACGAACATGTTTAACATACAATTTCCAATTTTCAGTCATTATTGAGTCAATCGCTTCTATTGTTATTTTATTTAAATCTTTAATTAAAATTTCACCGGTGTTGCACTCTCGAATATATTTTTTTACTCCTGCCCATGTAAGTTCAATAGGGTTGAGGTCGCACATATATGGAGGCAGCCTTAAAGGTGTATGCCCGAGGTTACGTAAAAGACCGTCAATTTTATACTTTTTTCTCTAGGCTTGTTGGCTGATATTACTTCATATAATTGATATTTTCTCCATATTGGATCACATACAAGATTGTTCGATTTAAGCCATGATATCATATGAGCTTTTGTAGAGTATTTAGTTGACACTTTATCTTCTACGTTATCTATCTATAACGCTCGCAATAACTTCACTTGCACCGCTTCGAATTGTTTTTTTTTTGCTCGCCATCGTTACTTCGAAAGAATAATTCAAATTCAGCGCAACGCATTTATATAGAAATGAAAATAAATGCTCGAAATCAGTGATGGGCAAATACCGGGTATATTGAAATTTGGGTATATACCCAAGGTTTTGTACCCGGTATATACCAAGTGGTTATATATCCCCATATATTTGGGTATATACCTGGTATATACTATAAATAAATATATATATAAAGTGTATTTACTTGGTTAATTTAAGGTAATCTAACAAATTTTAACATTTTGTTGTTAAATTAGGACATTAAAAAAAGTGATTGAATAAATCGAAATAAAAATCACAAAATAATGCTATTAAAAATGAAAATAGTATAATGGATCAAAAACATAATGCACAGAGTAAGAAAAATACATTTAAAACCTAAAAAATAATCAACTATTAAACAACAACAAAAACATAAAGCACAAAGTAAGAAAACTACGTTTAAAATCTAAAATAAATAATACTTAGTTGCAGAGGTGGCAACCCTAGGTATAATACCAGAAATATACCTGGTATATACCAGGTATATAACTATAGTAAATTTCTCCATGGATATATACCCTACACCTTTTGGGTATATACCAGGTATATACCCAAATTTTATTTACCTACCCGTTGAGTATATACCCACCTCCCATCACTGCTCGAAATGTATAGGCGCCACTGGAAATAGCTATAAGCTTCTACCGGCAAGTGCATGTAGACTCTAGGCACATCCCAATTACAAGTGGACAAGTGCGAAATTTACTAAATCCTCTATTAATTTTCCGTACCGTTTAGCTGGCGCACTTTATAGGTGAAACGACAAACTATTACAAAAAATAAAATAACATAAAATTTATTTGCGTACACAAATTTTACTTTTCCGCTTGCTTAAGACTATGAACCTTTATTTTAAGGACCGCCCGGTTTTCTTTCGTGTCCCGCACTTTAACGTATTTTAAGTGCTATGGTTAAGATAATATCTTAGGAGTTCATTTTGTTCACATTAGATATCCAGAGAGAAGGCAACCTTTCTGAGACATATTTGCCCTCCTTAAGCCAAATTTAGTAGAGCACGGATTATTTATCTGTTATCCAGCCACGTCCTAAAGCATACACCAAAAAAGATAGAGAATAAAAAAAAGTAAACATGTTGGGTTATGCAAAAGCGACGCCTTCATCTTCTCGCCAGCGAATAGAGGAAACTACTGGTCTATACAAATCTGATGCCCAATGAATTTTGCAAAAATATAAATATCACCCATATAAATGCCGCATAGTTCAACGTTTACACCCCGCCGATACCGAGAACATCGATATCAGTTGTAGCGGAGCTTCGTGTGGCAATTCGATTTAACTTTCCGAAATTTTCAAAAAAGGCCTCTGATTGTTTTTAAACGCTATTAGAAGAATAGCGAAAATGTGCCAATTTTACATACCGGAAAATAGCCGTCATTTTGAAAACCATTTTTCAAAATTATTTGCTTTTTCAAAATTTGGTTTCTCTTTTGTTTTTCCTAAGTTAGGTTTTAAGTAAGTTAGGTCATTATTGTGTGGTTTTCAGTAAAATTTAATAATTTTACCATAATTAAGGTAAAATGCTATAATGCATAATTAAGAGTTGAGATTTCAAAGAGATGTTTCAAATTTAGTTTGAAAGTATTACATCTTTAGTATTACATGAATTTTGTTTTTAATACATTTTAGCACTACTACTGCCTACTAATTGGAGACAAAAGATAATTTTAGAAAATATATAAATAAAAGTATAAAGCCCACATTATTCCGAATGAAATTAAAGAAAAACATACAAGGTGCCCGACTTAAAAAATAACTGTCCCGTATACTTACTAATATACTGGGTGTTCCATTTAAAAAAATAACTGACCCCACATACTTATTGTGAAAGCAGCACTGAATTCTACAGAAAAGACCATAAATGGAAGAGCTTTCGCCTTTTTGATTAGTTATCAGACAGCTTGGATACAGGGGCATGTAGTCTATGGAAGCAAGGGAAACAGTGCTTCCCCAAAAAAAAATACAAAACATCTTCTAAAATGTAATTTTTGTTTATATTAAAAATGCTAAAATATTATCTTAATTATCAAGCCCATAATAAATGCGGCCTTGACTCCAACCGAGCCACAATAGAAATCGAATAGAACCTATGCGGGCCGCTAGCTTCTCTGCAGCCAAGTCCTATATGCTTGATTTCCTGTGAATCGAGCCAGAGGTTATTGAACTTTCCACCGGCTGTTTGCAATTTTTGCATTTCAAGTTTAACCACAAAAATGAAAAACTCTATTAGATATTTTTATCCTGAAAAACAATACGAACAATTTAAATGGCTAACAGGGTGTGAAAATATAAGTAAATTATTTTGTTGGCCATGTTTACTTTTTGAAAATGAAAAAGGTCTCTGGAATAAAACTGGTTTTTCCGATTTAAACAATTTCTTCGGCAAAACCAGAATTGAACACGCCCTTAATAAACAGTTGGAAATTAGTCACCGCCAACACAATGAACTAGTCGATAAAAATAGGCAAATATTAAGAAGACTTATCGATATTGTTTGTTTTCTCGGACAGCACGAATTGAGATTTAGAGGTCATGACGAAACAAGGGTTTCTTCAAATAGAGGAAATTTTCAAGATTTACTTAGTTTAATGGCTAAATATGATGATTGCTTAAAAAATCATTTAGAGCAGTCTAGCGTTTTTCGCGGAACGTCGAATCGAATCTAGAGTGATTTAATTTCCGCTGTTGCAAGCATTATTCTAAAAAGAATTAAGCAGGAGATTGGCGAGGCGCGGTACATTGCTATTTTTCTGGACGAAACAACTGATATCACTTATTTTAGCCAATTATCTACAGTAATACACAACGTTAAAACCGACGGAAGTATTCAAGAGCGATTTTTAGGTTTTAAGAATGTGTCCAAAAATCGTACAGCAGATACATTATATACCGTAGTTTATAACGTTATTAAAGAAATTAATGGAAAGAAAACATTAGTTGCTCAAAGCTATTATGGAGCTGCAGTGATGGCACGACAATTAGTGACGTGTTTGTCCATTGTTTTGCTCATAAATTAAGTTTTATCCCAGTCCATAAATTACATTAAAAAGTGTAAAGTATTTTTCGTTACGTTATGTAGCATGGCTGCTTTTCTTCCAAGTTAACAAAACGTACACAAGCTTTGGACTCCATTGTCCACAAACGATTGCCCAAAGTAGCTCCTACTAGGTGGAACAATAATGGAAGACTTGTGTTAACAGTATCTCAAAATCGTGAATCAGTGATTGAACTGTTTGAGAATATAATAGAAAATAATGAAACGTGAGACTCAGAAGCAATAAATAGTTCGAGGGGGTTTTTGGACTGTTTGAAACGAGATTTTAATTTTAATTATTTGTTGATTATATTTTCAGAAATAATTCTATTCTCGGACAATGTTTTTAATATATTACAAACTAAAACAGATAATATTGCTTTTTGCCTAAAAAAAGTGGATGATTTTAAGTCCATGTTAAGCCAAAAAAAAGATGACTGACCTATTTTGGGAGAAAACGATGACGTTAAATGTAAAGCCACAAGCCAAGCGTCTTCGAACAGACAAGGTTGGAGATGTTTAAACATCATACAGACGCCTCTTTTATGAAATAATCGATCAAATTCAGCAACAAATACTATAGATTTAATGGTTTAAATGATTTTAAATTCCTCGAGCCTTGCAATTTTGATACATTTAAAGGAAAAACTTTCCAGAAGATGCGTTTAAATCTCTTCTTCTTTATTATGGCCGGTTCCTCTACCGAGTGTTAGTACGATCTGAACTTAAAGTGATTTACGAAACTGATGACATTAGCACAAAAAATAACGCTAAGGAACTAACGCAATTTTTAAAAGACAAGGAGCTGGAAGATGCCTACCCCAAAGTGTCGAAAATTGTGTGAATTAGTATTGACAATACCTGCCACAAGTTCATCAGTAGAACGAAATTTTTCAACACTTAAACGTATAAAAAATTTCGTGAGAAATTCAACGGGGCAGGAGAGACTTTCGCGTACATCGCTGTTGTCCATTGAAAATAAACTTCTCCAAAATATGTCGGATCATCGACGATTTTATGATGACGTCATTGACGAATTTGCAAAAAATCATCGAAGAATCGAATTACATTACAAATATGTAAGTTTCTAAAAATTGCTTCCCTTTCTTAAAATTTCACCGCACGCCCCTGCTTGGATACGACGGGTTTTCATGAACAGTCAGACTTTTAGCCAATCACCTATGAGTAATGCAGTATTTCCATAGTTACTGACATTTTTTTCGTAGCCGCTGATTGGCGCGACAAACTTTGTAGCCATTAGTGTTTAAGGTTATCCAAGTCCTCATTTTCAGTTATTCCATTCCGTTGCAAATAGTATGGAGTTTAAAGTAAACGGAATCTATTTAATGTTTTGCCACCGTATTCACTAAAGAGGTTTAAATTTCGACAAGGTCTAACTTGACAGTTATAGGTTTAAAATGACATAAACAACATTGAACAAATAATTCTTTTTAAATGTGTAAATTACAAAATGACAGTGATATAAGGAAAACACAACTGGTAAACTAACAGTTTTGGTTACCATATTAATTAGATCTGGTCTAATTCTTAAACGTTTGAAATGCGGGGTTTAAGGTTTACGGAATTTACCATACTGAAACTAACCAATTTATGTATCTTGAGTGTTTCCGTAAAAGCAATATAACAAAAACAAATATTTATTTAAGTTGGTGATTAATTAAATATTTAGTTCTAACCAATAATTGTTTTAGTTAGTTTTGAAATAATTTATGAGCGATAATAAAAAGTATTATTTAAAAAATACGGCCGTATTGAAGAAGAAAATGCACTGATGATGTAATTTAGGCAAGATAACGTCAGCAAAGTATAATGTGTGAAACATCGTTGATTTCAGGAGGACAGGGGCTATCTAAAAATTGGGTTACTAACCCATGGTATTTTTAAATTGAAATTGATGATGCTTCCTCAAAGACGAAACGTCGGATTTAAAATTTGATTGAGTTATTTTATAAAGGACAAAAAGTACCAATGTTAAAATGTTATTTATTTTAAATTACGTTTTGTAAATAACGTCAGAAAAAAAAATTAAAAATTTTGCTCCCGATTTTTTTCATATAATTCCGAAAGTAGTTTTTCTGATTTTTTTTCAGTTTATAAGGAGCAGTACGCAGCTTTGCCTAATTTAATAAACCTTTACAGTCGCACTAGCATGACTCTCGTAAGGGGGGGGGGATTATGATTTGGACACAAATGGCCGTAAACATATACAGGTATGTCTCAAATTAGCTTCGACCCTCGAAATAAATTCATTTACAACATTGGACAAAATCGTCTTCCAACAAGCAGAAAAGTTTTATCATCAGTTGACTGCAAAACGACTGAAGCAGATCGACACACAACAACACTGTTAGTACAGCTACTAGAGAATATGGTAATCACTTTATTATCTATTATTCCAGTAGAGGACATAATAGCAAGTTTAGAGGGGAGCATCCGAAAACTACTACAAGAACAGGCAGATACAATTCGATATGAAACGATAAAAATACTTCGTAGCTATAAACCACCAAATTCCAACTTATCAGCCGCAGAAACAACAGCCATAAAGAGTCTTAATGACAAAGAAAATGCTACAAATCTTCCTGCAGATAAAGGAAATGCAACAGTGGTCATGGACAAGAACAACTACTTGTAGAAAATAGAGACATTATTTCTAGGAACTATAGGACAATACGAACGAATCCAACTAAGAAAACTATAAAATTTGCAGCCCTATTAATGCGTTGGATTTGCAAGACCTCATCGTTAGTGCAATAGGTTCGCCACCTTAAGAAATAGGTAAATATTTAGCCAATACTTTAATCTCAGCACAGTACAACCTAATTCTTAAATCAAAAACTCTAAAAATTTCGTAGATAGCCTTAAAGATTTTACTTTAGATCCCAGTAATATTTTAGTCAGTTTTAATGTCGATTCTCTGTGTACAAATGTGCGTATTGATGATTTAATTTCTATAATTTCTGACATATTTCAGCATAAAAACCTCAATCCAGTCTTAATTGAACCGACAAGAGAATGCTTAACGTCCACATATTTCTATTTTTTCAAGGGACTTCTTGAGCCAATATCAGGGGGGGAATATCCGCTATCACCTTTGGTACAGAACATCTTTATGGAGGCTTCAACGGTAAAAAATTGGTATTCCTTGATTTTCAAGAATGTATTCAGAAGGAATTGGGCACTAATGTTATACAATTTTGCAGAAGATATATACAGGAGTATTCAAAATAGATGCATTCACTTGTGTAGCATTTTTAACCAAAATTGTATATATTTTTCTGAACAATTATGTTTATATTTTATCTGACCCCACGCGTCCTAGTGCGCTCTGTTGACAGGTTATCATACTGGGAACAAACATTAAAGGCTGTTTGGTTTATAGACTGCAGGTTTATCAAAAAATACTTTCTTGATGAGTACTGTTGCGATTTTGTTTAAAATATTCTACCCTGGGGAATCTGCAGTTTTGTACCTTTGAAAGCAAATAGGACTAAGGTATAGTAAGTACATATAGATAAGTACTTATACCTATTGACATAATATAAAATGCAACTATTTCTGAGAGGGTATAATAACTATGAACTTAAAGATAATAAACTGAATAAACGTGTTACTTTTTAGGTTTAATTTATATGGTATAGTCTTGTATGTATGCTTATAAAAACGTCTCATACAATCTTACATAAAAAACAAAAAAGATATATCAGTTTAAGATACCTAACCATTTTTAAAATATAATGAATTCCGAAGTTACAAATTAAAACGTGTGAGAACTTGAATTTGTACTAAATATACATCAAACTCTAACTCGCTTTATTTTCACAAAACGCAAATTATGTTTGGCTCTTGTGTTATTTAGAATATGGCAATTTCGGTATCCCGTTGTTTTAAAATAAAAAAAAACTTACAAAACATACAAATCTAACAAAACATCGGGTTTTTGATAAGTACTATGTTCACTCCTTAAAAAAATCATGTACTTTTACACCGATTTTTTTTAGCTACGGAACATCGGGATTTCAAAAAGGATTTACCAAGAAGTTTATTTACATCCAGTTGGAGTTACTATGATAAATAAAAGCATTTTTTTATTTTAACTTTTTTTGACATTTTCGTAGTAAAAGGAAATATTTTTTTACTAAAGCTTCTGTAGTTGATTGTAGTTTGGCTTCCTTATTTCACATATTTTCAGTTATCGAAAAATGTTTAGAAAACATACACATTTTGTGCATAGGAAATGTAAAACATACACATTTTGTGTTAAAAAAATATAAAATATTATTAAAAAATGTTTCTAATTTGTTGCACAACTTTGAGCATAACATGTTAATAAAATTTTTGCTATACAAAAATCCCTTGTGCAAAAATCTTATATATTATTGAACGTCAATTCAACACAAGTACACAACAACACAACAAAATACGTGGTGAATTAAATATCTGTAACACCTTGTCAAGTCCAGTGAATTCGAAGCAATTGTGTTTTCATGATGATGTTGATTCTAAGAGGCTTATGATACTGTGTGATCAACAAGGCCGAAATATTGACAAACTGATCAACCGTAGAAGCAATTTATTTAAAAAAAGAGTGTGTAATTAAACCTGGTGCACAGTTTTCATCTGTTATGAAAATATCGAAGTGCTGACAAGAAACTATACCCATAATGATACAGGATTGATAATTGCAGGTTTAAATGACTTTAAAAATTTTAATATTCCGTCTGAACATTTTATAACTGATAAGCTGTCTCTATGTAAATATACAAATATTTTAATCAGCTCTGTCCCTTTTGGTAAATTTGATGAAGGTTCTGAAAATTGTATATTTAATTTTAATTTAAAACTAAAAAGTCTCTTAAAAAGTGTACCCACGTTAAATTATTAGAAAGTAACATCAATAACTCACTTGTGAATTAGACTATGTTGGCAAGTAAGATAATTGAAGAGATTTGTGAAACTTACGGGGCGTGTACTTTGAGGTTCGATTCCTGTGATATATCAAAGAAACCTGCATGTTCAACAAAATCGAATTGTGATAATCTGTCTTTACCATCGTCAGAGTCGGTTGATTTTCTAGCGAAGGACATTCAACCAAAATGTCCTATATAGTTAATAAGCCTAATAACAATGAATTGTCTATGATGTTGTTGAACGTGCAATGTATTAGAGGTAAGACTGATGAATTACAGTTGCTTTTGCATAGTCTTAAGTTTTCAGACCTTGTTTTAATAACTGAGCACTGGCTTAGGCCAGACGAACCGATTTACTTACCCGAATATTCCATAATTACCACTTATTGTAGATCAATGATGGTTCATGGTGGTACACTTATATTTATTAAAAATACATTTAAAAATAAAACTAATTTTAATGTAGTTAGCAACTATGATTACTTGAAAAGCGATCAAGTTTTTGAATTTAGTTTGGTCATGTTCAAAAATTGTAATATTTATTTTTCATGCATATACAGAGCACCATCAGGTAATTTTGATGAATTTTTGAAGAGACTGACAAAAACTCAAATATTTTTAGGCGGTGACCTAAACATTGACTTTCTAACCCCTTGTAATAATTCTCTGCAATTAAACGATCTATTTAGCTGATATGAGTTAAAAATGCATGTAAGTTCACCGACACGCCTACGTCTGTGCTAAACAACTTTACTATCATAATCGAGTAATAATCGCAGGAAATAAACAAAGGGAAATCTGGAATATAGTTAATGAGCTGCGTGGCAAAGAATCGAGTTATTTTATTAACTCTAATTTGGGAGCCAACGAAATTAATCAGTTTTATTGTACTATTGCACAAGAATTAAGCAGTGGTATCACTAGTGACTCCATTGACCGCTTATCCTTTCTCAGACATGTATCTGTACCTGAGACATTTTATTTTGTACCATTTACTCCAAATGAATTAAGAACCATATTTCAGGACATAAAGAACAAAAATTCTTCAGGCTGGGATGAAATTTCAATCAAAGTTTTTCTAAATATTCCTAACCCTTCTTTGGAGAGTCTTGCAGGTGCTATAAATTTGAGTGTTCAGAATGGGAGTTTTCCTTCCATTCTCAAAATGGCCACTGTTATTCCTTTATTTAAAGCAGGTGACAAGGATTTACCTTCTAACTTTAGGCCAATTTCTTTACTACCTGCACTTAGTAAGATTGTGGAAAAAGTGGTTAAATCTAGAATGCTTTCATTTTTGGATGATTGCTTTCTGATGCACAGTTTGGTTTTCGATTTTCTAGGAACACTGATGATGCCATTTTTCATTTTATGGAAGAGTTATATCTGAGCCTCAATGAGGGAGAGGTTGCTTCGGCAGTGTTCTGATTTGGCAATGGCCTTTGACTGTGTCTGTCACAGGATACTGCTGTGTACATCTTCTGCACAAAGGTGTTCTAAGTACACATTCAGACAGAAATTGGGCAATAAAAAATTTACAACCTAAATGTTGGCGTTGATATGTAGATGATACTTCTTTATAATGGCGCCATAACTATATTCTTAGATCATCTAAACTACTCATCTAAAATATTCTAATATAAAATTCACTATGGAAATTGAGTCAGATGGTATCATTCCCTTCCTTGATGTGTTGTACAAAAAAATGATTAAGGCACTCTAGGTCATACTGTTTACAGAATACCGAGATATACCAATAGATATTTAAATTTTAGTTCTTAACATCATCTAGCTCAAAAACAATCCGTTATCAATTCTTTAGTATTTACTGCACGTACAAAATGACATCAACATCAAAAGATGTAATTTCTTTGCAATCAGAAGGAGTTTATAAAATTCTTTATTACGGTAAAGTGTGTATAGGTGAAACTACACGGTCTGTGTCTACTAGATTTAAGGAAAATGAAAGGTGTATAAGTAATAAACAAATTGTTCAATCCGCTGTCTCTGAACACCAGCACTCATGATTCATGTAAAAGATACCAAGGTTCTTGCATCAGTCTCGGGTTATTATAAACTAAAAATTAGAAAATCAATTATTATCATGCTTATTCAATGCTTTAAGCTTGTGCAGATCCTCAAAGATGATAACTATTCGGCTGGCTAATACCACGACCAGCAGTAATTCACACTTTCGTTGGGAGCAATAATATTAATATATTTTCATTTCTCATACTACAAACGTCATCACAAGGATACTATGATATCTGTCTGTACAATTACCCATTTTAGTGAAATGACGATCGCGTTTCCGCTCTTTTTAGAGCTCATCTGTCCGCCATAGCCTAACGAGCCCCGTTTAGGCCAAATGCATAAAATGGGATCACCAAAAAACTAGTCCTGACTTTTATTGAGAACAATAATATTAATAAAATAACAATGCAATGCTGTAATTAATATACTACTATTATATTATGTTAAATCTAGCCTAATAATAAATATTATGATATGAGTAAATTGCTATCGAAATGAAAAAAAAAATCACATATGAAACCTGTCATGAACCGATATTTTCTTGAATTCATCTTTTACAGAATATCACTTTTCGCAACTAGTTACCTAACTAGGTATTGCTTTAAACTAACAAATAAATTAAGATCTAAAATTACTTCGTTTAACAGCATAAAAGGAAAACAATTAGTGTATTTTGATATTTAATTTACTTGTACCCATACTCAAAAATGCAATTATTGTATTGAAAAAACTTCCCATTTGCCACAATTAACAATTACATATTAACTATAATAGAAATTACATGATAAATATTCCAATCAAAATTGTATACCCATTATACGAAGATAAATACAAATTTAAAAACCTTAATAAGAGAAATTAATACCAGCAATTTTCCGTGTATCTATGTAATCTAATGAATTATCAATATGGTCATTAAGGAATTATGTGTCTTTATTACAGTAAACCTCCTGTATAAAATTAAAAATTAATGCTTTTACAACCAGGAAAAGTAGCCAGTAAACAAACATAATAACATTATTCCATACGTAAAACGGCAAACGGGGAAGCAAAACAGACATTTTAATTAAAGATAAAAATCACGTTATATTATGGTTATTCAAATAGACGCATTTTAATGGAAAAACAATGTTCAAATACAAACGGGAACAGTTATATTTAATTAAAAGTTCTTAGCGCGCAATAAAAAAATGCTATTGTGCTGAAAGGATCCATTCCACAGAAAGCGAACTGAAATGAAATGAAAAACGTTTTCTGTGCAAAACAAAAGCTGATAATTGCTGGTGAGATGTATATAAATATGCTGAATATAAATTGCGTATATTTCTTTAATATTAATTGAAAAACAAATTGCACTGAAAAATAATGAAGATACCTTTCCCTATTCTGTGGATTTTAACAGTAATATGGAGTACAATAATATTGCTGTAAGGCTCGTCACTCTACAGAAAACTATACTATTGTGAATTAGTTTATCCTGTTTTTACTTCCCTCGGGGCTTCATTTCATTTCTTTTCATTTCATTCTTCTAGAAACCAAAATCGTTTTTCAATATTTCCCAGCGTTGTTCAAGCGTAAAACGATCCATTTTTTCCTTCCTTCACTACGGAGGTTTGACACTAAATATCTATACCTTTGACAAACGCAACAATCAAGTCAAAAAGAAACCAACAGATCCCACCCGTTATAATTATTTCATAGTTATCCGCCAGTGACAAAAAAAGATTTTAATAATATTTTAAAAACCCAATCTAATAATCTATTATTTCTACGGAGGCTTTTAATCGTCTGCAGTTATGCCATGTAACGAAAATAAGTTCCCTCTTCATGCCAAATAATGCTACTCCGAGTTTGACGGTACTTTTGGTCTCCTAAAAAAAGTGCGTTGGATATTTAAAAACATACAAAATATATTCGAAAAATGAAATAATTAAAACGCATTGAAAGATCATAAAAATTTAGTCAAACGTAAAAGAAATAAAGCATATTAAAAAGATTAAACAAATATTTAATAGTATTTAAATGTATTAAGAGGAAGGTGTACACAAAATCTTTTTCCTGATTCCAAAATTAAGGTGTCTGAAATAAATGAAATTCCAGCATTTTATTTATTGTATTTTTTCTATGATATTTTAATACAAATTATTTTCTTGTTATTGTAACATACGCTACGCGAAGTAGCATAGAAATCGGAATTCAAAATTTTTGTTCTAGAAAAATTCTCGATGAGATTTAGAATAATGTGATATTTTGATTGAAGTTGTAATGTGGAAAGGAAAAATATGTGGGAATTTTATAAAAAAAACAAGTAACGTTGAAACTTTCAACTTAATTTTATATATACAGCGTGTTCGAAAATTTCGTCTCAATATATAGAGGGACTATTCTTTTCTACAATTGAAATATTAAGCAAAGTTCTTATTAAGATAGGTTCGGTATAAGTTATTTGATAAAGCGTAATTAGCTGAAGCTAGAAAGATCTGCAATTCACAATACATTTTGACCGAGTCTAATTTTTGACACTGGTCAAATTGACCGGTTAATTGACCAGCGCATCCCTCTAAACGATACTGACAGAGGTAGGCAGCAGGGTCGCATTTCTTGTCTTATTTTACAAATTACATATTTTTTACACTTTTCCGAAGCTCTGCTGAAGTAATTTAGAAAAATATGAACGGAAAAAATTATATAGTATATTTTAATAGAAATAATTTAATACAATTTTTATATATGTTATTTCAATAAAAAAATGGCACTGAATAAAAAACACTTTGCTTCCCTTTACCGATTATTTTTAGTAAAAGCTTCTTATAAAAAATTATAATTAACATAACTTTATAAATTATAATTAACATAACTTTATAAATTTGTAAAACAGTTAAAAAATAATTTAAAAAATGCTATTTATTATATAATTTAGTGCAATAATCTAGTTTTTTATAAATTTTCCTAAATTAAATATTAGATATTAATAAATACATGGTACATTCAACTAAACTTATAAAATGATTTCTAAAATAAATTATTAAAGGCAACTACACTGCTTTACTAAAATGTTTGGTAAACATTAAAAAGATGTGTACTAATTTTGTCTCATTAATTAAAAACTATGGCAATTTTTAAAATCATGCTTGGAAGAATATCTAATATTATAATACAATCTATATCGAGTTACATAGTTGTATCGCACTTCGTGTCTTGTTTTACAAATTATATATTCTTTAGACTTTTTCGAAGCTCTGCACAGTTTAAAGTAATTTAAAGAAATGTGTTTTAAAACATGAACAATTTTGATAATTTTAGCAAAGCTTATATTATAGGCTGTGGTTCTAGCAAGCTTTTATTGCCTGCTAAAATGCAAGCTAAAATTTGTCTAAAAAACTGTGAATGGTATCAAAGAGATACAAGAGCCATACAAATTTGTAAAACCAAGCAGGAAACCTGATAGAAGTACCTACCAAACTAGGTCGGCGTCGCTACAGTAGGGTTATAACGAAAAAAATACACTCAGTATAATTTTCGAAGATGTTTGATAGTCACTTTACTGACATTAATTACGGTTTATCATGTGCCCAATTTAAATTAACTATATCCAGAAACATGCGAGCCACATCAATATATCTACAAGATATTTAAATTTTGAACATCCTGTATCTTCAAAACGACACGTTTTATGTTGTTTTATGTTCATAAGACTCTAGAATTCAATAACGTCAGCGGACATGACAGATGCTATAACATAAAAGTCCCAAATAAAATGCGAAATATAATTTTTGCCGTTAATAATATATGTAAATAATTTAATACACCTCCACGAAATTTAAACAAAGTTGAAATATTTACTTCCTACAAAACATAACTAATTAAACCCTCACCATAATTAAATTTCGTTTAATTCAATATACCTAATTTTTAACTTATTTATTTACGTTAGTACAAGCTCTTTTAACAGTAAACGATATACTAGTGCTAAATAATAAAAATTCATATATCTATAGATAGAAATAATAAACAATCAAAATAAATATATGGTGAAAGTTGAAATGTACCCCTTTATCCTCACCAGGTTAAAGAACGACTAAGTTTTAAAAATTGTACGCTTTGCCCATTAGTAAAGACTGATTATACTTCAAATAGCTTGTTCATAAAATACAAATAAATTGACTACATTAACTGCTCGTATCACAGCTTAATAAGAACGCCCGCAACAATATGTGGGGTGGTGTCGCCACGCAGAAGCATTTGCTTGTTTAGAAATACAATACAAAATATAAAAAATATGCTTATCTATAAATAAGTTTACCAGCCTATCAGATACAGGTGTCGCGGACTAGCAACTCTGAACTTTGTGCGGGGCTATTAGCGTCGTCCCCGGGCGTTGTTCTACACGGAATTATCTCGATGGATCAAAACTATATGGAATATAATTCAATGTTAATTGTGAGGACAACATATATAGGTCAATTTAAATAAATTATTTTTAGCTTTTTATAAGTATTTTCTAGTTCTAGTCTAAGTTATTAGCTCAATAAATTTTCATTGGTTATATTCCTAATACCAAATACAATAAAATTACAATGTAGTATGTAATTTATTATTCCAATTTTGCCAAATATTGAGAAGTTATTAATAGAAAAACGAGCAGCATTTTTATTTAAATATTAAATAACAATTATACCAGGTGCCATAAACTATTTCCGTTTTGACGATTTTCATATTAAATTTTGATACGGCAAAATTTTGCTATTTTTTCGTTTCTCGCCTAGTTATATTTTGTTTCAATTTTAATTTTTTTGCGACTAATTTTTAATTTTCATAGGCACGTTTTATATTATATATTGTCAACTTAAATTCAACTGTTTTCGTGAAAATGTCGTTTGAAAATCATCATTCAGGAACTTTTAGAACCCTTTAACGGCCAAAGGGTTAAACTTGGAACACAATAACTTGTAACTTCAGTGTCAACTTTTGACATTTCCGGCTAAACCGGAACTTGACGTCATCTCACAAATTTCAAAATAATATGACAGAAACGTGTAAGCCATTTTGTTGAAGGTTTTGAGACCCGCCATCTACTCGAAAACAGCTAAGTCATGCGAATTTAAAATTGTCTAGAGTTTATAGCAAGATCTTAAAGCGAAATAATATAAAGGGTGCCCCATCTAAAAAATGTAAAAATAATGGAAAAAAATCGTAATTTTGGCAAGATATGGCAACGCCAGGAACGTCAGGAAATGCAAAAATGTTTAAACTACACTACCGACATGTCATTGCAGTATCTTCAAAACGAAAAAAATATATAAGTGTGAACGCTATTTTGTGGCACTATGTATATTAGTGACTTTAGAATTTCAGTTTGGTCAATATAATTAAGAACAAGTTTTTATATTAAAATTTAGACGCACCATAATATCTAAGGGCACATCACATTTTCAGTTTTTATCTCGACTATTTTTTTACATATTGGGAATATTCTTATTTAATCGACTGAATTATTAGATGTGGGAAACAATCCTAATTTTGAGAAGTTAAATGTCCTGACAGAAATATGAAAAAATGTATCACTTTTACTTTAAACCTTAGAGTAAGAATAAAAATAAAGTTCATTATTTTAGACCATTCCACTGTGGTATTAAACCATCCAACTTTCATTGACAAGGGATCCTTATAGTAAGAAAGTAAAATAGTCTACAGTAAAGATTGTTACAGGCTCACGTGACCGGCATAGCTTAAAAACTAATAGTGGCTCGTGGAACTACAATAAATTTTAAAATTACAGGAATTAATTTGCTAAAAAATATTTCATTAGTTACCAAGCCTTTCTTAACGTCACCACTGCATGTATTTTAATGTATTATTGTGTATTTGTTGATATGGTTCAAATCTTCTAATTATGTTGCCTTACTTCAAGAAGCGGTTTTCTAAAGGTGCGGTGACATTAGAAAAACGTTGATTTTTTAAATATTTAACAAATAAGTTTTATTTACTTTATCTTGGACATTGCGAAACTAGGAGCTTTAGTTGACCTAACTATGATACGGCAATGAGAGTTTGTAAAAAAATGGCCGTTTAAGTTTGGAATTTTCTTTTAATCACTAAGTAAACAGCAAGATTTCCTTTTCTAGGAGACATGTCTAATGGAAGAAACCTAACTCACTTATTTTGGGTCACATGACTTTGACATGTATTGACCAATAAGGTTCAGTATAATAGAACGTTTATTTCATCGGGGGTCATGTGAGAATCCTCAGAAACAAAATGATACAAGAAAGACTCTGAGGTGATTTTTTTGACGATTACAATAGTTTTTCCTATCAGAGAATTAAAATAATTATTGAATATATCTATAATATATTAAAATAGTCAAAGGGCGTCTCACGCTCAAAAAAAACGTACTACGATTTCGAAAATCACTAGATTTTGGATAAAATCTGGGGAAATAATAAAGTTTCGGATGATTTCGCGCCCTTTTTTAATTTTCACTTGAGTTGGGTCAATTTTTTATATAAGTGTTGTCAGGTAAAGGAATTTAAATGGTGATTCTTTGGGTAATTAAAAGTAAAAATGTGTTCGTAAACATGTTCTAAACTGGTTAGAATTTAAGATTTAGGATATTGAAAATTAAAAAAATCTTTTATTTTTTAAATTTTAGCTATTAACATGGAAACACTATATGAAAATTGGCTATTCTATTCTTATGTTAGAGCGCTCCCTTCTTTTTACTATCCCCTCAAGAGAAAAGTATTCTAGTTGCATAAAAATATGTTTTTTTTAGTTCCGTCGGTTAGTCCGTATGTGACAAAGCTTAAAAACTGCTTCTCCTATTTACTTCAAGTTAAAAATTAAAGGTCATATGATGATGACGCGGTAACATTTTTGTAAAAATCCAATATGGCTGAACAAAATGGAGGTCAATTAAAATGATAAAAAAATAGTACTAAAACACTGCTTATTCATTTTATCCAAATTTTGCAGAAAAATTAAGTGTGACATGACCATCAACTGATAAGTTTAACCGCGAATACAAAATGGCCGCCTAATAAAATGTTATAAAAGTCAATGCAGAAAACAACTGCATCGACTATGTTCAAATTTTGTTCAAAAATCAAATATTATATAGGGATGAACTGGTAAATTCGTGATATTTTAAGTGGCTCTATATTTTGCTTAATTATATTTTTTCACTTTTAAAATGAATCGTCTCTAAATAGCTGTAAAATACAATAATTTTTTGTAGCATCAGGGTGTCTAACATAATAAAGCTATGTAAATTATTTTAACTAAGGAATTATGTTAAATAATCCAGTTTAAAATGTATATAAATGGGCTAAGAGCAGGCCCTAACCCAGCAAAATCTCCTTATACCACAGTTTGCATAATATGGGAAGATTCCTTACTGGCAAAGTTTAGACTATGCGAGTTTTAAGTCCTGTTTCCTCTTGATATTCTGACCTATTTTTTGGCTTATATTACAAAATATCCTATCTGGATTTGTTTCGGAACCATTTTTTTTTATTCGTACCTCTACAGGTAAATGTGTGATATTGGATTATATTTTATGTAGTATAATAGCAAAATCAAAATGCGCAAGGTAATTCAGTATTTATTTTATTACAGTTTTTTTTTGTAAAAACTGTTTGCACATAGATCATTCTATTTATGCTTTGAAACATGTTAAAAAAAAATTAAAAGCTTTAATTAAAATTTTAGATCGAATATGAAACTTGCCTATTTTATTAAAAACATAATATTTAATATAACAGCCTTTCGACATATAGAACCCTTCCCGCCAGTTTATAGTAAGTCACACAAGTTTTTTCAAGGGCACGGTATGATATTTTTGCGAAAAAGAAACTGTAGAAACTCAAGAGATCTGTATCTATAACATATATAAGGCGCAGTGACCAAAAAGGTTTACCCAATTTTTTAATAATTGTAGTCAATCAAAATTTACGGTAAACCTTTAATTATTGAAGTCAATCGGGTAAGTAGTTTTTTAGCTATGCCACAGACAGACATACCGAGAGACGGACGACGGAATTGAGGAAACAAAATTTTTGCAAATAGGGACGCTAAAATGTGGAGGTATGTAAAACATGAGAGGGTGATTTTTTTGTTAGCCAATGTGGTCCACCATCTTTAATTCGTACCGTAATTTTATATCATATCATATAACATATCATACTTAGTTTTTGCACAAAATTTGAAATCAATTTAATAAGTAGTTTTTTCAGGCTGATTTTTCAAATATTTGAATAGGGCATTTTGTTTTGCCGTCGTGTAGGGGAGAGTGGCAATGAAACGGACAGGTTATGAAACGGACACTTGTTCTAATTCTAATACCGCACATCCCTAAATTTTCCTAATTATCACGTTGGCAACACTGTGTCCGTAATATCGGGCCACCAAAATGTCGGTTTTGTTCGTATGTTGACAAACGTGTTACTGCGAAACAAAATTTTCAAGGCCGAAAAGTAAAATATTTGTGAAAATTGTGAACCATTTCTAAGGTAAGATATTAATTATTGGTATTCTATTGTTACACGTTTATTTTCTACAGTGTTTTAGGAGCATGTTACATCCTTAGTGGGTATTCAAGTATTTTCTGTTTGTGAGGTTACGCGATTTTAAAATAAAAATGGCCATGTATGAAGTTTTCGTGTCCGAGTTTGCATCGATATCAAAAGTAATATTTTGAGTTTGTGATTGATTGGAATACATACATAAACCCAAGTACAATAAAATATTATGTTATCTAATCGTAAATGTCTTATACAGGGTACGTAAAAAATAATGCTAAAATGCTTTTATTTATAGGCTATTAAACTGCTAAGTACAAAATAATTAAACTTACATAGACACAGAACTTTTAAAAATTCAATAGCTTATAAACCAAAGCTTTTTTAATTTTTTTTCGTTGATTTTATTTGAAATTACAAATAATGTTTTCTTTTTCAGAACATGATTTCTATTAAAAGAAAACGTTAACGACCTACAAGTGACAATATTGAGCTAGCAGTGAAGGAAGTTTTGGAAAAAGATCAATCAATTAGATCAGTAGCCGCGTTTTATGGCATTTCCAACTCTTATTTAGCCTCTATTTGCAAAACCGCAAAAAACCAAAACACAGAATATCGTCATCAACCCAATATTGGAAATAAAAGAATATTTATTTGTGAACAGGAAAAAATGCTAGCGGACTACCTAAAAACATCGTCTAAAATATGTTATGGATTAACAACGATACAAATAAGAGAGCTTGCCTATCAGTATGCTAACGCTAACAAAATTGCGCCTGCCACACGGAGACAACATGAAAAAGCTATGAAAGACTGGCTTCGTGGTTTTATGCAAAGGAACGCTACATTGTCAGTTAGAAAACCTGAAAATACTTCCCTATCTCGAGCCACGTCCTTTAATCCGGAAAATGTTAATACATTTTATGATAAATTAGAAACAGTGTTAAAAAAGTACAAATTTGAGCCACACATAACGTCAGCAGAGAGGGGAACGCTGGTTACAATATTGGGATTTATTAATGCTTCTGGCACTACAATCCCACCTGTATTTATTTTTCCCAGGGTGCATTATAAGGACATAATGTTAAAAGACGTTGAAAGGTGCGCTTGGTTTAGCGAACCCAAGTCGCTGGATTAACGAGAAAGGTTTTGTGGCTGCAATAAGACACTTTGTACTTAAAACTCTTTACGGCTGGTTGTAGAAAGCTCAATTAAAGTTTAGAATGTTTAACGGAATGTCAAATTTGACAGTGAGTTCCTAGATTTCTGTAAGAAGCTTGTCAAATCCGAAAGCTCGATTAAATATTCTAAACAGCAATTAAGTTTTGTGCAATCGGGGGTTAGTTCACCACTTATGTTTCGCTTATGTCACTGTCATTTTATAATTGTGACATCTAGAAAAATTATTTGTTCAATTGTTAAAAATGTCATCTTAAACCTATAACTATCAAGTTAGACCTGATCTAAACTTAAACCTCTTTAGTGAATACGGGTGTAAAAGTTTAATTTTTACTTAACCATATGGCCATGCATTTTTTTGCAATAAAGACGGTTAATAGAGAGAAAATTGTATTAACAAAAAAATAGAAAGCAATTTATTTTAATAAAGAAAAAAAATGTAAAAATACCACAAAAAACTTTAAAAATTAATATAAGTTATAAAACTCACAAATCGTTTTCACACACTGGTATAAATAAAAACATTCTTAATATTTTTTTTTAGGAATTCCGGAGATGAAATGGACGAAATTTGCTTACCTTTAAGTTAACACTCTGTATAAATAAATAATTTCCTAACTGTCAAAATCAGGCTCCACTCATTAACTCTGGAGATAATTTGTTAAACGCCCTCCAGAAGAGCACCAGAATAATTTATTTCATTTTAAAAATATTCCTGAGTTTATTCTGCAGTAAAGATACGTCATTTATGGCTAACAGTGTAATTACGGTATGTAATATATTATTACATTTTATTGTTGTTTTATTTGCAATAGACAAAAACGTTTTTTTATTACATATAAGAAGCTTAGGTTTGGCAGATTACAATTTTAAACCCATTACTAAATGAAAATTAATTTAGAAATGCATCATGCATGCATCAGCCATTTGTGATATTTTCAAACATTTAAATTAACAGGGATACAATAATGCTTTTGCTTTATTAATTCTAGTTAACCGACTTTTTGTAAAACCATCACAAGAAAAGCAATGCTTAATAATTATGGATAATCATAAGTCGCACATGACAATAGAAACAGTACCGCTGGCAAGAGAAAATAATATTATTATGCTTACTTTTCCCCCCCATTGCAGCCATCAGTTGCAGCCTCTTGATATCTCTATATACGGACCTTCTAAAACAAGATATAAAGCTGCCATGAATGCATGGATGCTGACCAACCCAGGCAAAACCCTCACAACATATGAAGTAGCGTTATTGTGTAACGAAGTATTTATGCATAGCTTTTCAATGGAGAACATAATTAAAGGCTTTTCGAAAACAGGGATACATCCATATAATAGGAACTCTTTTACAGAGGAGGATTTTTTGTCATGTTACGTTACAGACATGTCCAATCCAAACCCACCAAAAATTACCTTTCTCCCCCATTGCAGCCATCAGTTGCAGCCTCTTGATATCTCTATATACGGACCTTTTAAAGCAAGATATAAAGCTGCCATGAATGCATGGATGCTGACCAACCCTGGCAAAACCCTCACAACATATGAAGTAGCGTTATTGTGTAACGAAGCATTTAAGCATAGCTTTTCAATGGAGAACATAATTAAAGGCTTTTCGAAAACAGGGATACATCCATATAATAGGAACTCTTTTACAGAAGAGGACCACACCATGATGATTTCACCATCTAAACCTGCGCCAAAATCTACACTTAGTAAAGTCTTTAATTTGCCGTCTACATCTAAAAGGGCAACAGTTTTGTCTCCAGAACAAGTGAGACCCTTTCCTAAGGCAGAATCAAAGACAGGAGGGGTTCGTAAGTGCCAAATGAAGCAGCAATGCGTAAAAAGTTTCAACTGCCACTAAAAAACGGATGCAAAGTATTTGTCAAGAATCCAGTAGAGAGGAATCAGATTCAGACATATCGTTGCACGATTCAAGCGATGATCAGAATCAGTTATCGAATTGGAATTGGAAGAGAAAAGGAAAATCATTAAAGACATCATTAAGAAAAAAAACTAATGAAGAAAATCGCAACGAGCAAGACACCTGTGGAGTTTGTAATGGGACATACATTTCATAACAGACTGGTTAAAGTGTTTTATATGCAAAATGTGGGCACATGGGACCTGCGGATTAACGGAGCCACGCCATTTTTTTTGCAACAATTGCAGTTAAAAAATAAGACCTATTTTGGCGTTTATTTTAATTTATGCATTTTATATTAATATTCTTTACCAATTTTAATCTAGTTTTTATGTATTTCTGTATTTTAAATAATTAAATATCTGTTTTTCAATTATTATTATGCAATTAATATATGTGTCCTTTTCAAAACACCTTGGGTACTTTCTAAGGCATGGGTATTATGAAAAGGACAAAATGCACTTTTTTCTAAATACCCCGTAATCAAAAAAAAATCTAAAAATTACAATATTATCGCATTTTAATTATACTAATAACCCTTTCGTATTCTGTATTTTATTAGACTTCTAAAGACATACTGAAACAAATATGACCCATTTTATTTGCAGTGTCCATTTCATTGCCACTCTCCCCTATTCTTACCAATATTTTACTAATGGATTTCTACTTATATTAATATTTGATTTTTGTGCAAAATATGAAGTAAATTGGATAATTAGTTTTTTAATAATATTATTTTTTTACATTTTACTAGGCCGCCATCACCATATGACCCTTAATTTTCAACCAAAGTTTGAAGTCAATCTGATAAGAAGTTATTTTAGCTGTGCCGCGAACAGACAGGTCTGTCTGTCTGTCCTGACGTTATTGAAAAAAACATGTTTTATGGTATCTAGTGAAACATGAAGATCTGCAAAAACTCGGAGGGTGATTTTTTCACCATTAAAAGGGAAGTAATAACCTTAAAATATATAATATTTTTTCTAGGCAACAATTAACTATTAAGAAAAACATTAAATATAAAAGTGGTTTGTTTTATCAAAAAGAAAAGAACTCATCTGGTTTTTTTCTTCTTTTGTTTTCCAGTTATTTTTTTAATATGCCTGCGCAACAAAACATGTAATATTATTTATTTAAGTACGAACGAGTTTTATGTATTGAAATTAAAATGTCGAGTTCAACCATTATCCAAAGGACATCAAGTACTCTATATAGGCAAATATATTTAAAATGGCCGCCATTTTTACCATTTTTTAAATATGCTTGCTATGGGACCATTCCGGCAATAACCTGAATGTATCGTAAAAATTTCATCTAAATTGGTCAAACCATCGCGGAGTAATCCATGTACAAAAAATACTTAGGGTGAAACTGATAAGCTCCTCTTTCTTTGAAATCGGTTAAAATATTTGATTTTGAAGTTGCATATTTTCAGGTCACTCGGAATACATTAAATTACATAACAAGATAGCAAAAGAGATACCATTTACCAAATGGGGTTGTATGTCTATTACACATCTAAATGCTTTAATTTGAAAAGGGTATTTAAAAAAACGTAAATGTAATTATAAAACTCGATGCCTTTATCGCCCTTATACCTGTATTTTTTTATATTATTATTACAAGAAAACGGGTGAACGGAGTTTAAAGTAAAATATATGGTACTACCAGAGAAATTTTGCGTTTGACTCATATAAATCGGCCAAGTCGTTTAGACAATACGCGCGAAACAACATAAAAAAATACATACAGGTCGAAGAGAACCTCCTCCTTTTTTGAAGTCGGTTAACTAGAATTAATAGAGCAACTGCATTATTGTATCCCTGTTAATTTAACTGTTTGAAAATATCACAAATGACCATCATGCATTTCTAAATTAATTTTCATTTAGTAATGGGTTTAAAATTGTAATCTGCCAAAACTAAGTTTCTTATACGTAATAAACAAAACGTTTTTATCTATTGCAAATAAAACAATAAAATTTAATAATATATTACTTACCGTAACTACACTCTTAGCCATAAATGACGTATTTTTACTGCAGAATAAACTCAGGAATATTTTTAAAATGAAATAAATTATTCTGTTGCTCTTCTGGAGGGCGTTTAACAAATTATCTCCAGAGTTAATGAGTTGAGTCTGATTTTGACAGTTAGGAAATTATTTATTTATACAGAATGTTAACCTAAAGTTAAGCAAATTTCGGCCATTTCTTCTCCGGAATTACTAAAAAAAATATTAAGAATGTTTTTATTTATACCAGTGTGTGAAAACGATTTGTGAGTTTTATAACTTATATTAATTTTTAAAGTTTTTTGTGGTATTTTTACATTTTTTATTTTATTAATTTAGACTAGGTCTAACTAGACAGTTGTAGGTTTAAGATGACATTTTTAACAATTGAACAAATAATTTTTCTAAATGTCACAATTACACAATGACAGTGACATAAGCGAAACGTAACTGAACTAACCCCCGATTGCACAAAACGTAATTGCCGTTTAGAATATTTAATCGAGCTTTCGGATTTGACAAGCTTTGTACAGAAATCTAGGAACTCACTGTCAAATTTGACATTCCGTTAAACATTCTAAACTTTAATTGAGCTTTCTGCAACCGGCCGTAAAGAGTTTTAAGTACCATGGCCACTAGATCTGGTCTAACTCTTGAACCTCTTTAGTGAATACGGCGTTAATTTTTTTAAAAAGTATATTGATGAACTGCTGTGTTAAATTTTATTATTGCTGTTCGGACCATTGCACAGTGGTCCCCAATATAGATCATAAATCTCAGTAGATCATGCTTCAATATCTCCTAGGCAACTATGTTATTTAATAAACAAACAATTGACATTTTACCTGATATGACATACATAATAAAAATAATTGAAATTTGTTCCTTTTTTTATGTCGGAAGTAGACACTTTCTGTAAGTTTAAAACGTGAGTTCTCAAAGTTTTTCAGTACGAGTATTTCGGTTACTGAATTTTTGTGTTAGTTTTGTTACTAAAACTTATTTTAGTAATAGAAGTTCTTCAGCAAGGTAAGTCTTTATATCTTTAAATGTGAAAACTAACGTAGTATTTTATACTTAGGAATTACAAGCTTTTTTTATGTCTGATCTTAAAAAAGGTCAAGAACGGTTAGATATATTTTTTTCTTTCCCTTTAATGATAATTTTATAATTGAGTAGCTTATTGATTAGTGCTTAAAATCTTTTAATAATATTTTGCAAAGATTTGCGAACGTCTATACAATGCAGGACTCATGGCAAGATTTAAAAAAAAAATAATAAATTAACTGCAAACTCTTTGTTCTATATGTATTTAAATCGATTAATATTTGCACATAATTTTATTAAAAATATTCAGGGTGGGCTTTGTAAGAAACTCTTTGACTTGTTTCCTATTATCTGAATTGCTTTTTACAGGGTGTTTGACTGAGTTTTGAACTCTCCCTTAACTTTCTTATTGTTAAGGATAGAGAAATTATTCTTTTACCAAGTTGTAGGGGATGGACTGTAGTTTATTGCGCTATGTAAAAATAATAATAATTCTGTATATTTTTAGATATTTGAAAAGAACACTAAAAATGCTTTTTAGAAATACCATATATAGTGAATTTTGCTCATATTTTTGAGATATTTAGGTTTAAACGTTTGAGTTGACCTAGTTATATAATTTTTCATAACTCAACAACAAAGCGAAACATATAATATATGGTATTTTTAGACAGTTTTTTAATGCTCTTTTAAAATATCTATAAATATACAGGAATTAGAATAGTTAGGTAATACATAGCAAAATGCAACTTTAGCGTACCGTGCTTTTCTGAGATACCCTATATGTTATTAATTTTAAAAATTTGAGATATAAATGCAATTATTTATGTAAAAAGATTGCTGACAAGATTAAGAAGGTTACTAGAAATAAAAAAGTATTTTTAAAAAGGCATATAGAATAGCTTAAGGTTAGAGAAGAATTAGTTTTAGATTTACTTAATATAGAAGAGTTCGAACCACCTGAAGATGAAGCGCTTAAGCTAAGTGGAAAGCCTCGAAAGTTGTTTGCTGAATGTAGCAAAAGAACAAAACGCAGGAGATTAGCAGAACTGTCAAAAATCGAGAATAGTTTAGCTTCTAGTTTATGCGATTGCGACAGCACTTGCTCTCTAAATCCAGAGTTAGTAAGTAAAATTAGTCCAGATGAAGTTTTATCTCTTTTTGTTGAATTATTATTAGTAAATATATATTTACTAATAAAGAACTTTCTCAATTCCAAAATGTCTTCTGATATCTTTCAGTCATATCAAAAGATTTTAAAAGCTAAAAAGGAGTTGTTACCCCGAAAACGAAAATATAACCGTCACTGAGACATTTGCGGATATAGAACTTCACAAATTGCTGGATCATACTGCTAGCAGACTATTACAATCTCAGAAAGAAATATTGACAACTTTACCTGATTTAAAAGAAAATAATGATGATAGGGAAATGAGGGTTTTAGTGAATCAAGCACTGAAGATAATAGTTTATTCATCACATCATATGTTCCACTTAGGTTGGTTACAAAATTATAATAATATAAACAAGAAACAGAACATCTACTATGGAAAAATCCACGACCCTCATCAACTCGATATTGTCGTCCCATTCGTTTTCAGTTTCGAAAAGAAACAAAAGAACTTTCTTTATAAGAAGAGCAGTATTTTAAACTAAAAATTAATTCTTTAAAACCAACTCACGTTAATATTAATAATAGAACTTATACTGTTGAATACTCCCTACAATAGCAGTGATCGACGGAAAAATTTGTAGTGCTTTAAGTGACTCATCTAGCTCTAGGTGTTATATATGTGGGGCGTCTCCGAAAGAAATAAACGATGTAGATACAAGTCCCCAGAAACCAGTTCATGCAAATACCTACAAATTTGGGTTGTCACCCTCTACATTCATGGATTCGTTTCTTTGAATATTTTATTCATCTTTCTTATCGTTTGGATATCAAAAAATGGCAAATAAGGTCGAATGATGAAAAACTTATATGTTCCGAAAGAAAAAAAAACGCATTCAGGATCAATTTAGAAAAGACCTAGGTTTAATTGTCGACAGACCTCAAAGTGGTGGAAGCGGATCGTCAAATAATAGAAACACGGCTAGGAGATTTTTTGAAAATTCTGCAAAATCGGCAGAAATCACAGGATTGGAGAAGCATTTCATAGAGAAATGTTCTGTCATTTTGCGAACCTTGTCATCTGGCTTTAAAATAAATTTACAAAAATTTAAAGTGTATGCACTGGAAACTGCGAGGCTACTCGTAAGAGAATATCCTTGGTACTACCTTCCAGCCTCAGTCCATAAAGTCCTTGTTCATGGATCCGACGTAATTGATCATGCTTTGTTATCTATTGGAGAACTCTCAGAAGAGCTGCAGAAGCAAAAAATAAAAATGTTAAATCATTTAGGTTAAATCACACAAGAAAAATTTCAAGAGTAGCAACTAACATTGATCTTCTAAACAGACTTCTTCTGAGTTCTGAACCTTTATTAGCGTAAAATACGTTAGTTAAATTGTTACATAATTTAAAAAAAAACAATACAAGATTGTATTTTCAATATTTCGTTATATTTTCTAGAAAACAAGCCATCGAAATAGGTATAATAAATGATATAATCAAACTAAAACAACGAAATTAAATATTTAGTATAGTCTACAGTATATATGATTAATGGTATCAATTTATTTGAACACCCTGTAAAATGTACCAGTATCAAAAATATATTTTGGCTTTAAAACAAATATAGTGTTACACATTTTAATAATTATGCTTTTAATCCTTTAAATTAAGATAGGTGGTGGCATTAGAATGATCTATTTCCATTAGTTTTAAAAAAAAATAAAACTGCAACTCTGTATTAGTATTACTAGGTGTATTTAAATATTATAGCTCAAAAATGTCAGCTTTTTGGTTTTAGTATAGTTTTATAACATATTTAGTCTGTTGCAATAAAAATAGCTTTTTACATAAAACTTCTATATTTATGACCACGTTTAGTATGATCAGGGGACCACTGTGCATTAGACTGAAATGAAATCTTGAGCTAAAAAAATTCGTAAAAGAGAAGTATTGTAATCTTGAAAAAAATCACCCACCGAGATTTTTTCAGATCTTTAATTTTCAATGTCCTTAGATGCAGAAAAACATGTTTTCTCAATTCTGTAGGTTTGTCTGTCTGTTCACGGCATAGCTAAAAGCCTACTTACTCGATTGACTTCAAATTTTGGTCAAAAATTAAAGGGGGTGACTTGGTAATATAGAGGTAAAATTCAATATGGCGAGACAAAATGACTGCCTAGTGCAAGGTTAAAAAAATACATTAACAAACACCTAATATATCACGCAAATTTTGCACAAAAATCAAGTGCTACATAGGTATGAACGGGTAACATTTTGGTACAAATCCAAGATAAAAAAATGAAATCGCGGCCTAATAAAATGTGTAAAATGTCAGCCTAAAAAACTACTCGAATAATTTCAAATTATAAAATTGCAGTACGAGTTCGACAACAAATCGGGGGCCAAATAAAATGTTTAAAACATCAACGTTAAAAATCTTCGTTTACAATTATTATCAAATTTTTCAGAAAAAAATAAATGTGATATAGGGATAAATTGGATCACATTTCACTATTCCAAATAAAAGGAAAAATTCGTAACCAAGGAAGTTCCGGATAAAAGGAATGTATCGTTTTTTTAAATACATGATGCTCAATGTCAGCTCAACCGTGGTGAAAATATAAATTATTTTATAAACAAAAATTTGTCTATATATTTTAGAATTGATTTGCCCAAGAGAAATGTTCCATGATGCCCCTCCCCGCTTCAGAAACCTTATTTTGAACTTCAAGAGAAAAAGGGTAAATAGATGACCAGATCTTGAACAATTCAAGTACAACATTTTTGTAGAAATTTAATTTCTGAATCAGAATGGTACTACTATAGCAAAAGCTAGAATAACTTGTGGAAATTTACGAAATGTGTGTTGCTGAGGGCCGGGAATACGTACAAAAGTTCCGTTAGCTTTTTTTAATATTTTAGAGCTGGTTATTCATTTCTCACGATTAAAAGATTCAGTTAATTTAGAGTTTTTATATTGTTTTATAATTAATATCGGCAGATTAAACAACAGTTTTTAATTTCATCTAAAAATATTTTTATGTCGAATTTGTAAAATATCAATGTTAGACAAAATTATCTTAATTATATTGTATGAACACAAAAAGCAAGTTTAATGTTTTTTGACATGCAGTTAGTTACAAACCATATAAAAATTTAAAGCCTTTCTCTGATTCTAGGAAATAAAACCTTAATTAAGATAATGCTCCACAAAATCAAAAAAACGAATACAGTATTATCTGTTTTTAAAAACTTTGGTACAAAAAAACAAGTTACAAGCTGAAAATGACTGATCAGTAAAAAAAGCATTCATTAATAATTCAATAGCAGGGCGGGAAGATTACTAATATCTATAAAAAAAGGTCATCCATAGTTGTCCTTGGACTAATATCAGTGAAACTGCGCCACTGTAGACACCCCGGACTCCCAGACCGGAACACATCATTAAGTTACATAAAATAAAGCTCAAATTGATACTGCAGATCCGTGAAGACGATCCAGGAGGGTACTTGATTTTGGTGCAAAATTTGAGTTAAATTGGATAATTGGTTTTTTTAGTAATAATTTTTTTTACGTTTTACTAGACCGCCATCTTGTTCCAGCATATTGGAGAATATTTACCAAAATATTACCAGGTACATTCCCACATGATTTCGAATTTTTGACTAAAATTAATGAAATTAATCTTTTTAACTATGACGCGAACTGACAGACAGAGAGACAAACCGACAGACGGACCGGCGGAGTTCATAAAATATATTTTTGGCATCTATGGACGCTAAAACGTAATCGTAAAATAATACTTTATTTTTGAACAACATTTGGGATAAATTGTATATGTAGTTTTTTAGTAATAATTATTTTATCATTTCACTACGCCGCCATAATGGATTTTTACTAAAATGTTATTACCATTTGACCCTTAATTTTTGACCAAAAGTTGACAAGACACACAGACCGATTGAATTGAGAAAACGTGTTTTTGAACTTCTAGGTACGGAAGCGTAGAAGGGCCACAATTTTTTTTATTTTTCAATTCTGAGTTTAAAGCCGGAATTTAAGAAAATTCTGAGTTTAAAGTCAGAATTTAACAAAATTCCGAGTTCAAATTCGGAATTTATAAAATTCTGAGTTTAAAGTCGGAATTTAACTAAAATCTGAATTTAACAAAATTCTGAGTTCAAAGTCGGAATTTAATAAAATTCTGAGTTTAAAGTCGGAATTTAACTAAATTCTGTGTTTAAAGTCGGTATTTAATTAAATTCTGATTTTAAAGTCAGAATTTAACAAAATTCTGAGTTTAAAGTAGAAATTTAACAAAATTCTGAGTTTAAAGTCAGAATTTAGTCCGTACGATTGTATAACAGACTGGAACCAAAAAAAACAAGTTCAATATTCTTGTTTGAATAATGGCAAATGCGCTATGAATTGTTCCACCAAACTACATATAGTTAAAAAATGATAAAAGGGGGAAGGGTACAAAATAAAAGTTTCCTATTTTGATTTTTGAGCGTTAAATAAGTCCCTGACAAATTAAACATATGTTTAATTAGTTCAGTTTATATATTTTTATTTATTTCTATTGCTGAAAAAAAAAAGCCAAAATGAATACAAGAAAACATATACATTAAAAGGTTCACAAAATAAAAAAGGTGATACAAAACGATAAATAAGTCTTAAGAAACGGTTCATATATGTTTCAACGATGTAAGGGTGTCCCGCGAAATATACTGATAGATCTCCCCCTGTGTTTCAGGGTGATTGAAGATGAGTGTCCTATTAGAAATATCTGGAGAACCAACGAATAGGATGTTTTGAGAATTTGGTTTTGGCCATAGATGAACATAATATATTCTCGTTATAAAATATTTGAAATTGCGCGGTGTTGCCGCCTCTACCTCAAACCGGATGCATCATCCGTTTTTTAAACGAAATGCCCTATGTTTTATTAAATTTTTACATTTTTTTAAAAAATCCAGGCACTTACTGAGTTACTTTTCTCATGCCTAAATTTAACTGTTTTCGAGAAAACGGCTCTTGAACAATGACAATTTTGAACCTTTGAAGCTCGGTAAATCTCAAACGAGTTTACTTTCAATGAAATGGATTTCACTTATACACAATACTTAATGTCGAGATTCAAAATGTTGACTCGGTCTATCAGTTAAAATGTATTAAGATATTTTGGAAACCAATGCACAGTAATTATGAATTGATAAAAGAGTAATTTGTTAAAATATAGCTGTTTTGGGATACTTGAATTTATACCAAGACTAGATTATCGGGTGTGCCAAAACAGTGTAGTTATTTCTTTTTAAATGTATTGTTCTATTTCTAACTCTACTCGGGATTCTAAGATGATTCGAATTATTGAAAATTGGAAATTGATTGTAAGTAGCCTGGTTGTAAATCCAATCGTTTGTAGTTTGGGTATAAGGTATCGATGGATGTTGGTCGATCACAACCATCAGATGGCGGTGCTCTTTATGTAAATGGGATCCTCTTAAAAATATTAAGCCCTACACATATTTGAAATGCATTATTAGTGAACAAAGCGATCATAGTATGGAAACTGGATATCGAATCGAGCAGGCACGTAATGCATTTCTTAAAATAAATCATCTTCTTTACAACAATTCTCTGAAGGTTTCAATCCGTTTCCGGTTACTGCGTCGTTATGTGCTTGCTATATTTCGGTACAAAATGCCACTCTGAACCACAACCAAAGACGTGCGGAAACTACTGGGAGGATTTGAAATGAATAAAAAATGGGTGAACAGTAGAATGTAAAAAATCTCTGTAAAATACCAACTTCTCCAACTAATAATCCAAGGAAAAATCCAGCTTGCTCGTGAACCAGTTAGACGAAGAATGTCTTGGCTGAAAAACTTTCGCGAATCGTTGGGTTTGAGAACAAGGGCACTGCTCTGGGCCGCAGCCTAGAATACAAAAATAGCTCTAATGCTAGCTGACCTCCGGTAAGAGTTGGCACTGGAAGAAAAAAATATACAGTGTGTATTAGTTTCGATGCACCGTTACGGCGATTTCGGAAACTAAACCACCAGAGATAAGGAACTGCCTAAATAGGGAAAGTTTTAGCTGTTTCTTTTAATGGATTAATGCTTTCTAAAAAGCAACAGTAACCCTTATTTTTTGCGACCATTACAACTAAAGTGTAGTCTTTAGTGCATTCGAAATGATCAACAATTGAGCATGAAAAACTGTTGCCTACAAATAATCATTGTCACTGTTTCATTATCATGAGGGATCTTTTGCTTTGCAACATTTTAAATTCCCGAAACCTATTTACTAGACTATTTTTAGAACAAAACTACATCTACTTAATTAAAATTAGTATAAAACATCATGCGTGTCGTTTCAGTTTTCAGAACGAGATGAGGACAACAAAATATTTGCTGAAATTTTATAAAAAAATCTACCTAGAGTGTAATATTCGCTATGATCGGATTGCAAAATTTAAAATTGGGTGAATAGTCATAGGTTATGTAACGAGGCTCTAAGTTTAATCAGATAAAATTGACAAAGGTGAATTTTGCAAAATTATCCTTGTAAAATGGTTAAGACTAAGAATTATTTCGTCGAAAATTATCTGTGCCAGATTTACGTGTTAAAATCTATATTTAGAGGACTATATGTCAAGATTATTTCCACAAAAAAATTGTTTTCTACCTTTTATTTAAAATTGTTCAATTTCATGCAACTAATAACATAACATTTATTAATATCGATGATGATTAATTGAGTTTACTTGCGTCGCGAATTATTCTAAAAAAAACATGTATGAATGTTGGCATTCACAGTAAGGGGTTGCTCTAGATACTGTACCAGCCTTAGTCAGATTAAGTCCAACGGACCTACTGCCAAATTAATAATTACATTTTAGAGTAATATAACTAAATTTAATTTCTTGATAACGCGTATTATAATTTAATTTTGGTAGATTTAGTTAATGTGTACAAAAATAACGATACTAAATTAAATGTGTGTAAATTCAGCACCAATTAATATTAAATTCGCAGAAAAATGTATAAAAGAGCTAGGTTAGGTATAAGTACTGATACATTTTAGCAAATACTGGAAGCCATGATGCACATCATCGACTGAATTTGACACTTTTCGAAATTTATTTGTTATTGTATGAAGCGGAAATAATAATTGTCAAAAGTAAGCACAATTTGAATATTATATACATATCTACTTATATAACGTGGTTTTGTGTTTACATTTATCTTCTGAATACATTTGCGTACAACTACTACACTTAAATTATTTAATAAGAAAGCTCTCATGGCTTAGGTCAACTAGGAAATTAGTGGAGAAAAAACGGGGCAAAAGTCGCTTCCTTCTCGATTTTTTTTAAATGGATCATTGTACGTACGAAATCACAAAATATTACTTTTTTTGCAGTCTCGACTTTTTTTATTTACAAAAAACTGGAAAAATTATTATTTTTTTAAAAAAGTGTTTTTTTATGCTTCCCCTCGTATAACTTGTTACCTAATTAAGCTATCGAGACGATTTTTTTTTACTTAAAGCAGACATTTTGGCGCTTCTTCCCATGTAAAATATGATAGATATTATTTATTTTAAATATGGCTAAAACATCGATGAACTTAAACTTTAGAAATTATGTAAACAAGTTTTCAATAATCGAGAAAAAATTTTATTTTTGGAAATTTTATATAACATGCAGCAAATAAAATGTAGACTAAATATCAAAAAAGTTTTTAGTAGCAAAATCGTTAGTGTAACTTTCATACTTTAGGTGCTACGATTTTTTAAAGTGCGCGAAATTTAAAACTTTGGTTATTCTCAACGGCGAATATGAAGCGGCCGGTGTTTTGTACCACAGCGACGCGTTATAAAATGCAGGACTAAACCAGTGTTTGCACATATATTACTATGGTGATAATTATTATCACCACAGCTCTATGTGATGTAGTAATGTACAAATACTGCTTTGTTCAATTGTGAATTGTGCCTTGTCCTAAACAAGTTTTTAGCAAAATATAGTGAGAAGTGAGATAACAAAATGGACTGTTTATTGTGTGGTGAAGGTGTGGGCGAAAAAGATAAAAATGTAGTACATAAACCTTCGAAGCAGGTTATAGATACAATAATTTGGGCGGCTGAAATAAGAAAGGATTATTTTTGACAAAGAATTTTGAAAATTAGAGATGATATTTTACACGGAAAAATAAAAGTGAAATACCACAAAGACTGTTGGAAAATCTACACCTGCAAATATCATATGAACACACTTAGCTAAGCTAGTGTGGGGGACAGGCGCATTCCCGGCTCCTCAGAAACTAGGACCGAATATTTTAACATACGCGAAATGTGCCTTATTTGCAATGAAAGGAGTATAAAGAAAAAGCAAAAATTGTCATCCATACAAACAGGTTTGTAGAGTTTTTTAAGTATTATTTATTTAAGGTATATTCCCACTTAAAAACACCGTAATAACTGTGATTTAAGTAGAAATATTTGCTTAATAATAAACGAGCTGTTGAAATAGACTTATATCAGGGGTTCCACCTAGAATTAGATACTAGAAAAATAATTTGATTACAACATACTTGGATACTTAATACCTTAATTAAAATCAATATTGTGTAATTAAATTAGGTTTTTTTCTAAAGCAGTATTTGTACATTACTATGGTGATAATAATTATCACATAGAGCTGTGGTGATAATAATTATCACCATAGTAATATACGTGCAAACACTAGTTTAGTCCTGGATTTTATAACGCGTCGCTCTGGTACAAAACACCGGCCGCTTCATATTCGCCGTTGAGAATAACCAAAGTTTTAAATTTCGCGCAATTTTAAAAATCGTAGCACCTAAAGTATGAAAGCTACACTAACGATTTTACTATTAAAAACTTTTTTGATATTTTGTCTACATTTTGTTCGCTGTGTTATATAAAATTTCCAAAAACAAAATTTTTTTTCGATTATTGAAAACTTGTTTACATAATTTCTAAAGTTTCAAGTTCATCGATGTTTTAACCGTATTTAAAATACAAAACAGCTATCATGTTTTACATGGGACGAAGCGCCAAAATGTCTGCTTTAAGTCAAAAAAAAATTGTCTCGATAGCTTAATTAGGTAAGAAGTTATACGAAATATGATCCATTTAATAAAATGAGGTATATATCGCTGCGTTCTAGCGCAAAAAAAAAAGTCGAGAAGGAAGCGACTTTTGCCCCGTTTTTTACTCCACTAAATCATGGTTCTTGGGATTTGAGCGTTTCAAATTGGAATTACTAGCCCACGTTTTGCCTTCAATTGCAGGAGGCATCTTCAGGGATTTTTACTCTACAAGATCTGATGACTCAATAAGCTCGGAGCGATTTAGGGGGGTTCAAGAAGTTACACTCAAACAACAAAAGAAGTCTGAAACACCCGTAAACAGAAGAGATCGAGTGAAACAACCGAAGAATACATTAACTTGTCAAAATTTCGCAATAGCACTGAGAAGCATTCATGCAGAAGACGTGGTATCATCCGTTGAAGTCGCAATCAGAAGATTATCAGTGGAGCAAGTCGATGAATTCAGATATGAGACAACGCAGATCATTAAAACCACCAAAGTCGAATCTCTCTGAAGCCGAAAAACCATCGATAAGGGCTTTGAATGAAAACACAGACATTTTGGTCCTTCTAGCAGATAAAGGCAACGCCACATTCGTCATGGACAGAGCGGAATAAGTGAAAAAGGTAACTGAAACATTGTACAACAATACCTTTAAGGTTATGTAGGCAGACCCTACAAGGAGAATAGAAAGACACGTTACCAACATAATGAATGCTTCCAACCTACCAGCGAAGAAGAAATCATTAAAGCCAAGCAGCTCCAAGATCCCCAGGTTGTACGGTCTTCCCAGGAACAATGTACCACCTCGACCGATCGTAATTGCAATAGAGTCGCCCGTATACAAATTAGGTATATATCTTTTTCTTATGCCATTTACTGGATAAACAAATTCGTTTATAAAAAAACGCTGCACATTTTGAGAAAAAGCTTAAAGCAATCCGGTTGGATCCCAAATATATTTTGGTCAGTTTCGATGTAGAATCACTAAACACAGATGTTCCTCTTAACAACTCAATGTCCATTATATCACAAATATTGGAACATAATAATGTGGTTATTAACTCAATTGATATATTGGAAACTTCTCTTACATCTCCTTATTTAACTTTTTATGAACAAACCTCATGGACAGGAATATCTCTTCATATTTCAGGACCACCTTAATTAACAACATCGCAATAATAAATTCACAATTATAAATTAAGTCTAATGAAACGATTCCCTTTCTAGACGTATTTGTTCAAAGAAAGGAGAATGGCACATAAGGTCATGTTGTATATAGATAATCGACGCATACAAATAGACACTTAAATACAAATTCCACCCACCGTCCAGCTCCAAAGAAATCGGTTATTATCTCACTAGTATAGAGCCATTCCGATTTCTGATCAAGATTCTCTAAATGGAAACAGCGAAACTGACCGAAGCTGAGAGGGAATGGCTAATGCACCGTAATGTTTTCCCTACATACATGCCACTACAGACAAAATACAATCTTCAATACACACAATGCTTGCGATCCCCAGAAGATGTTGTACCATCTCAAATAGAAGTATATAAAAATCTTTGTTCATTGGAGAAACAGGACGCTCAGTATCCACTGGACTGAAAACATGAATTAAAAAGAAACAAATTGTTCAATCTGCTGTTGCTACATACCAGCATACCACTGGACATACTATAAATGTAAAAGAAATCATGGTTCTAACGTCGGTGCAAGGATTTTATAAACGAAAGATTAGAGAATGTATTGAAATCTTAAAAAAAAAACAAAAACTTCAATAGAGATACAAGTTCTGGTCTAAATCCCATGTGGAAACAGATCTTAACATAGTGTCACGGTTCGGTTAGTACAACTCTTGTAATTTTGTAAATCATTATATAGGGAAAAGAACTGTCGAACATTCACTTAAAACTTAATTATTTTTGTTAGGTATTGGATTAAAAACAATCTAATTCTTTTTGTATACTACATTCTACACTAGTTCAATATACCTTCTGTTTAACATCACAATTATTTGTATAACTATAATAACATAGAGTTTAAGGTCGCATAGTTGCAATTTTGATTTCAATGTCATCGAAATTATTCACCTCGTACATGTGTGTTTGTTTACTTTTATAAGGTTATCATGATTCATTTACTGTTTGCAATGTTATGTTATGTTCTAACGTGTGTTTTACGATTTGGTAAATTGATAATTTACATTTAAAAAAAAAAAAAAAAAAAAAACGAAATTATTTTCGATTAATGTTTTGATATGTCTTATTTTTAGGTATATTTTGCTTTGTCCATAAAATTGTAAAATTTTTCTGCGGCAATAAAGCATACTTTTGTTTGTTTGTATAAAAGCTCACCTGAATCTCTCTACAGTAAAGATCCCTGAAGATGCCTCAATTTGACATGGTCTAATCCCAAGAACCATGATTTTTTAATAAGAAATTTATTTGCACATAGAGATTTATAATACTTGTAATGTGTCTTGAAGAAAGTACATACCTACACATTATGCAAATTTAGATTTTTAATTTTCGTCTCAGTAATAAATATTAATTAATAAATAAATTCCAAATGCTCTTAGGTGAAAACCTGTAAAATAATTGATAAACCAATTAAAAATGTAAAGGCGGTTAAAAAAGACATTTCCCAGAGCGGAGGAAAAGCTGAATGGGTCTCTCCTCAAAAGTGTCCCGAGTTTAAATTTGTACTAAGATAACAAATAGATACATTTACTTTTAATATAGTTTTTTCAAACCTTTTTGCTTTATTAAAAATATAGAAAACTGTTCCGTAACATAATTGTTTCAAAGAATTACCCCGTAACTCTTCAAGCTTCAATTTGCGCTGTATGACTATTAATTTAAATATGAAAATTTGTAATGCACAATGGCCTGTTGTTCGGGAGTGCATTTTGCATTCATTTTGTTCTCTCATGCGTTCGAATTGCGGATTTTTTACATGTGAGATGTAGGCGTATATTAACTAGCGTTTATAGCATAATACAGTTTTCTGTGTATGTTTTCCACACATTAAGGTCAAAATAATTTTGTGTTATTGTTGCTAATTTAAGATGTTCGTGCAATATTATGCCGATGCTAGTGATTATTTAAAACCATCTTGGGTTCATGAAAAATCTTGATTCAAATTCTCAGTTTTTGTGTTAGATTCTTCCTTCGGCTAGATCTAGACCGTTTTAATCCAGTTTATTTTTCCAAATATTTTTTAAAAATGCAGGGTAATTTTTATTATTTTTCTAGTTACAAATTTTATACATGATGTTCAAGGACTGATGTTAAAAAATTACAATGTAAAATTATAGACCGTTTATCTTAGCTTTAATAAGGCAATCTTTTAATGAGGCAGACATTTTACCTCCCTAACAGAAAATTGGCAGTCAATGTTATTCATGTAGTTCTCCTCGATAGCTCTCATGTCAGTCCTGTTAGAACGTTAACGCTTTACATTATCAAAACAAAATTTAAAGAGGCAGGAAAGCAATTGCCACACCTAGGTCAGTTAATTTTACTCGTATAGTAATCGTCAAGATCTTTCATTCTCCCCCTCCTAAAACGCTAATGTATTTCATCTCCCCCGTTTCGACTATTTGTAGGACATATTTTTGTATATGCAGGGTGTTGCATAGACGCGTGGCATGGAAAGTAACATATATTTAAACAAAACACCCTGTATATTATTGTACTTTTGGCTTTTCCAGAAAATTCTAGATATATTTCACGTAATTATTCAAGGCTTTTACTGTTGATACAGTTGACGCTCTGACAGAATGTAAATTCTAAACCTTATGGGATCAAAGAAAATAGCTTACATATTTCTGTGCTAGTTTTTAGTAGCAATCCCGGTTAATTTTACAACATTTTAAATTCCTGAAACCTATGAGTGCCAGACGATAGCTTAGATTTTGTAGCCTAATTAGGACATTTAAAGAACGTTTTTAGAAGATTAAACAATAATTGTATCTTATAGTAAAAACAAAATCATAAAGAATTATGGGATTTAATTTCATAGAGTAACACCAATTGATTAGCAAATGCAATTAAAATTTTTATAAATATTTAACTGGTCCTCCTTTTTCTTCAATACACTTAATTTATGTTCTTCGCAATTTTCTAATGCGGCGGTAATGGACTGAGCGACTGAATTTCTTGTCGAATGACATCTCTTAGGTAGTCCACATTTTTAGTATTATGTGCACTTAGGGGAACTTTTAGAGTTCCTCATAAAAATGCGTCTACCGGTGTTAAGTCAGGACTATTAGCTGGTCATTATATTGGTGCATTATTTTCAATCTACTCTAAGAAACTGTGATGTAGATGGTTTCTTACAGCTTCGACATTATGCTGTGGTACCCCGTCTGTTGAAAAACGATTTCCAGAGCAAAATAGTCCTCTAGTTCTTGCCAAAGCAATCTAAGATGAACATCTCCATTTAAATTACCATTCAAGAAATGAGGACCTATACTTGGTTCTTAAAATAGCACACCATACATTAACGGTTTGCCGTACTTGGAATTGACATTCTCTGTAGCATAGATAAATCTGACCTGACTGCCTGAATTTTTCCAACACAATTTGACAAAACTCTAGTCTTTTTCCTCTTTGACTCGGCGTTAATTTTGGTATCGGCCTAATTTTCAAAGCTTTGAATCTATTTTTCTTTAGTGTCTTTTGAACTCTTCAATAAGAGTTATTTTTTGGATCCTCAATCTCTTTCATCAAGGTTTTTGATATCTGCCTTACAGATATACTTGGATTTTCTTGTACCCTCAGTAATACATTGAAGTCACTATTTTCATCTTTATTTACATTTCTTCTTTTTATTCTTAGACTTGATGTCTATTGAAACTTTCTGTAGATTCTATGAAGTGTTTTTTTGTCTGGAACTTGTCATTTGCTCTAACAAATGTTTCCAGTATTAGTTGTTTTTTTCTTTCTGAATAGGGCATTTTTGCTGAAAATATTTACATCGCATTAAGTTATTTCCCCCGTATTTACTAAAAAGGTTTAAGACTTAGACCAGATCTATTTGATATGGTAACTAACACTGTTAATTTACCTGTTGTGTTTTGCTTATATCTCTGTCTTTTTCTAATTTATACATTAAAAAAAGTTTTTGTTCAATTGCTGATTATGTCATTTTGAACTTCAACTGTCTGAAAGTCAACTTGGACCTGGCCTAAATTTAAACTTCTTTAGTGAACTCGGGGATTCAAGTTTTATTTAAATCTGTCAGTGTCAGCCATTATTTTGTTTTTGTCAAAGCCTACTCATCTCTAATATTAACTATTTGTGTATTAAGACAACATTAATCGTGGTTTAGATGTAAACACAAGGTCTAGCGAGCATGTTTCAACGATGGTGTATGCGCTTTATTCATAGCCGTCCAAGATTTTTGAGTTTCCGTGGACCATAGCAGACCATATATTTTGAAACTAGTTGGTTTTTGGTTAAAACGCCTATATTTAGAAAAGTATTAAATTTAAGTATAGGAGATTATATATAAAATATATTTAGAATATTCTGGACAATAATATATGGGGTGTTCTATCTAAAAATACGAAACTTTGCCCTGCTACGCGTCTGTGTAACACCCTATGTATACAAGAATATATTCTGCAAATTGTTTAAAGTAAGTGGAACCTAAAACTTTAGTAGTAAACATTTTTTTTAATTTCAAAAAACAAAAAAGTTAAAGGGGGAAGGACATTCTAAAAAATCACATTGTACATAGTCAATTCAAAAATAAAAATTGAAATTTAGAAATAGAAAATTCTAATATTAACTCAATCGACAAAATGAACCAAATGCACAAAACGATTTTTTTTTATTTTTCATGGCTGTGTGTCCTACGGACGGCACAATGTTATACTCTTTGTGATGATCCTGATTTAAATTAGGAACTACAGGCTAGTAAAAAGATGTTAAAAACATAGTAAAGGTACACTTTTAGAGTTCATGAACTACAAAAAAGACTTGTAAAGTGATGAAATTCCCTTTCCATTAATGTATTATTCTTTAACTTTTTTTGTAATTATTAAGTTACAAAACATGTTTGTTCGACTTGGTTTATGTTAAAAATATACTTTCTACATCTCATTTCCCTATCTGGAAGTTATGTATTACAATTTTTATATTAAAATTAGGCTCTCTGGTAAACAGGTTTTAACGCAATGTATAATGGTTTTTAATTTTTATGTAAATAAGGAAACAACACAGAGAATCTCATAAACTTTGTAAATGACCCTTTAGATTAAATAATATACCAAGGGTCCCAGTTAACATTAACCCAAGTCGAATAACGGTTATTTATCATTCCTTTACGTTTTTTGTGTGATTATATGGAGTTGAGAAGCACATGTTTTCACCAGACTTGGTTGCTATACCCTAAACCAAGGGTCTTCAACCTTTTTTAGTGCAAGGGTCAAAAATCGATTTCACATCGTCAGAAGGGCCACAATGGTCCGTGTCACTTTAAAACCATATCAATAAAATAAAAAAAACAGATAGTTTAATAGTGTCATAATCGTAATTGTTTAAAACGTTCAATCAAGGCAATGCGATTTTTGACATTGTTTATATTTGACAAGTGTGTCGATATTTTGTTTTATTTTTGTAGTTGCAACCCGCAAACTTCCTTCCAGGTGTGCATCTGTAACTCTCGACCTTGTTTTAGACTTCACGTCCTTCATACGAGAAATCAACTGCTCGCACACATAGGTGCTCCCAAACAGAGACATCATTTTTCGGGCTTGTTTTGGGATTTCAGGCAACGAGTTTTGACCCACCATTGAACTTGTCTTTCAGTTCCGAATTACACAGCAAATCGATAAGCTCCATCTGACAATTTTCTGGCATGTCCTCAACGGATACACTGAATTGTTGGGCAAAGAGATTGATGTAATTTTAAAGTCAGAAAACCTTAATTGGAACTCTATTTTTGAGTAAATCTAGTGTTGTGACATTCAGTTGAGGAAAGTGCGTAAACTCTTTTTTCAACAACTGATTTTTTCCATAAATCCAATTTAAACTCAAATGCGTTCACAGTGTCAGGTATTGAGGAACTGGGTTCCCTTTAGTTTCCATGAAAGAGGCGATTTCCTTCTCGAGTTCAAAAGCGCGTTTTAGCATTTTTCCTCCGGTTGTAACGTTACACTTTTACGGTAACAAAATAAGATACATTTATAAGTCTAATTATGATATTGCTATGGTGCTATAGTTATATTTTGTCATTCACGAAGATGTCAGGGAATACATTTTGGGAGTTATCTAGAATGTTTGATTTGAAATATTATTTTACGATTCCTATTTTTCATTACTATTTAAAATAAGTACTTAATATTGTACGCAACCGACAACTTGGTGTATCATATACATATGTTCTAATTTTGCAGGTGCTGAGGGTCTGGTTGTTGAAGCTTTCTTTACCTTATTCTTTCTATAGCCTATTTCTCTATAGCTTTATTTTCTTTATTTATTAAATACCCACCATATAAAAGGACCATATTTTTATAAGAATTTCATACTAGATGTTCATTAACACTTTACATACCACCAATTTGGTTTAATAATACGTTATTGCCTTTCAAAATCACGTTCAGTTCATTAAATGACTTGCCTTTTGATAAAATATAGTTTAAAAAATGTCACCTATATTGTTGGTTTCCTGTAAATACATGTCAGAGATTCCTTAAACAAGGGCTTGTGTTATTTAAGTAATCCTTCTAATGTTTGGTTTAAAAAGCATATTGTTTATTTTCGTTTTACAGTTTGGGTTAACTCAAATGACAACTAATGAAGTTTGACGTTTTACTGCGTCGAGCCTAACATCTCTTTTTTATGTACGCCTAAAACCCAAATAAGTCCGTCCGGCCACTTCAGTTTCGTTATTTATTAAAAACCTAAAATTTTAAAGTTAATTATTAAAGGCGAGGCTTACGTAAAGATTAGAGGGAAATATAAAAAATATCTAACATAAATTATTCGAAAATAAATATTTAAATTCAATATATATAAAGATTTATTGAAATATTTACTGTATTCTGAGTTGCCTATCCTTTAAAAAATCGTTTATTCTTATCAAATCGATAAGGGGGAAAGAGACAAAATATAGGAATATTAAGACCAAGTTTTGCGTAGAGCACTCCAACATGTTAGTTTTTTTAGCCAAATTCCTACCTTTTTTATAAACATTTTTTCTTTGATAAAACTCTTGGCTAAAATCGTTTTGGAACGAGTTCATTCTATTTAGTTTTGACTGTGGTCGTGAAAATTCAATTAAACGGCTGATCCTATTCAAAGATTGTTTTAAAATTTGTCTTGAACAGTGATCGAATAACAGCCAGGTAATTAACAATGTTAATTTATTTTGGCAAGATTTATTTATTTTAATTTTTACAAATTTTACAATTAGGCTACAATGGATTTTTTCTCTTTTTTACAGCTCAGCGGTCATTTTACCACTTTGCATTTTATCACTTTGCATTTGACCGCTTTGCATTTTATCACTGTTACATTTTCATTGAAATGTGAAAGCCTATATTTCACTTTCGTGGTAGCTTTGAACCCAATAGTTTTCACATTAAGAACTTTTGAGTGAAGCTAAAATAAAAAACAAAACCTTTTTGCCACCGCAAGGGTTGTGGTTCCGACAAGACCCGTTTAAAAGGTTTCTGAAAACTGAAGTAGTATCCTATTTATCGAACGTTGGCACAAACAAGATCCACTTTTACCGAAGAGGTTTTGAAGTATTTGGCCTCTAGTATGCAGCCCAACAACCAGGCCCAAGTTTGAGCTATCACCTCCTGCTTACCTGCTTCACCCTACTTGCTGAGATTTGTAACTTAAATTTATAAATTCGTCGTACCTTTTATTTTTAAATTTCATTTTCGAATTCTTATACTTATTTATATCTATAAATATAATTTATATCACATTCTTGCATTTCCTTTAAACACTGGTAAATATTCACAAGTATAATCTGAAATAAAGGGAAATAATAATTGTATATTGTATTTTACTGTTTGTCTCAGCATTTTTACTAACACACGGGTAAAGGGTGTATGAGGGACATAATGTAGATTCTCTTTTTTTTACGTATGTTGGCGCCCTTCTATTTTATATATATTTTTTGACTTTCCTTCTTCATACACTAAATGAAACGGATTGAAAAGTTTTGAACTCCCTCAAAGCCGAACCACCGTACAAGTTAGCTTCCTACAGAGAGTTTCCTTTTAAAAATATTTCTTCCTCCAGAAAAAGTACGCCTATAAAGTTATACAACTTAAACCCGGTAAAATCATGCACTTTTTAACTCCACATAATCACACCAAAAATGAAAAAACTCCCTTAAAAATTTCTGATTATATCGATTCTGACTTTTTCTTGCAACCAAAATGTATAAATTTTTGCTTGAAGGAGGGTAAAAAATTAATTTTATACTTTGCACCTTTTTAATTTCCTAAGTTATTGGATTTAATTTAAATAAATAAAATTATTTCTATAATCTCCTCACACGAGTAAGGCAATTTTTAGGAGATATTAAAATATAAAAAAAAATCCAGTTTTAGAAAATAAAACTCATGTGGATTTCTAAGATTGCCAAATGGGCCATACTGGACACTCTGGTGTGAATGCTTTGCCCTACTCTAACGTCTTTAGACGAGTTATGCACATAAAGGTAATGCATGACGTCGCCAAATAGGAAAAAGCAAGAATAGGAAAAAGGCAGGACCAAGAACTTGCAAGATTTTTCTCAGCAAGAGTCGGGCAAGACAACACTGTCCTTAATTTCTTGTCTTGCTTTGCAAGACAGGACAAGAATAGGCTAAACAAGATAAGAAGTCTTGTCTTGTGTAACACTATGTGTTGTTTGAATCGACCCAAATAATTCTTTTGAATTACCAAAATATTTTCTGGCTGATAAAAACCATGTCAGGGGCACCATTATACCTAACACATTAACAAAATTGGCATAAACAAATTTACATTTACATCTCAACGTGCCATAAATATAAAAATTACGTCTGGCGCTTTAAAAATCTAGGTATACACATTTCACACACGTGTTATTTGGATATATATCTACTTACGTTTTGAATAACACGCCAAGGTCGACAACAATTATTTTTCTGGCTGCATCATCGCCAACCAGGGAGTTATTAACATAGGTCATGCAGTAGACGGATTCTATAAAAAAATAGCACCTCTAGAGTAAATATTTTTCAACTCGCGGTCTATGAAAGATTCGTTAACCCCTAATCTAATAAATTATAACACAATAATCTGTTGGTAAAGAAAACAAAATTTATCTAAGTTTAAATAACTAACTATAAAATGCTAACTTAAAATGTTTGTTTACGTACGTCTAGTAAAAATATTATAAATACAGCTCGTTATCCTTATAATATTCAAAGATGTCACGTGAAAACCTTTGATAAATGTAATTACTTAATTTAATTTCCATTTTTTTTTTGAAATTTTATCGTTTAACAGCAACTGGTTTTTCTCGGAACTAAGATCAACACGGGAGCCGCAAACATGTCCAATATATTAATGACATTTGCGAAAATCATTAAGCAATTAATTACAAAGAGTGTTCAAATTTGAGGTTCCTTTTCTAATTTAACACCATTTACATCGGCTCTGTTTATATCTCGAGTGACAGGTGACATTTGCATAGTAAAATTATTCCGGTATTTAATTATGGATGTAAGCCTATTTACCTTAACATCATTTCGCCATCGAGCCCACAATCGCATGTTCAAAAAACTTTGGGTAACACTAAAAAAATTTTTTAGTTAAGTGCCTGCAAAATATACTCAATACTCAATTTATTGGTTATATTACAAATAATATGCTTTTACAAGTCGGGAAATAGAAACATTTAAACACTTATTAGCATGAATATAAAGCAATCCAAATATAAGTCAAGACACTACAAATAATTTACCTAAAACAATTTTTGGTCAATTATAGAATTAAAGACGTGCACAAGTATATTCTAGTTAAAATTAAATTAAGTAATAAAAATTGAATTGAAATATTAAAATTGCTATTAAGTTATTCCTTACTGAAATAGAATGCACCATTTAGTGGGTATTCTTTTATTGTGTTCTCACAGGTTTGTACTACAAGATTTCGAGCCCTAGGTGGCAACTGGTTCTCAGAAGTGTGTGAAACTCTGGACTAATATTATTTCTGTATCTGCTTAAATAACTGTGCACATCAGAATGAGTATACTCATTCAAGTTATTGTTATCCCTCACATGGCACAGACATGTCATCCTTGAATCCAAGGTCACACCCAAATTGTAGTTAGTTGTTACTCCGCAGAGAGATGCTCATGTTTGGGCTAAGTTTATTTACTGTAAAGCACCTCTCGATATCGAGTTGAACATCAAATACTTTCTGTTGAATAGCGACGGAAGGAGGGAAATATATTGTTGAATAATTTGCAAATAGAAGGAGATCCACGCCATTTACTGTGTATCAGGTCATTGATATTTATTAAAAAAGTAGTTGGGCTCCAGATTGACCCCTGAGGGACACCATGGTTTTACGAGCATCCAACCAAGGCGAAGCTAACAGGATGCAAACTATAAAAAGTGAGTTTATCCAAGAGGTTGCAGAGGGAAATACAATCAAACGTATTTTTTTTTCGAAATAAGAGGCAAAGGTATCGAATCTTTCCTCAAAGCTATAAAAAAGCATCGGATGTAACCTTAATGGATCCTTAGTAGAGCAGCAGGAAACTTACCTCCTCTGCACATAAAACTAGGTCACATAAAAAAAAATTGTTAAATCCTTAAATAGATGCGTTTCCTTATATGAGAGAGAAATTGGCTCGTGTAAGTGAGGCAATGCTTAAATGTTCGTTGGGCAGGAAATACGACAACTCGATAAAGACGAAAATGTTGAAAATACCCTTTCGAGAAAAGACAATAGGACGAGAGCTGCCTTCGAAAATGTATGTTACAACTTCATAGGTAACAAAAAGTCAGAGAATTACAAAAATATAGTTAAAGAATTTATCATTTTATCATACAAGACGTTAGGTTGCAACATGTCATTTAAGCTGCATTTTCTTTACTCCCATTTGGAATTGTTCTCTGAGAATTTAGATGCTAGTTTCAGACGAACGAACGAAAAACTTATAGGTAATAGGTAAAAACCGAGCTCATATTTGAATTCCGCACATTACAGTAGACATAAAAAACGAGAAAATCAGGGAAGCCACAAAAATTCAAAATACAGAACAGTTTATATGAATATGAAACTGTGTTATTGTACGTACGTAGTGGAACTCTGTAGGAGGAAAGTTTGTTTGGTAAAGGCGATTTTACCGATTTATTTATTTATTGAATCAATAAATAGAACTTAGTGTGAAGAAATGTTTTCTTTAAGGGCCTCCGGCTTTACTGCATATCTATATATATTTTTTAATGCATAATATCAACTGAAGGCAGCTAAATTCAGATCATGTTTATTATACTTTACCCACACAATTTGACTTATAATTTATTATACTAAGGGCAACGATTTTTTCCGAGAACCAGAATGACAAATATTTACTGCCGAGATGTTATTTTTTCTCTAGATTCCGTCTACTGTATAACCTACGTTAATAAATTCCTCGTTGGTCATGCCATAAAACATCACAAAAACGTTGATCGGCCTTGGCATTTTATGCAGGATACAAAGATTTATATATTCAAATATTATACTTTATATAAAATTCGTTGCTAGTGTTTTTTAAACGAACGGATATTAATAGACTGATGATGTAGTAATCCACTTTTTATAAGTACACCCCTGTATCTCCAAAATTAGTAATTAGATTCGTTTCAAATTTCGGTGGTATGCATAGATCCGAAATATGATTGTTTTAACAAATTCAGCTTTGACATCGCTCATTAGCGTGCCCGCCTGGGGATAAAAGATAAGATTTTAAGTAAAAAATATTAGACATTTTTTAAAAGAAATTTTGGTCTTAGATTCTTGTTTATGATATGATAGATATCATTGAGAAAAGACCTGTATTAAATTTGAACCAAATATTGTACTAGCTTTCCAAGATACCAGTTTTCAAAAAGTGCATTACTTTTGACTTCTGGGGCAGAAATCTCGTAGAGCATTGCTTATAACGAAAAACATTTTATTAGCATTAAAAAATGCTATTGCTTTAAGGCATGAGGTAATAACTCTAATCATAAGACATTATGAAAAATAAAATAGCAGAACATTGAAAGCCTTATGAAAATTTTGCCTTTGAGATTTAAGAAATTGCATTTTCTTTGAAAGATCGTAAATTTCCGAAAGCCAATGAATGTTGAAATTTCATATAATGGATTTCTTGTTGATACTGAATTCGGAATTGATAACTGCTTTGAGACTTGGAGTGTAACAAAAAATTAAAAGCAGATTCAATGCCGATACTTTCGCTAACATTTTGGAGAATATCATGCTACCGTCAATAAGTGCTCTTTATGAAAATAATGATTTTCATTCATACTACACGACGAATATCGGAATGTTTTAATGGACACAATATAAAAATCCTGTCTATTATATATATACATATTTAATTTTTGCAGGAAAGCGGCCTACATGCAAGAAGAAATTGCTTTTGTTTGTGTCACAGGATACCCCTCCTGCGATTTCTGGGCCTTTACCCTCTACAGGCAGGCTTGTATCCAGGGAGGTCTCAAATGCTCAGAGATCATCGATGTGACACAATCAAAAACGAAAAACGTCTTTCAAAGCAGAAAGATTCGACGGGCTAAGCATAACATAAGTTTATTGTTTAATAGGCTATAGCCTTTGCGACTTACTGTTATGTTATGTTTTTTCAACACATTTTGGAAATTTTCCTATTTGTTTGGTATATATGGATGTGGCATTTATTTTGTGTTTTCTTTATTAAGATTTTAATTTTTGTTTGATGGATGGCTTGTGTTGTACAATTTATGAATGAGTTTACGCCTATGTAGGTATCTTAAAATGTATAAATATTTTTTTAGAAAGCAATCAAAAATATATTCTAGGAAACGGTTACACACAAAGCAAAACGTCGACATGATTTGAAAAATTGTGTTTTTATTTCAAACGTATAACCAAGAATCCGCTCATAAATATACCGGGTGATCGCGAAGTTACTAACAAAGCTTTAACTTTTTTATGACATAATTTTTTGGGGGGAATACTTGAAGAACAACATTTGTTATAATAGACCTCAAACTTTACAAATCATAATAGAGGAATTAAATAGTGAAAATTCAGAAATAAACATAGAGGATGCAAATTTTATCAGTTCATATATAACATGTTCATGTATAAATAGAAAATTGTTGAAAAATATTCGCAAAATATATTGCAAATAATGGAAGCTATGTAGAAAATAGATAGTTATATAAACCTTTTTTTAAAATTGTTTAAAAAAGTGAATTTAATTAATTATTGTTAAATATTTTCTAGTTCTTTCGTTGAACGGAATTTCGTTGTTCGAAACGATTAATTATATATTCTTGGTTGTATTTATTGAAGGAATTCTTCTTCCCGGGTATATTCACCGATATTTGACACTAACTCTGGCAACGTTATTATCGTATGAATAGAAGAGTTTTAATACTTTTCGTTATTCTTTCTCAGAATAACCCATTTATATTATTTTCAGCAAAATTAATTAATTAATATCAAACACATGAATCCATAAATGACAGAAAAGTGCAGAATTATGTATTTGGTTGCCATAACTACTGTTGTTGAAACAATTGCCATCCAGCGCATTTTTGTATCATAAGGATGACTAAAGTAGACTCGGTAATATCACCGTGTCATCCAGTAATAGGGCAGCTGCGCCTGTCTGTTGGATGGACGCATTTCTAAAAAATAAAAATCAAACAAAAAGTATTTACGAGTTCTAAGCATTATTTATTAGTGTCAAATTATGACGCAAAAGCTATCAAATAAATTACTACACAATCTAATACAAAATATATTTACACCATCACATTTTTTGAGACACGAGTTTTACAAAGTACGCTTTACTTCAAATAACTCCACGCTTAGTTTGCCACGTAATATAGGAAAACGTTTTCAGTAGCGCTAATGAAACAGTATTTTAATAGCGGGCTTTGGCTACGGTTCAATTATTTTAACGATTGTTTAAAAACATTTATTATATGGAATAATTTTTGGGCTAATCCTGATTTTTAATCAAAAACGCGGCGCAATATTTTGAATGTGTTAATCATGGCTGACACTACCTAAAAAATTCAAACAATGGCAAATACCTTTCCACTTATGACGTATCTCTCTATTCGGGTTTTAAATTAGAACTATACAAGACGATTGATGATGGTTATAATACATTGTAAACATGCTATTTATATAACAATGCTTTTGAAGAAATTAAAATTATAAAAAAAGAAACATACAATTTTGCACATGCAACACACAATATCCTAAGAAAAAAAATTGAAAGTGAGAATTAAAAAAAATCATCATCACTTGTAAAGGGTGGTACAGTAATAGAGGGCGTCGGCTGTAGCTCGGGAACCGTTAATGACAGAACTTAAGGAAAAAATGTTTATATGTAAAAAGGCCAAAAGAAATTGCTGTAAATTATTTTTAAGTTCGAAAGTTGGCTGCTAGAGGGCCTAACATCGACACAAAAGTGTAAATGCCAATTTTCTCTTAAATTTCCCTAATTGAGGTATGTTGAAAATATGAGCATTGTGTTCTTCATGGCATTCATGGAAATTTTTGCTTAAGACCATCTTTGTCTATTTTCAAAAATAAACTGGGGGAAGGTCAAAGACGTGGAGTAATAAACTTTACCGTAATGTCTTTGTTAGTGGTCGCTGGATAACGTTGTTTCGGAATTCTTCAAATATTGCTGATTTCTCAAAAAAATCAAATGGTACGCTATGTCTTTTATATCACAATTTATTTGGTAGTTATGAAGGACATTAAATAGTGAGTTAAAAATTGCAGTTCCGTATTAAAATTAAGAAAGTTGATGATGGTCTCTAGAATCCGAAACGTCAGATTGGAAAATTATCCTTGCAGTTTTGTAGCGGAGAAAAAGTGACGATGGCAAAGTGGAAATTATTTTCATCTCTCATTTCAATTGATTAGGAAAACCAGAAAACAGGATAAACCAGGACTCCAATACAAACAAACAGAAGTAATCTGTCATAACTATAAGAAACAAAACGAAAAAATACTAAAACTCAGTCTCATAATCACGTAAGCTTCGCAATAAAATAGCTAAAGCTAGAGCGAGACAGGACAGGACTCGGTTTGGGCAAAAAGACTAAACCTTACTAAACAAACAAACAACAATGGAATAAACTAACAACAAATATATTTAAAATTAACAAATACTCAAAATGCCGGCCGTCATTGTCAATACAAAGTTGCGATCTTACTTGTATCGATTGGGCTGCATCCTCCACTTCTGCTATAGAGATACTTTGGGTGGCATTCTTAATACGGTCCACCATATGGTTTCTTGTAGTAGATCGAGTCACATATACTAAATCTCTTTACATTAAATAATTTTCAGTAATTTTCAATATATTTGTTGATAGTTGTTAGTTCATTTCGTCGCTTTTTTTGTTCTTTCACTGAAGCAAGTTAGAAGGTTTAATCTTTATGCCCCAGTCTTGCCCTGCCTCGCTCTAGGTTTAGCTATTTTACTGTGAAGCTTATGTGCTTCAGAGACACAGTTTTAGTATTGTTTGTGTGTTACCTTTGTTAAGTTTTGCTTTTTACAGTTATGCAAGATTACTAAAGTTTCTATTGGAGCCTTGTTTTTTCCAGTTTTTTGGCCTTCCTAAAATATTAGTATTAATTGAAATGAGAGATTAAAATTTTTTTCATCTTGCATTGTCACTTATTTTCTTCTACAAAACGACTAGGTTAATTTTCCAAACCGACGTTTCGGATTCGAGAGACCAGCATCAACTTTCTTAATTTAAATGCAGACTTTTATTTGACCATTCAACGCCCTTCTTATCTACCAAATAAATTGTGATATAAAAGACATAGCGTACTATTTGATTTAGTCATTACGATACGGTTTATGATTTCACGAATAGAGTAAAAAAAGCATTTATTTTCGACAACAAGTTGAATAAAATCGGTTCATCCAAAACAGAGATACCTACATTTGAAAGTAAAAATATTTAACCTTCCCCCACAACTTTATTTTTGAAAACAGGCGAAAATGGTCTGAAATAAAAAAGTGCGCAATTGGTTGAATAATACAATGCTTATGTTTTCAACATACCTCAATTATGAAAATTTAATAGAAACTTGGCATTTACACTTTCGTCTTGCTGTTACTCCCCCTAGCGGCCAACTTTTGAACTTTTTTTTTCTTTTTTTTTACATAAGCGCACCAACTGCGAATGAAATGTTCTCAAACTACTGGGAGAGCACCTGAAGTGCTTTTTATCTGCCCCTCTGCGGCAAACTTTTTGAAGACCATTTTCGTCTACAATTTTTGCCACCACGATACACTAACTAGTTGGCAAGAGTTACATTTCTTATTCCTTGTACGCATTAATACTTACACAAATGCCCCGTCGATTGGAAATCGGTGCCGATATTTATCTGAAATAAAATCACTAAATGTCGAATGATATAACTTATAGCCTTGGATAATGAAGTGAATATATTACTTAGTAACTTGTTTGTATTAGAACAAAAATAAGTTTAAGTTGTCCTTTCACTTGTCTTAGTGAAATATTGTAATCACGAAAACATTAACCTTCGAGATTTTTGCAGATCTTTGCGTTTTCAACAACATTTTCTTCCATTTCCGTCAATCTGTCGTTCAGCCTTTACGCGGTAAAAATTACCTACCCTGTAGAAATTTTGGACAAAAATCAAGGATCATATGGACAACATTTTGGTACAAATGCTTGTATGGGTGGGTCAAGATCTACATAAGCCTGGAATATTATAGGTTCGCTAAGATCATCTATGGCGGGGTTATTACCAAAAGGAACTTATAGAAGACACACCAGCCTACACCATACAGTCTCCAAGAACATACCGAGCCGAGGGAACCTACATTGAGGTAACGTCATGCATGGTTAATAGAAGATTAAAACTAAAAACATCAAAGCACAACAGAGCCAGCGGTCTAGAACGGTCACTAACTCATTCGGCAGGCTATATGGAAAAATAATAAAATAACTAATAGAAAAAGTGCGTGACCACTCCGAAATAAAGCGCTTTTAGAGCAAGCCGCTGATGTATCGACAACATATATTTTATCACTCAGATAATAGAAAAAAAGCTGGCCACCTACAACGAATAAACACACCTTCTCTTTGTTGACCTTACAAAGGCAAACGATACAGTATACATTAAGCAATTATGAGCGGCGATGGAGAAGACACCCATTAATCTTACAGTAATTAACGCCGTAAAACATCTCTATATCTTCTCGGATTAAAATCGGTCAATCGCTCTCAGAACCATTTAAGCTCTCCAAAAACCTGAGACGAGGATATTGTTTATCGCCCACTTTATTTCAAGCTTATCTGGCCCACGCCTTGCTAGAATAACGAAGGAAGTGTAAAGGCATGGGAATTCCATTTACAGACAAATACTCTTAGCAGACGATAGTAATGGCACATGATCAAGAAGATTTAGTGTACATAACTGGCAAATTGATCGAGGTATGAAAAATTGGGTCTCAGGTCAACATGATGAAAACTAAATATATGTGTATCGGAGGTCCAGCACAAAATCTGATTCTTGAAAACAACAAAATAATAAACGGCTGTGAAGAAAACATATATTTAAAATAAAAATCAATAGCCAAGGAAGATGTGAAAAAGAAATCCAATACCGAATAGGAATTGGCAAAAAAATCATTGGGGCCTCTAAATCCAGTTCTTTGGATCAAACATACCAAGTAGAAAGCGGTTGACGAACAGTACCATTCTGGAAGGTGTTATGCTGTATGGAATATATATATATATATATATATATATATATATATATATATATATATATATATATATATTTAATTTATGCCGGAAAACGGCCTACAAGAAATTGCTTTTGATTATGTCACAAGATACCCCTCCTGCAATCGATTTCTGGGCCTTTAACCTCATCAGGCAGGTTTGTATCCTGGGAGATCTGAAATGCTCAGAGATCATCGATGTGACAAAATCAAAGTAGAAAAATTCCACGAGCTCAGCATAACACTTAGCGCCACCTAGTGAGGTTCAGGAGAGTTCCGGCTGCAACCCAGTGCATTTAGCCAAAAGCATAAAATATGCAAGAGTAAAACTCAAATCAAATTATAGTGTGTTTTCACACACCTTTATTCAGATTTCTCAGCCATAAAAGAATATATGTAAAAAAACAAAAAAATTGATTATGTCACAGGATGCCTACCCCTTCAGCGATCGATTTCTGGACCTTTACCCCCATCAGGCATTCAGGGGTTCTCAAATGCTCAGAGATCATGGATGTGACACAATCAAAAACGAAAACGTCAAAGTAGAAAAATTCCACGGGCTAAGCATAGCACAACAACATATATATATATATATATATATATATATATATATATATATATATATATATATATATATATATATATATTATATATATATATAAATATATATATATATATATATATATATATATATATATATATATATATATATATATATATATATATATTATATATATATCTGTATTTATATATATATATATATATATATTATATATATATATATATATATATATATATATATATATATATATATATATATATATATATATATATATATATATATATATATATATATATATATATATATATATATATATATATATATATATATATATATATATATATATATATATATATATATATATATATATATATATATATATATATATATATATATATATATATATATATATATATATATATATATATATATATATATATATATATATATATATATATATATATATATATATATATATATATATATATATATATATATATATATATATATATATATATATATATATATATATATATATATATATATATATATATATATATATATATATATATATATATATATATATATATATATATATATATATATATATATATATATATAAGGTAGTGGGGTTGCAGCCTTTTAAAAATTGGCCTAGGGTGAAATTAAATTGTTTTTTTTTTATAGTCAAGCTTTCGAGTATAAGGAAACACAAAAAGTATCTTAGTTGGACTAATAAGTATGCTATGGTAAATAGGCTCACTAGAGTTATAATTAAAACAGATAATTTAAATTTTGGTGGTGTGTGAAAACATATTTATGTGAAAAACATCGTTGACATTGTTAACATAGAAAAAAGAATAACTAACATGAACGCAAACACGAACGATACGGAACTGAAAGTTAGATAAAGGAAATGTTATACGGCCAAGTACACGTCAGAAAGAGATAACAAAATTAGATTAATGGTGAGAGAAAAGACGTGCCTTCTTATTAGATGAACTTTGCCGGAACGTAGTTTCACACGTGAGAATACGTGAAAGTCAAAAAAATGAACACTGAGGATTAATTAATAAGACAAATAGTAATAACAATATCAAAATATAATGGTAATAATGATGATTATAATAGTAATGATATTAATAAAATATATAACAACCAACGTTTTTGGTTATCCTAAAATGTTTTTTTTTTGGTCAAGATGAAAATAATACTAACAACTGCTATTATTGTACAAGAAACTGGCTACATACAAACTGTCTTAAGTGCGACTTTGAGACATTTGTAGTAATATGTTTGCATTACATGTTTCATCTATCATAATATAACATAATCTTTCTTAGAAGAAACAATAAATACATTTCACTTAAATTGCCAAAACTACTCGAGGGAAAAGTGGAAACTGCAAAAGACTATCATAAATCTCAACTTCCACTAAAGCATAAACGACAGCAAGAGAAGTGTATTGTATTTTTAAAGCTCTGTGGCGGTTGGTCACTTTTACAGCTGCTTTGTTTTCCGAGAATTTTTATGGTTGCCGAAGTGCCCTAAAAATTTACAAAAATAGCCCTAATGCATCTTTATAGCCTCGTTAGCCGAGAAAAACCGTCGGAGCCTGGAAACTGTTTCGATTTTACCGTGGAACTGTTTTAAACTATATAATAGCTTCGTTTCTTTTTATCTTTCCCATTTTAGATTTTATAGCTTCATATCTACTTTGCCAAATCGACTACAAACTGCCTTCTAAAAGCCTTTTAATAATACATGTGGCCGAGCTCTGAGAAAATTTTCGGGATATTGCCCCGAGACAAAGAGTTAGGGAATGCATAGAAATTTTCTAATTCGTATTTTATGCAGAACAAATAAAGATTTAATTGCTAGACTATTTAGTTGTAAATGAAAACGCATTAAGATGAAACTCAGTCGTTTTATCTGGTATACTAGGACATTTTAGATTAAGATAAGAAGCTGGATGGCTAATATTTACTATAAGATAGTGTCGCGACAGAATCAGAATGGTTAAATAGCATTTTAGCTTAAATCAGCTTACATCAGGACGCTTTTAAATTGTTTAATTAAACCTCAGATTTTATTATTAATAATTGATATATAATATTAGCTATATAAAGGAAGTAATCACAGTATAAGTTTGATTGGGATTTTTTTGGCAATCCCAAAACACGAGTGCCGTTACTAAAGGGCCCGAGACTCGTGAGGGCTTCGGTTATTGGGAGGTCCCCAAATTAAACAGGGTATTCATACAAATTATTTTTTCCATAGTTAAAAAAAAAACACGTATTTCGCAATTTTTGCAACCATCGGACACATCGGAAATGATAATAATAAGATAACGTAATATATATTCCCTATGAAACATTTGGAAGTGACAGAACTTAATGCGTATTTAGATATAATAGTAGATCAGGTAGTTAAAAGATTTATTGGGTTTAAAACAGTTTATTCAACATTTTTGACTCTAAATCCTCAGATATTGGTCAAATTAAATGATTTTGGAAAAAGCTCAATTATTAGTGGAGAATTATTCAAATGTTTTAACTTCTCAACTAGCAACTAAGCTAATTCAGATAAAATCATTATTGTATAACAACGTTAGAAACCTTAATACAACTCGTGAATTCGCAAACTATATCTTCACAAAAAAATTAATTATTTGTTAAATAGTATACGAGAACTATGTTCAGCATTCCAATTATTTCTTGTCCTTCCTGTAACCTTAGCTCAATCGGAAAGATCATTTTTAAAGCTGAAATTAATTAAAAATGATCTTAGGTCGACCATCACTCAAAGTCGTCTTAGTTCTCTAGCTCTTATCTGAATAGAACACGAAAGTGCTAGAGAAGTAAATATTGATGAATTAGTTGATAAGTATTTATCTAGTCGATACGAAAACAAAAACGTCTAGTCTACCACCAAAGAAAACGATTCTTGTACTCGATTATCTTTTAGTTTTGCTTGAACCAGAATATAGTTATTATTTTTTAATGTTTGTTGTGTTTATTAGTTTACTATATACCTAAATTATTAGTTTACCTATACCTAAAATATTATGCAGGGGCCTCCAAGAAAAGCTCCGCTCCAAAAAAATCACCACGCTACTGCAAAACAAGTTACGGATGTGTGATTTGTAAACAAAATTTGCGCGAACAACTTGAGAACAGTAAACCTTATCCGCTTCAAATTTTAACCAAAATAATCTAGGTGTCTATCTAGTAAAAACTGGATTTTGGGTATTATAGCCGTAGATCTTTGATATGTTTAAAGGGTACAGAAAATGTAAAAAATTTATATTTTGGAAAATCGTAAAACAATATCGAATAGAAAACAGTGATTGGTCTATACAGGGTAACACTAGAAGGATAAAGCTGCTCCCTGAAAAATAATTTCATAAACGTCTAGCATTTTTATCAAACGGTAGAACGCGTCAAAAATGTCTTTTACTTGCTGGTGGTACTAATTTTTTTTACGAATTCATTCATTATGACCCTTGATTTTCGACCGAAATTTGAAGCCAATTGGAAAAGTAGTTTTTGACCTACGCCGCGTACAAACAAAAAATCTGGGAGGGTGCTTTTTTCACAATTACCTACGGGATAAGTAACATAAGTCACTCAAAAAATCCTACGAATATGTAAATTACCTTCCAAATCACTGCGGGCTTTATTATATTATTATTATTTTTTTCTCACAGGTATTTTGGTAAGCATGCAGCCAGTTGGGGTCCCAATGTACCAACAACTTGCCTGGTTGGCAACAACGTTTAGAGTGGATTAAGGTCAGCAGGGTGAGTAGGCTTAGTTCCTTGAGAACCGTTTCCTAAGCAGGGTGCACGCTGACAGGATTAGCGCCTTCTGCATAATTTATATTTTCTTTGTTGGCTATAGTAGGTATGTTTAAAGTTATTAGGTATCCAGGTAATTATTTATCTGCAAGTCCGTTGGATGGCATTACTATCGCAATGGTAGTCACTTTATTAAGCTGATATATATGTCTTTAACCTCAATAGGCAGTTCGTGGTATTTGTTGATTTTCTCCGTTCTAGCCTTATGGACATTGTTGTCAGGCTGCATAGTGACATCGACGATAAAACATTCTTTAGCCATTTAGCTTCGGAATGAAAATGTCCTGTTCTATCTGTCAAGATGTCAACGTCTCAGAGTATTCGGACTTCCCCGTTTTCTACGATATTCTCAGGTAAGTAGCTGCAATATGGTTTTTTCTCAGTCATTAATGTTTTGTTCCATGAAATGGCCTGGTGGACAATTCCAGCAATATGGATGTAGCGGCTTAGGTAACCCCGAGGAGCAAGGTAAGTACTCCGATGAAAAGTGCTGAGTCGCCTCTGTGACACATTGGCATAACCGGCACCTGTGGCTGGGGATATCAAGTTTTGCGATATGCTTCTGATAGTTTCTGGTGGCAATAATCTGGTCCTGTATGGCACCGATAAAGTGCTCCGTCTGCATCATCAGCTCTCCCGAGTCGAGTAAAGTATCAATAGGTTACTATCTACATATTTCAGAATTTTTAAACGCTGCAGCATACCTGCCGTTGAGTTATTTATGCGACTACTCTTCCTCCAGAGCTTATGTGGAATCGAATGGCCTTCATCGGATCACACAATATTAATATTATAATCAATGTTATTATTATTTTTTTACTGTTATTTCGGTTGGGTAGTGTGGGATCGCCAGGTGATCAAGACTTTATTCTAGTTCTTTTCTGACAATCCTAACAATACAACTGCCTTCACATATTCTTTAACGATTATTATTATTATTATCGAAATTGAGAATTAATTTCTCAACAAATATTGGGTTCCAGGCCCATCCCGGATACATGCATCAAAGGGAGTGGGCTGGTTTCTATTAGTTCTATGTGTTGTCCTGTAAGAATTTTCTCACTATGTGGCAAGTACTGAGCAGGACTGCCTTCTGGATATCGATAAAGGTGTTAGTATGCAGTCCTATGATTTCCTGGTTCGGTTTTAGTGTTTTTGGAACTAGTCCAGTTAATGATACGATGATCCGTATGACATGAACCTTATTCAGTCGCCAGATCTGCTGTATCTCGATGGCCAGCTCCGCATATTTGGCCTTTTTCTTTTGCTAAGACTTCTTTGTTTCCTTATTTAGCAGTACCATATCAGGTCGATTATTCGTCACCCGTCTGTCAGTGATACTTGCCCGGTCGTAGTACAGTTTAAAGGCATTATTTTCAAGCACTGAACTTGGTTGATATTTATAATAAGGCATAAAGGTGTTCAGGAGCCCGTATTTATTGGCAAGCTTCTGGTGTATGGTATTACACACCTGGTTATGTCGCTGAAGGTAGTCCGCGTTTGCTAGGTAAGTGCAGCCAGATGTTATACGCTGTATAGTCTTTGATCTTTCGCTACATTTTCGACACTTGTCGGATTCAACGGAACGGTCTTTGTACGGTCTTTTGCAGAGTTGATTACCTTGGGTGGTGTGACTTGTACTTGGTCATCATTACGCGAATAGTTTGTTGTAGTCCTTCCAGCTTCGTGTTAATTCATTTCAAGATTCCCAAACTGTAGGTCAGCATATGCACAGCATAGGTGTTATTTGCTGTAATGAGATTTTTGGCGTTCAGTTCTGTCTTCAGAAAAGCTTTGCTTATCCTGGAGCAATCTTTTTATTAAGTAATCGCTGGCCGACAAGATTTTTGTAACCCTCCCAATAATAAAAAAATATTCCGAAAGCCATAATACGTACCATTTTTTAATAGCCTAATTAGAACCTTTTATATTGGCAGGTAAACAATTTTATTGTGGGGCGGCTAAAATGGGTCCATTTTACAACGGAGAAATTACCTAGACTGGGTTGTTTATAACATTAGACATAAAATAAACGTTAAACATCACTCTTCTGTTGAGTTTCGAATTGAGTGGTTCTCTGTGTATCGATAAGCAAGTGTGTGTGAAGACGAGAATATCGAGTCAAACGCGCCGAAGTTGCAAATTTCTCCTGACAAGTTTTGTTATGTTTGTGGAGAATTTCTGGTGAAATCACAAGCTAGGTCATTTTCCGAAAATGTAAAAATAGCCTACTTTAAATATTTTGATATGTTAATTGGGGATCAAGATAAGCGGTGGGCTGCCCATGTGTGCTGTGTTAGTTGTAGTGTATCATTCAGTGGATGAAGAAAAAGAGAAAAAGTATGCCTTTTGCAGTTCCAATGGTATGGCGAGAACCCACCAATCATTCTGACGATTGTTGTTTTTGCCTGACAAAGACTGAAGGTTATTCCAAAAAGGAAAAGCATAATATAGAATATTCAAATTGGCAATCTGCCATACGACCTGTTCCTCATAATGCAAACTTGCCAGTGCCGATTGCGCCTTTAAATTGGCAAGCTATTGATTTGGGAGATAATGGAGATAACGCATCATCAAGCAGCTCAGAAGAACAGTGCACCGATTCCACTTTTACCACAGGTCCCAGTTCCGGCGAGCCACATTTGATTGTTCAAAGTGAATTAAATGATTTAGTACGTGATTTGGAGTTATCCAAGCAACAGACAGAAACGGCCAAAGAAACAAAAATTACGAATTTCAGAAAAAGAAATGCTATGTCTTCTGAAATCTACAGTATGGAAAATTCGTTGTGCGCGTGTACTGATATAGACAGTTTAAAGCTAGAACTTGATATTGAACATTCTCCCCGTGAGTGGCGCTTATTCATAGACTCATCTAAATCTAGCTTAAAAGCTGTGTTATTGCATAATGGAAATTTAAAACCCTCTATACCAGTAGCCCATTCAGTTGCAATGAAAGAAAATTATGAAAATATGCGCACGATTTTGGATAAAATAAACTACAATAGGTTTAAATGGCAGGTATGTGGGGACTTAAAAGTTATAGTGATTTTAATGGGACTTCAGGGGGGATTTACAAAATATTGCTGTTTTCTTTGTTTATGGGACAGTCGTGCACTAAATCAGCATTATGTAACAAAAATTTCAACCGGGATCTCAAAATGTTAAATTTATACCTCTTGTTGATCCCAAAAATGTCCTTTTGCCTCCTCTTCACATTAAACTTGGGCTTGGGCTTGGGGGACAAGTCTTTCCCCAGTTAAGTGATGAAAAATTTAGAGAAGGCATTTTTATTGGGCCTCAAATCAGAAAATCGCTGGACGTCAATTTTCACGGAAAAGCTTACCATGCAGGAACTCAGAGCATGGAATTCATTTGTTAATGTAGTAAGAGGATTTTTAGGCAACAATATGGATGAAAATTATAAACAATTTGTTAATGAACTATTAGATGCCTATAAAGCGCTTGGCGCCAGAATGTCATTAAAAATTCACTTCCTCCATTCCCATCTGTCATTTTTTCCTAAAAATTTGGGAGCTGTTAGTGATGGAAATTTGGTACCCAAGGACGATGTAATCCAGCCATGATGGGTGACTAGTGTTGGTTTTTGAAGAGAGAAGATAGGACACCTCATAAACGAAAAAAATAAAGTTTAGTTAGTGTTTTAAGTTAATATTTTTCTCGTTTGCTTTACTCTTAGATGTATGGTATGTTTAATAGGCGAAAACTGTAAACATAGTCAATAAACAGGGTTAAGCATTTTCTGAAATCATTTTTTCTATAGATATTAAGTATCCTAACATTCGATATGGTTCTACAACTCTAACAAGAAAACGCTACGTGCTACAACTTTCTATTTGTCATTTTCGTATTTGGATAGGTCCATTCTATTAAATTATGCTATTCTGATTTGTGTTACAACAAAAAATTTTTTTTTGTCGGCTAGTGAATTAATTCATACATCCCTAATAATTAATCAAAGTAAATTCATTGAATGTCATAAACCTACAAGTTTATTTATGTCTGTTTGTTGACAAAATCCGCTGAAGAGATTAGAGTAATTTCGTTTAACCGAATATCAACGTTTCCATGTTGACGGGAACTTGTTTTAAACCTCTCCAAAATTAAATATTTTAAATTTTAATACCCCAAAAACAATTTAGAATTTACCTAATGTATATAAGTTTTTTTTTGTTGTAAATAATCCTTACTATCATGTTAAAATATTTGTAGTCACCCTACTATGAAATATGATTTTTTACCTTTAACAAAAGCAGCAAACCATTTGAAACTATTTAACAAAAAAAAAATGTACTCTGAATCAATAAAATCTTCTCAAACAAAATTCCCAGTTGTTCTGCATTATCTAATTGGCAAAACATTTATTTTATGCCTTTTTAGTAAATATCGAAAATAAAATCATAATGTTATTTCATAATTGCTAATTGCTATCATTGTTCTGCAGATTTTGGTCTACTAATGAAGTCTAATTATTTCGCATAGATTTACTACAAATAAATATTTAATACCTACCTAGTCTCTTCCCGCCTCCATTGTAAAATTTTCCTGCGGTAATTTTCTTTTGTGTTTTGTTTGGCATGACAGGTATTAAATATTTTTGTTTGTTTTCTTTATATTGAAAGATCCCTGCTAATGACGTATTTTGCGAATTTATAAACTAGGGTGCAGTTCCGCGAATTTAATGAAATTTTTTATATATATATATATATATATATATATATATATATATATATATATATATATATTAGTATATTAGAACAATAATTTTAGTAAAACATATTTGAGCAGATTATTTAATTTTAAATGATTAGCAAGTTGAACGCAACTATTGCAAAATTCATGCGCAATTTCTTAAAAGTCAACTTTAATTTAAATGGCCACAATGATTTTTTTGTTTTGAATTTTGTGTTGAAAGAGCCATATGTAATAATCCGACGAATACCTGCGAAACCATTAAAATTTTCGAAATATTTGTACATACAAAAAATGTTAATTTTTTAATTCTGTATCTATTAATTAGAAAACAAATATATAATATGTTCCATTTGAAAAAAACGAAAAAAAAAAGTTTTATATTTTAGCACGTATGGCATGGAATTTTTTAAACCCTGTTGTATTTAAAAGAGTTAAAGAAGTTAAAGTAGAAGTAGAAGTTAAAATTACAATATTTATAATTATGTAAGTAGAGATTAACTATAGTAAATAACTGACGTAGTTTCGGTTTCAGGGCGTCTCTTGTATTTTAAATTAATTTTATAAAAAATGTGAGAAAATATTTTTTTCGTTTATTTATTTATTTCTCTGGAACTATCAAACCAAATTTAATAATATCATAGAATTATGTAAAGCAATCAGGAAAGAACCCAGCAATGTAGAGAAATACCGGGCGTTCCATTTAAAAAATTGACCCCCCGCGGCTGCGCAAGTGATCATATTTTCCTGAAATATATCTTAATACACAATTAAGGTCTGCACTTAAATGAAAGTCCTAACTTCTTTATTATAGGACCTATAGATGCCCGACGCACTGTTGCAGAACCTTGTATAAGTCAACGACTTTTTAGTCCAGAGGCTGTAATCATTTGCACCCGTATTCACTAATAAGTTTTAAATTTAGACCAGGCCTAACTTGACAGTTATAAGGTTTAAGATGACATTTTTAACAATTGAATAAATAATTTTTCTAAATGTCACAAATACAAAATGACAGTGATATAAGTGAAACATAACTGGCAGACTTAAGTGCGGAACACGAAAGAAAACCGGGCGGAGTCTATCGGTTTAGGAAGGTCGGCCAAGAAATCTCTTTAAACTAGTGGTGTCCCGTCGTTCTTTAAATAATATGGCTCTCTTTTTGACTATACGCACTTTAGATAATTAAATTGTAACTATGCTTAATGAACCTTTATCTATATTTGTCTGTTTTCTTTCGTCGAACTGCATAAGTTAAAATTTTGATAAATCTTGTTCACTGGAATCAGTGCTAGCTCCCCTACTATAACTACATTGATGTGTTAATTTTGAAGAAATATGGGTTCTGTAGTTTTTCAAATATTAATTGCAATATTAGATATTTTTTGACACCCGGTATTGAACAGAAAATTAATTATTTTGAAGCAGTTTATTGACAGCTCCTTTATGAACAATTTTACAAAATATATGAAAAAAAACTAAGCCATTTTTGAGGTTGACGGCTGTGATTCTAATGGTTCGATTCCTCCTAAATCGTTGTCTTCCTCTGAAAATGATGAGGTTTCGTCGTCACTACTTAAAGATCCTAGTGTGATAACTAAATCATCAATAACCGTTTCAATTTTGCTTTCTACTTCCCAGTATTTATCTTCAATAGAACGAACATGTTTAACATACGATTTACAATTTTCAGCCGATATTGAGTCAATCGCTTCTAATGTTATTTTATTTAAATCTTTAATTGAAAGTTCACCGGTGTTGCGCTCTCGAATATATTTTTTTACTCCTGACATGCAAGTTGAGGGTTGAGGTCGCAAAATTTTATGGAGTCAGCCTTAAATGTGTATGGCCGAGGTTACGTAAAAGACAGCCAATTTTATACTTTTTTTCTCTAGGCTTGTTGGCTGATATTACTTCATATAATTGATATTTTCTCCATGTTGGATCACATACAAGAATGTGTTCGATTTAAGCCACGATATCATATGAACTTTTGTAGAGTATTTAGTTGGCACTTTATCTTCTACGTGAGAATGATAAGACGCATCATCCATTACCACTGATTTGGGAGGAATGTTAGCCCCACCACACAAGCTTTCGAGCAATCACTTTTCAAAATTATCTCTATTCATCTGTCCATGATAGTCTCCAGTTGTTAGTGGGGAGCGAAAAGCCAAAGCAGCACCTGGAACAAATCTGGCTTCTGAACCAGCATGAACTATAATAAAGCGACTATTAAGCGGATTAATGAACAACACCTGTAATACTTTCACTTTGCCAGCATTTGTTCATTGTCATATCATTATCTACCCAGGTTTCGTCTAAATATACAATATTGCGTCCTTTTTGCCTATATTGCCTTACAGTTGATAGATACTTCACCCGCCAGTGAAAAATATTTGGTCTCTCGAAGAGCAATTTTCGTTTATTTTGGCACTTGCGCCAAACAAAACCATTTTATCGTAAAAGGCGATTTAAGGTTTTATACCCGTACGGAAAATCTATTTTGTTCTTTACAGCACGAAGTAGGGGTTTGTAGGTCGGCACCTTCTGCTAGTTTATATAAAAATCCTCTATTGTTCGTCGAATTACATATGAAAATCACCATCGTCAATTTTATCTTTGTATGATAATCGGGGTCTTTTTTTACCAGGAGATTTTAAAGGTAGAACATGAGCGATCATTACGTTCTCTTTAAATTTTTCTTACACTACTTTCCAAACACCAGTGTAAAATGCAGTTTTTTCTCTTCGATTTTGAATTGGAATAGTCAAACTAATATTTTCAGCTTCTCTAGTACAGAAAAATGTTTACCTGTTTTATAATAGTTTTCAAAAAATAACTATCACGTGCACCGCTTCGAATTGTTTTTCCCTTTTGCTCGCCATCGTTACTGCGAAAGAATAATTCAAATTCAACGCAACGCATTTATATAGAAATGAAAACAAATGTTTTCTCGAAATGTATAGGCACCACTGGAAATAGCTAGAACCTTCTAGCGGCAATATATAAAAAAAGACTCTAGGCACATCCCAATTACAAGTGGACAAGTGCGAAATTTACTAAATCCTCGATTAATTTTCCGTACCGCTTAGCTGGCGCACTTTATAGGTGAAGCGGCAAATTACAACAAATAAAATAACATAAAATTTATTTGCGTACACAAGTTTTTCTTTTCCGCTTGCTTAAGACTATGAACCTTTATTTTAAGGACCGCCCGGTTTTCTTTCGTGTCCCGCACTTTAAGAGTTTTTAAGTACCATGGCAACTAAACCTGGTCTAACTCTTAAACCTTTTTAGGGAATACGAGGGTCAATGTTTTGCTGTTTATTTATTTCTGGCACTAAGAGAGCTTGGAAGTCTACTTACAACATAATTATAGGGTATTTTCTTTATAGGTAATTATTAATTGTGTTTTTTTTGTCATATAAATGTATTTATAGTGTATTGTATTATATTTGTACTCTGGATATGTTAAAATCTTTAAATTACTGTAAAGTTCAGACGCATGCAAACGATATGCAAATGTACTGCGATTTTAGTCATTAGGACATTGTAAACGCATTACATTTAATAAACGAAGATTTAAATATATTGAAGCGATTATCTTCAAATGCACAATCTGAAAATAAAAGGGATTTTTTAAAACAAAATATGAATGTTAATATTCGTGATGTTAGGTGTAAGCACGTAATATGGGTATTCTATTAAATATAATTAGAAAATATATTAAGATAATTGAAAAATCATAATTGTCTTTGAAGTTCCAAATGCGGCTTAGATTTGCCTCAGGTTTTTTTCTTGTCAATGTTGCCAAATTTTCCCATTTATCCTAGGATCGCGGAGAAATACCTATTTTTTGAACTAAATTACTGTTTTATTTTAAAAGGCACACCCTATATATTTGTATGGTCTTGGATAGCCTGACACTTCTTCTTTTCAAAAATACATAGTTTGGGGATATTTATTTTAACTTCTTAGATTTTAAAATTAACTTTCTAAATTCTTGCTTTGAATTTAATTTCAAATTTCTTTATTGCTACAAATATCTATTTTTGAGACCAAATTGCTGCTTTGTTTTAAATGGCACATTCTATATATTTTTATGGACTAGGATAGCCTGACACTTCTGCTTTTCAAAAATACATAGTTTGGGGATACTTATTTTAAGTTCTTAGATTATAAACTTAACTTTGTAAATTCTTGCTGTCAACCTAATTCCATTCTTTATTGCTACAAATACAATTTAGTAAAATGGAAGGTAAAAAGTGTTATTTTGGTGAAGATAAATAAAAACTATAACAATTGTTGTATGTGACCTCCATTGACTTTCACACACTTAGTCAATCTATAGAGAAAATTTCCATATCAGTTTTGAAACATTTCCTGTGGACTTAATTCTATAACATTTCTTATGTTAATTTTAAGTTCTTCCAAATTCCGTTGTAGAGGATTGTAGCACGCTTCCTTCACATAACACCACAGGAAAAAGTCTGGGATCGTTTGATCTGGGGAATATGGAGCCCAAGATATATGACCTCCCCTGCCTATCCACCGGTTTGGAAAAACTCGATCCAATGAATTTCTCGCAATGTTTGAATAATGCGCTGGGGCGCCATCTTGTTGGAGATATATGTCATTAATTATCCCATCTTCAAATATCGGTGTAATTAGCTCCAAAGACGGTATTCTCCAAGAAGAAAAAAGGACCGTACAGCTTGATGGATGACACCACACACCAAACATTTACTTTTGGCGAATCCTTTCAAATTCGACAAATTCTCCCCCAATATGCAGCAATTATATTTATTAACCCTTCGGTTTAAATGAAATGTTGCTTCGTCTGACATTATTATTTGCGCATTAGGAAATTTTCTCGATGAATCTAGAATTGTTTCACATGTGTAGTATCTTTGTTCGTAAGCGTGGGGTATAATTCGTTGAAATGTTTGAATTTTGTATGCCTTAAATTTAATTATCTTTAAAAGTCGCTCTAATTTACTTTTCGACATCATCAATGTCATTTTACGAATAGATATTTTATAATTATTATTACTTAAAATTTCCCTTACAGATAAGACTTCGTTCAGTAGCACGTATGCTCGGTTATCACGTCGTCGCTTGATTCTCTCCAAAGAGCCTGTATCTCTAAACCGTTGCGCCCATAGCAAAATCGGCTTTCTGTATGAGGGATTTTTTTTGGCGTACCGTACAAAATCTGCATCTGGATATTGTTATTGATTTCGTTTCTGCATATGTAATTACTAAAAATGCTTTTTCAATTTGAGTAAACATTTTCAAAATCGAAGAAAGTAGAGGGACTTTTACAGATTATTAAATCTTTAAAGGCATTCAAAATTCAAGTATTTCAACGAATTATTCTCACGCTTACGAACAAAGATATTAGCTACACATGTGAAACAATTCTAGATTTAAGGAGACAATTTCTTAATGCGTAATTAATAATGCCAGACGAAGCGAGATTTCATGTAAACAGAAAAGTTAATTATTACGCAAGAGTTTATAAAGTTAATTTTAAAATCTAAGAACTTAAAATAAATATCCCAAACTTTGTATTTTTGAAAAAAAGAAGTGTCAGGCTATCCAAAACCATAAAAATATACAGGATGCCCCATTTAAAATAAAACAATAATTTAGGCCCAAAAAAATAGGTATTTCTCCGCGATCCTAGGATAAATGGGAAAATTTGGCAAAATTGACAAGAAAAAACTCAGGGCAAATTTAAGCCATTCGGTGAAAACTGCATTTCGATGTCATTTTTCGACTTGATAGCTGAGTCTGGAAATGTGTTATTTTTCCGTGGGACACCCTGTCTTAACTAGCTGGCCCGGCAGAGCTTGTTCTACCTTTTCCGTTAGATGGCGTAATGAGTTTCCAGTGAAATTATAATAATATGAGGCGCATTCACCACATCATCCATAAATGTTGTTGAAGCAAAACATATTGGTTTTATAGAAAAAATATAGATTATTACTACCCTCGAAGGAGGAAATATTGTAATCGTAAAAAAATTACCTTCCGTATTTCTTGAAGATCTTTGGGTTTGTGTTTTTGGTCCCTGAACCCCGAAAAATATCTCATTTCCCTCAGTCTGTCTCTCTGTCTATCTGTACGCGGCATAGTTCAAAAACTACTTATCCGATTGGCGTTAGATGTTATGAAATAGAATGTGATATAGAGATAAACTGGTAAAATTTTAGTGTAAATCCATTATGGTGGAACAAAGCGCGGCCTAATAATTAAAAAAACGCACTATCAAAAAACTACTTATTCAGTGGGCTTTTGAACAAAAATCAAACGTTAAACAGGACTGGTAAATTTTTAGTGCGAATTCTATATGGTAAAACAAAATGTTGGCCTAATAAAATGTTTAAATATTCTGTGAAATTCCATGTCCTGGAATAGAACCCTCTTTTTATGAAGGAAAATAATAAAGGACATAATTTATTTTTTGTAGACTACGTAAATAATGTTATGAAAAAAAAAATGATAATGATATTTAATAAAATTAAATACTAATCTATTAGTTATTATCAAGTATATGTAGAATGCACGCCGGAATGTATTTACTAGAATTAATGACGAATAAAAAATTTAAAAGTGAGAATTTTATTTTGTTAATTCAGGATGATTTGGATCTCTAACGTCGTTATTATAGGCTTTTTGCACAGCCTTGTTCCACCGTATGCCTCTTTGGGAGGAGAAAATTATGATTGCCCACGCGGATTTTTGAATACCGGCGCCTATGACCATGATACTCATATGCGTGAACACGAAAATGTATTAACGTCACGTTAAAACGCACCTTAAAACCTATACTTAATTTTGCGATAAAATTTGATATTAGGCCTTGTAATCCGGTCCTGATTTCGGCTTTACCAGACGCGGCGTGGGTGAACCAAACGATCAAGAGTCGCAGTTACTGACCTAGGTTAAGACCCGCGATCGGTTCGGCCTCGCGGAGTTAGCCTATCTTATCTTAAATGCGCAATTACATATGTCGTGACATTAAGATTAACAATTATTGTGCCTCGAGTTGTTTTTATGGCGTTTCGGAACTGGCTTGCCTGGAATGAAGAAATAATAGGCGTGCTTAAACGTCCGACTATAGTCGCCGTACAAAGCAAATAAAAGGGAATTATCTTAAGCCAGAATAATTAATCGGTTTAAAGTGTAACCTGTTGCTAGTAAAAATTTTCTTTTCTTTTATTCCTTCGAAGATATGCATGTTTATAGATCACAAATTAACCACCTAAAAGAAGGAGAAAAAGAATACAATCGAAGATAGCTTAGGGGAGACTGGGGCAGGTTCGGTCCCATAATCGATTCTTCATTACACAATTCACAGATCTTGCACCTTACGCAAGTATCCTACGTATTGAAAATACCTGACACAACTTATAAATTACAATTTTTTGTTCTGTGTTTTATTTTTTTAAAGGTTATAATCTTTTATGATTATTAAATTGGTACATTTTATTATCAGATGGGTCAAAAAATGAATCAAATTAAACTAAAATCTATAAAAAAAAAACCGTGGCAATCTAGAAACTTAAGCTTGGTTATTAAAGTATTGTAAAATTAATAAATTGTTTGTATTTCTTATTATATAAAAAATATTATTAAAATCTATAAAAAAATCGTGTCAATCTAGAAACTACCCTTATTCTATAATATATAAAAAGATTACAATCCAAATAAAAAACTAGGTAATCTAGATACACCTAGCTTGGGTATTTTTCATCAGATCTTGTGACATTTATAGCATTTTAATATTATTGATAAGATGGGCTAAATGTGACTATTGTAATTATGTCAAAAATGATAGACCTCCCTTTTATTTCTTCTTAATTTGGCGGCCTTCTCCCAGTCCCAATGTTTTCAAAAAACATTGGATGCGATTAAATTCTGATTCCATTTACATTTAGATGTTAAATTAATATACATACGTGTCAACAATTCCTTTGCCTATGGCCTTAAAACTTAATATTTTGATCTTTTTATTATTTCTTGAGAATTCTTTACTGTCCTGCTGTCACAAAAACGCGTACCTATTAATAATTTCTTTAGCATGGTTAAGTTACTTAATAAGATGTGAGTCGAAAAGCTAGGACGTTTTGTAAAGATAAAATTAAATAAATAATTTGTGGCAAAAATCCGTTCAAATATAACATACCTACATATAATAAAAAAAATTAAGTTTTGAGATCGGCTGCAATCATAATTTCGTACATTTTCGTACGTATTTAATGATGGCTGCCTTATTCTAATAAGTATTTACCTTATTTTAATATAAGACTCAGAATTTTGTTACACACTTACGTAAATAAAAGAATGGACTATTTTATTTCTATATAAAGTATCCTATATTTTTTATATAAAAATTTTTCATCCATGCCTGGTCAATCCGAACCTCATATTATAATATTATCTTATTTACTTATTTACGCACTCATAATCTATACGTATTATTTTACTGAACCAGTTATCGTAGTTTCGGTATCGGGATTTTGCCTGGTCAAGGTTACGACATGCAGTGTTAAGTTTGCATAAAAGTGATCCCAATAGTATTTTCAATACTAAACAAAAAGTTACACACAATATACTCACAAACAATGGACAATTTTATTTCTATATAAAATCTGTTCATCTATACCACAGTTATTATATATCTAACGAAGTCCATAGATGGGCAATCCGATTACCTCGTATTATAATGTATATATCTTATTTATTCATTTAATGCGTCGACACTCCTAATCTATACGAGTTATTTTACTGAACACGTTATCGCAGTTTCGGTGTCGAATTTGTGACAGGCTATGTTAAGTTTCCTTAATAATGATCCCAACAGTATTTTCAATACAAAAAATATTCCAGATGATTTTAGGTTTTAATAAAGAATCACTGACAATCGACACGTCCTTTACATAGCTATTTTACATAGCTAATGTTTCAATAACTTTTTACAAAAATATTATTCAGTTATAACAGCACGTCTATATGTTGGCAATTTTAGGGGTAGTTTCGGTTCATTGATATTTTTAGTTAAAATTGTTAAAATATGCAACAACTCTTAAAATAAACTTACTTTTATTGTATTAACCATTTGTGATTGCGTGTTAATGAAATGAGTAAATTTTAAATTCCAAAATATCTAAAAACACAATAGCGGTTTCCTTTTTTACATTCAAGTTATCCAAACTACACTGCGGTTATCCGACCGAGGATCACTTACGGACCCATGGTCTGGTGGCCGGCGGTGGAAAAGGTGACATATTGTCAAAAACTGACCGAACTTCAAAGACTGGCCTGCTTAGGGATTGCTAGAGCAATGAGGACTACACCAGGCGCCGCACTCAACGTGCTTTTGGGCTTCCTAGAGCTTGCGACATGGATCAAAAAGGAAGCCATTGCCTCCTGCAAAAGTATGGACGACCGCGGAACTTGGCGCAAACATCCAAAAAGAGCGGGCCACATGAAAATTGCCTTCATAATGCACCATGAGATCCTCATCTTGTCCACGAGAGCCAATTTTCCAAACAGTCGTTTTAGGCCTAGGCCTAGGCCTTTTGAAATAGAAATTCAAACAAGGGATCAATGCTAGTAGAATAAGAGACCCTATCAAACTGACGTTCAATCGTGGTATACAGACGGCTCGTGGATGGCTAGTTCCGGGTCAGCCGGTTCCAGATTATACCGGTCGGACAATGGTGTCGGAGATGCTTTTCCGCTGGAAAACATACAACTGTTTTTCAGGCTGAGTTCTTTCAGGTTACAACAAAGAAGGAAGTGAGGATTGGAGCGGAAAATGAGATCTCCATTCACTCAGACATTCAAGCGGCCCTTAAAGTTATCGGTAAGCCCAGGATTACTCATCTCTAGCCCAGGAATACAGAGATGCACTAAGTGAGCTAGCAACGACAGAGGTGGGGAGATTAAAATGGGTCCCTGGGTATAGTGGTGTCGAAGGCAACGAGAAAGCGGATGAGTTCGCCTAAGCCAATCTACGCTCCAATTCTCGGGCCCAAACTACTGTAGACAGGCAAAAGAAATGCTATAGTTGGCGCATTACCTTTCTGGAATGACGTCATTTTTGGTTATTTTTGTTTGATTTATGTTAACTGACAGTGACAAAAACATTTTGAAAAAACTCATTGTCGTTTCTTTACAACAGTCAATGCCGGTTTTGGTTATGTGTCTTTCAGAATATATTCGTCAAAATTGACATTGATTTGTTGTGATTCTTTTTAAACTTTTGCAAGATGCCGCGAAGATATAATCAGCAATCACAGCTAATAGTTTTGAATATCTTGGCTTTTTTTCAATTGGAAAAAGAGCAAGCTAAAAATGGAATCCTTCCGCAAACTGATAATATAATTGAACGAGCTTCAAATGCAACAAAACTTAGCCATACAACAATCATAAATATTAAGAAAAGAGGAATAACGAGCCATGAATCCTTTACCTCCAGAATGTCTCAAAAGCAAAAAGAGGTAAAAACAAAAATTACAGATTACTTAAAGAACAAAATAAGAGATACGATCTACTGCATGTATGCGAAAAATGAATATGTTACAATGCAGACTTTGCTTAAAAAACTAAAAGAGATAAATGAATATTTTAATTTTTCCATCACCTCGCTAAGAAAATACGTAAAAAGTATTGGTTTTAAGTGGAAGAAATCAAATAATAGAAAATACCTGATGGATTTGCCCCACATAGTTCACAAGAGAATCAATTTCTTGAGGGAATATGTCAAAAATCAAAATCTAGGACAAGATGCTTATACCACCGTATTTATTGATGAGACTTGGATTTTTAGTAAAGGTTCGTTTAGAAACAGCTGGCAGGATAACACTATGTCTACAAGTTCTAAAAAAGCTAGTGAAGGTCATCGATATATTGTAGTTCACGCTGGATCAAAGGAAGGATTTATTAAGGCGGCCAGTTTAATATTTAAAAGTGGACTAAAAAGCGGAGATTATCATGACAATATGAACAAGCAAAATTTTGAAAATTGGTTTAAAAATCAGCTGGTACCAAATCTTCCTCCAAAAAGTTTGATAGTGATGGACAACGCAAGCTATCATTCCGGCCTTTTAGAGGATATTCCAAGAAAATCATGGACAAAGCAGAGATTGATTGGATGGTTAAAAGAAAAGAACATTGACTTCCCAGAGAGGGCCATGAAGGATGAAATATGGAGCATTGTAGAAAAAAATTGTAACATTGAAAAAACATTCTACCTTGACGAATATGTGAAACCTTTGGGCCACACAATACTAAGACGAAATACGACCAATACATTGCTAGTCTGAAGGGGATACCATCGGAAGTTTTGGCCATGTGGGAAAAAGCGATAAATGAAGTATCTTCAGAGCATTGGAAAAATTATGTCAGCCACACAGAAAGGGTAATCCAAGAAGCTTGGAAGACAATACAGATATGTGATGCTTCAGACATTGCGCCACTTGTAATTAGTACCGACGAAGACAGCAGTGACGATGAAGAATTTAGTTCTGATTCTGAAGACAGTGAAGGGGAGTAGTTTTTATTTTTAAAGTTAGTTAGTTATACATTAATTTCTCTCTTTTAGTTTTTAAAGCAAAGTCTGCATTGTAACATATTCATTTTTAGCATACACGCAATAGATCATATCTCTTATTTTGTTCTTTAAGTAATCTGTGATTTTTGTTTTTACCTCTTTTTGTTTTTGAAACATTCTGGAGGTAAAGGATTCATCGTTCGTTATTCCCCTTTTCTTAATATTTTTTCAGTATTGTCTGTAATTGAGAATTAAAATAATTTTGATGAAAATGGGTAACTGGCGTCAATTTATTACATTGCAAACAAAGAATAAGACTAAGATGAAAGAATTTATATTAGTAAAGTCTTATTTGCAAAATAATTTTAGTTTTTGAAGTTATAATAGTTATTTTTGTATTAAGTGTGCAAAATGAGGGTTTTTTTATGGCAATGAGAGTGTTATTTTTTGCCAGCCATTTTCGACAAGTTGCAGCGCTTTCTGTACCTAAAATGCCAATTTTAAATTCGCTTTAGCCAGTGCTGAACGCACCCCTCCTATCTACATCACTGCATACGTTTAGGTTAGGAATCATCGCTGAAATATAAATAATATAAGAAATACGTTATTTGAAACCAGCGTGACGTCATTCCAGAAAGGTAAAGCGCCAACTATACCCAACCCACGCAGATCTAAGGCAACTCGGTTGATGTCAAGCAGTCGACAGGTGATTGGGGATTTAATTGACATTTTGACAGAACACTGTAAACTAAATAAGCACATGTACCAGCTGGAATTAGGGAATAACTCTGGTTGTCCTAACTGTGGGGCAGAGGAGGAGGATCCTCATCATCTCGTTGGCACGTGTGAATGGTGAAATAAGTAAACCCTAAATCCGAAAGTATCTTCCTATTTTACATTTAAGTTATTAAAATTATAACAAAACGTCAAACTAGAATTTCTTCTGGACTTAATAGGATTTGTCAATTTGGCACACACATAATTTCTTGTACACATACGTACACGTACACAACTACTTGGAGAAAATGAAATGTATTTGTATTTGTGCTACGCCTAAGATACATTACCTGATATATATTATCGGAAATAATATCTTGGGCACACCCAATATAATGTATTGCGGTTTTTTAACGCAAATTTCGCCAAAAGAAAGTTATTAAATTCTATTTTGTCCTTCTCTTATAGTGACCCAAAACTTAAGTTTGCATCTGCATCACTAGCATGGCATAATCAGATCCCGATTCTTCGCTACCAGCCTGACCTATTTTTCTTATTTTTGACTGATTTATTATTTGTGTAGAATCTCTTCTAAATCCCTTTTTTTCCAATCTTATTTTTTGCTTTGTTTTCTTCTTTGCTTCTATTTCCTTTATTAATTTTTTTTCGGAAGTTTCAGTTTAAATTCTTGATATCCCTTGATTAGCTTTAGGTTTTTTGACATACTTTTAGGTCTAACAACTTTTGAGAGTAGCATCGAAATCTTGGTACGTAAAAACTAAGGAGTTAACTGGCTATATTCCTGGTTTTTCAAAATGATTGATTATTTTACGGGGTGTAAATGATTCTTAAAATTATATTTTAGTGAGTCTGAGTATAAGTTCTGCTGTGACTGTTTTTTCAGGATTACACGACAATAATTAATTTAAAGAAACTGCACGTTTACTCTTAAAGGGACCGAAAGGTCTCATCTCGGTTAAAAATTCGTTCAGGTGTAAATTTGTATATTTCGAACACACTTTTGTAGTTATTTAAAAATTCACTCACACTTATTACTAAAACTCAGCCTCTCGTCAAACGTGTGCTCTCTGGTTTCCTCAATAACAACAACTCTTGCTTTTTTTATGAGAATTTTAGTTTTCTGGGTATTTGAAACTTGACAGAATTTTTGCATAGTCATAGCCATGACTTTTACTTGCTTAAAGGTTAAGCCGTAATTCATATTTGAGCATTGTTTCAAATAATTTACGAGCTGCTCTTCTTGCGATGCCGAAAATACTTCGTAGTAGCTTCTATTTACCTAGAACAAGAAAACATTATTAACATTACAAGTATTACGTTCTGTCAATCAAGACCTCAGAGAACGAACCAAGAATATGTAATCATTGTTGTTTACTCTTCTCTTCCGACTCACATTCATAGCTATCATGGACATTTTTTTACAAATACTCTTCGACTGTCATAGTTCTTAATGTTTGCTTGACTCGTGACTGCAAAGTTTGCCCTTTTATGCCATAAACTCGAGAAGCTTCTCTTTGATGCATGTTTTTGGACAGAACATCTTTCAAGGCTTGCCGCATTGTAGCTTTTATATTAGCTTTAACTGTTTTGGGCTTACAACTGCGAACCATCTATAAAACTATACAGTTAATAACAGCTCAATACGTCTAAATTAGTAAGTGGGGCACAATAGCAGTGCTGAAATTGCCCATTCTTAGCACTTAAATGGGATAAATTACAGGTCATGTTAATATAAATAATCAAACTACATATACCAGAGCAAACGTACCTCGATTTTGAAAAAAACGGTAATGACTACGAAGCAAGTGACATGCCAGAAATAAGAATGTTAACCAAATTTACTTTTTCCTGCCAGTAACACCTTTTTCTAGAAAAAGTGGGAACTAAATACGTGAAGCGAATATGCGGTAAATGACGGGGGTTTGTATCCAACTTTTAAGAATGAAATCGGAGCGAAAACTTAAAAATTGAAATGTTTGTAACCGATTGCTGATTGTGCCCCATGGCAACACGTGTAGCGCTGTTACCAAGCTTCACACCCTTTAAATTCTTGTGGACATGACCACCATTTATTTTTCCTTTTCTTTTTAAGAATTAATCCGCACAATCATCTTTCTCTTTTGATTGGCCGACCACAAGTGACCTAGCTTGACAGCGTGTATGTGCACAAAATAAACATCACAGGAAGCAATGATATTTAAAATTACCTCTAGTGTACAATAAAAATAATTTTAATTTATTTTTTGAAAAGATTTTTGAGAAAATTAATATAAATAAATTCCATTTCCAACATTATTTATTAAGGCGCGAGCTGTTTTCAGAACAGAATATTCCATTCGAAACCTACGATATATCATTTATCATTCTGTTTAGGGAAATATATTTCACTTAACGTCATCCGTAACAAAAACCGCCTTCGACCTTAACAAGTGACCTAGCTTGACAGCGCGTATGTGCACGCAAGAAACGTCACAGGGGGCAATGAGATTTAAAATTATCTTGACTGTTCAATAACCGGATGTTGATGGAAATGCCGCCATATTTGAATCGCGAAGGTTTCGACGTAAATCTTCGCATTGAGGTGAGATTTATATCTAGCCGTTGAAAATTAATGTGTTTGTTACCCGGTCTGTGATCGTTTAGTGAACTTTAGTATGGCTGCACTTTTACTGGCTTTCGTATACTTGGGACCTAAAATCTAGCTGGTTTAAAATCTGAGAAGCATTCTATATTAAATAACGACTGGTGACTAATACGTGAATTAATAATAATTGAAATAATGATATAGCTGATTAGCAACTAGTAATCAACTCAAAAATATAATCTCAAACATAATATATTATTTTGGTAAACATAATTTGTATTAGCAAGTATTAATAAGCAAACAGAAATAAAATTACAAATTTAATATTTTGGCTCAAAACATGGTTCCAGGCAAATATATAAACGTCCGTTAGACACAGCATCTAGGGTTGCTAAGGGTACCGCCACATTGCCAATTTATCTCATGTGTCTCTCCATGCTTCATATATTATGCCCCTCTTTTGACTGTAAATTTAAAATAAATTTTTAATGCTTATCTATTATTATACAAAAAAGAAACTAGAAGCAATTAAAATTTGGTGAAAGTTCAACCCGTTTCTCCGTTTTTAAAGCACGCGTAGATATCCTTATTGAGTCTGAAGCAATTTAGTTGCAAACTTCACAGATATTATCTGTAATAAACGTTAAAGTTTAAGTCATGTTTCTTCTTTATTTAAATATGATATAAATAAATATATACTTAGCCAAAAGGGTCACTATTTTCTATTTACGTAGATACATTTAGTCAGTGGCGGCTCGCGGGTGAAAAAGTAAGTGAAGTGCAAATGAAGCAAGAAAATATCGCAATAATTTTTTTCCAAAATTCTTTTGTATGTGGAGGAGGTAGAATGTTTTTTTATGACTTACCTAAATTTTGTATACTAAATCAATTCTCCTATCCTTCATAGCAGCAAATTTATTTATAACATCCTCATAAAATGGATGAGTTGCCCTAATCCTCTCCAGAAATTCCTTTTGAATTGAAATATTGCCAAGGGAAGTAAGTCTTTCTTGAGACATTGTATTTCTTAAATAAGTTTTTACACCTTTGAAGCAAGAAAAACTTCTTTCCACTGAAGCACTTGTCAACGGTATTGTCAAAATAAGGGAAAACAATTTATATGCTTCGGTAAAAATATATAATTTTTTTTCACTTGCTCTTGCAGCGATATATTCCATTTACTCTCATCGGCAAAAATAAGGCCAAGCTCATTTTTAAGTCGTTGACTTTTTGAAAATATTTCCCCATATAACTGTAACAAATTTTCAAATGAGCCAGTTGGAAAATTTAAACTATATTCGGAAAATTAAGCAGAACCTGCCAAACATGAAAATGTAAGTTTTTTTACAGTCTTGAAATCTTAGTGTCATTTCCATTAAAATATGGTGCAATATTTTATAAAAAAGGGTTCTATACTAAGCCCTTATTTCTTCAGGTGAAAGCTTAGGAAGCTCACGTTTGTAATGATTTATTTCTGTAATAGAATTTGGTTCATCAAACATGGTATTAAAAAAATGTTCATTTCTTTTTTTACAGAGCGCCTCACGACAGCGTTTTACATTGGATATGCACAAATGAATGTCAAGCGATTTTTTTTGAAGAACGTCAAATAGTATGTCCGTGATTGAGAAAATGTCATTAAACACTAATGCCAGAAACGTGAATTCAAAATCGTTCATCTCACCTAAAAATCCTTTCGCAAGACGGATTGATCACGTCATCACGTACGCGTTGTCTTGGCAACATAGTAGGAAAATCGTAAACTAAACATAGCACCTCCAGCAAAGTCAAAGCGGTTTGCGCCACTGTTATAGTTGTTATAATAAAATTCGATTGAAAGTTTTAAAAAGACATGCCGCCAACGGTCAAGTAAAATATTTATTCCAGATAATATGTTAATAAGATAAGTTAATTTTTTACCAATTAGGTGAATAAATGAATGTAAAAACTAAAATTTTAAGAGATATATAATAAATATAATTAGATGTTTGCTTTTTTATTTTTTCTGGTGAAGTAGCACTCCACCTACTTCACCTGAATAGCCGCCTCTGCCTTTTGTAATTTGTCATTACTAAAAACATTGACTCTTGTTGGGCACTTACACTGGCGCATTTAGAAGGGGGCAAATGTCCCTTTAGCCGTAGCTAATGAACTCAAGCAAAATATTATAAGACATTACCACGATTTAACTCTTACAAAAAACGAGAAACTTAATTTTAGTGGATATAGATGCGGCCGGCTCAGGCCCCTGATTTCACACCTAGTGATCTCTATTTGCCGGGCCATATTACAAATAAAATTTAGAAGGTAAGAAAGACTCATGAGCTCGAATTCTTACTGAAATTATTTCAATAGAACCTGATGTGTTAAAGAATGTCAGGAGATCTTTTTCGGAGAGGCTAGAATGGTATATTAACAACAACGGGCGTCAATATGAATATTTTAGATAATTTATTAAATGGAGTTTTTCTATTGCTATTATATTTTCTTGTTGTGATTAAATCTTTCTAGTTGTTCCATTAATGTATTAAAAATTCGAAATTATTTTTCAAAAAATGAAGGTTTAATTTTATTAGACAATTTTACTATGCAACCCAATGAAATGTTTATACACCCGTATACAAAAAACTAAATAGTTTCAAAAAAACGTATAAAAAATATGGTTGTCTTTTAAAAAAATTGGTTGTCATGGCGACGCAACAGCAGGTAGACAAAAATTAAAGCCGCCCCCAAATAGCAAGAAATACATGACGAAAATTTCGTCTGAACTTTTTTTTGTCCGGTTAAAAAAAGGTACAGGCATTATTCTATATATTTGCCAGACCCTGTATAAAAGATGTGACATATACATTTTTAAGCCTTTAATTACTCAACATCAAACCCAAACTGTTTACAAACAGAATACAAATAAGTTCTTAAACCTATCAGCATAAAAAATGCGTGACAATAGGTAATTTCTGAATAATTTTCTCAAATTTAAAACCTACAATCTGTGATAATTTTCTATGGTTTCCAGACATATCTAAAAGCTCGTAACATTTTTTAACTTTTCCTTTTAATTCAAGCTTCCCATAATTTCCTGAAATTTCTGAAATTAATACGCAATGTGTACAGCTATTTCCGAACGTGAAAGCCTCCTCGATGATATTATAATGATTAACAAATAAAAATAGCAAATTATTATTATTTTTAAATTAATTTATTTGCTGCTCATAACAATGCTTAGCCAGCATTTAGGGACGGAGGAAGCATTCATAAGAGGGGAGCTAGAATGAAGAAAAACTAGGTTACAGTATTTTTTCCCGGACATAAAAACCCAAAAAAAAATCCAGAATTAAAAAAAAAATTGAATAAGCTAGTCTTATATATATTTTTTAAATTAATAGGTAACTTTTTTATACAGGATGTATAAGAAAAGCTTGATTTTTTCTCCAATATGCATGCAATCCAGGTCACTTCAAAAATGTTTTAAATATATTTTCGTCAAATATATTTTTCGAAAGGCTAACGGAAAACACTTGTTTCATCGTTTTTGCATACATCTTGTCTTTTTTGGGTTATCCCCATTTTTTCCAAAAAGTGTGAAATTTTTCAAAAATCCCTTTTAGAGAATTGTTCATATTTAGCGTGAGGCAATAGATTTTACTAAATCATATTGTTAGAGGTCAGCATGATCACCCTGGCTCTTGATTTAGAGAGAAAAAAATCCACTGTATTTTTTTAATGCATAAATAATTAATCAATTTAACATACTAAAAATAGTCTTACTTATTCCATTGCATCTCTGACGTCATAGACAAATGAGCGTGTATATAAAATGCATCAGCCCGAAAGGTGACGTAGTTCCAAGATAAGGATTTGAAGCGTACTTGCATGAGGACTGCTGCCGGAAACCTGTGATTTGAGGTACCCGACTGTAACGTTTTTTTTATTAAAATCTAAACAAGCGCAAAAAATGAAAACAAATATAATTTATATTGCCGTATTAGACATATAATGATAAAATTAACCATTAGTAACGTAATAAAAAAAGGATGTATTTAATAAATACGGAACACATAATATAGTCTATACAATTTTTTCTGCTGAATTATATTATTTTAACCCAAGCTCTCATTGCTTACAGTGGTCGGCAGAAAGATGTAACAGGTATACGTGTTTTCTTCACATCTGTGCCCTGTAAAGGTTAGAGCTGTGTTTTAATACAACAAAGTGGATACGTGCTAATTTCGTTTCACAAACATAATAAGTAAATTTTACTCTCGAAGGGGTTTTGCAACTTTTTCAAGAAGTTCACTACAGGCGAATATATTACATTTAAGTAATATGGGAATGAAGGATCGTTTATTGCGTCTCTTGTTTCGGAATTTTTAATAATAAAAACAATAAATAAATTTTATTACCTAACATTTTTACAGGTTTGCAGATTTAGGGAATCGTTTTTTTAATTATTTATATTAATTGTTTATTCACTAAGTGCATCAGGGTTACCTTGCCCAGAAGACCGGAAACATTGTTTAGGTCAATCATTACTTGCTTTTTAGAATTTTACTGGTTTTTTGAAAATATCATGATGAACAATGTTTATTAAATCAGCAAAAATTATGATATCGCTTTACTGTCATTAGAAACCTTAAAATGTCTACTTTTTGATTTAATAGGATTCTCATTACTTCTTAGTGTTTTAGTTTTGAGAAATTTAAATATCCCTCATACTTTCTTTTCTTTCTCTGGGGTTTTCTTACATATGAAATCAAAAACGAATTTCGATTTTCTTATTTATTATGCCGATCATAGTTTTTTTGTGTACGTGGAGAGAAGAAATGAACTTTCATATTTATAATTTGACAGAAGATGTCGGTGTGAGATATTAAAATATAGATTCTGATCGATTGATCTCAGAGACTATCGTATCCAGAGAAACAATTATCATTTTTACATGATATCCTGACCTTCGTTTTTCGCATAATTGCTCATTTAGTATATTTTGGTAAAAAAAAATAAAGAGCTATCAAAAAATGGCCTGCTTCTAAATTTTCGTTATGAAATGGTTGAAAAATAGTTTTCATTCCTCTCCTGGTCTAATAGAAATCTAAAAAAAAAACAAGATAAATCTTTGACCTAAGTAGGTAAATAAGGTAAAAATGTAAATTAATGTTTTTACATTTGCAAATGGTATGTGATGTCCTGTTTGATAAATCACATTAAAGCCCTTTTTGACATAACTTTTCTTTTAAAAAAAATTTTCTTTATGAAGCAAAGTGAAATACTACTTATATACTTATTTAAGAGGCTTATAAAAATATAAAATAGTTTTGTTTTGGTTGCTTTAAATTAATAAATACGAGTATATCAATGTTCACTACTATTAACTTTGATCTGGTTGAATTATATGGAATTTAAAATGTGGGAACCTTAAGGAGGACATATTAGCCCAAAGGACGACTATCCACCCGACTTAAGAGAGAACCGTTTGAGTCTTTAATAATACCGTGTATAAATTAATGTATGCCTGGAAAATAATTTATCTCATGAAAATAAGAAAATACATTTGTACAAAGAGGGGTCAAACGCTTCGTTTTTGAGATATAGGTATTAAAATGATAATATATTTTGGTTTGTTTAATAAAATCTTATATTTTTAGATTGGATATATTGTTAGCAAATAATATAATGAACATCATCTATATTTTAGCTTTATTTACTATATCTACAAAAACATTTGTTAGATAAGAGACAATAAAGAGTTATGAGGCTCTAAAATCAACAAATAGAAGTAAAAAAAGAACAAAATGGTGTAACTCCAGCTGAAAAATCCTCATAAAGAGCTCTGTTTTGTAAAAACCGCTATTTTTTACTTGTTCTGTTTAGTAAGTAAAGTTTCTGTACAAGTTGATCCAGCAAAAACTTTTTAAATGGAAATTTTATTTTTGAAATTAGAAAGAAATATTCCAAGCAAAACTTGTTTAATGCATGTGTGTATGTGCATGTATACAGCGTATTTCAAAATATGCAAGGCAAGTACCAACTTATAAGTCCTGCATATTTTTTGTATAATATGCCATGTATCAAAAATTTCCGGTTTTCGAAATATGGAAGGTATGGGAATTACGGAATACTACGATTTTTCGGAAATAACTTCTTACCTATTTAGATACCCGATCCTATCTGGAGATAAAGGTTTGTTTTTCGAATGTCATGACATTGATATTTTGAATGTTTGAGGCCAGTTTAACTGCTTGACTCATTTTTTGTGCTAATACTTAAAAGCATACTTTATTTTTGCTGAAAGGTTCAAAATTGTCGAGGTTTGCTTCAAGAATAATAATAACGCTACAAGAAAACGAGAAGAGTATAAGGAAAATGTTCAGAATGGTTAGAGAATACCATCTGTAACAACTACAATTCATACCAAAAAGGTACTGCAAGAAACAGCGTTTCAAAAAAAACAAGAAAAGGAAGAAATAAAGAAACGGAGAAAGGGATCTTAACGTATTGCTTTATTTTTAAGAAAATCCGAGAAAATCTATCAGAGACTGTGAGAGATATAATGTATGAAGCATGAAACGAGAGTTAATTATCGAACAATTCAGAGAATTTTAAAGTAAAAGCAGTTTAACAATTAAGTGACGCATAAAAAAAAAGATGAATTTGTTCAAGTTATAAGAGCAAGCCTTAATTAAGATTCAGATTATTTCAATACAATTGTATAAACTGATGAGGCGATATTTACCACTGCTAGTATGTATAATCGGAAAAATTGCCTTATTTGATTGCCGATGAAATTTCACAAGCTGTCGAGCCAATTGTTTTTCAACGACGATCCTCAATACAAGTTTGGGGCAGCATTTAGGGGCATAATGTGTTAGGCCTGGTTGTTATCCGTGGGGTAAGATATCCGGACCTTTTGGAACTACCACTTCAAACTCGGCAAAATATAATTTGACAACAAGATGGGGCACCACCCCATAATTTTTCGGAAGTAAGAGATTTTCTTAAAAAACAATTGTCAAGTGTGGAGATATGGAACAATCAGCTGGGTCTCGAACAGCCCAGATTTTATGCCTATGGATACCTTTCTTTGGGTCTATTTGAAAGTAATAATAATATTGAAAAAATTAGAGAAAAATTGTAGAAGAAATAAGAAATTAAACGAAAATGGGTACGAAACAATTATAAATGCACTGTAATACCAAAAAATACTTTAGGATAAGTATAGCCAGCTTAATTCGAAACATGCAGAGCATATCATTTGGGCTAGAAAATTTAAGTTTTATGTTTTTTCTTGTTTATGGTTATTTATGAGTTTAAATTAGTGCCGAGTTGTTTCTAAATTTAGTAAACAGAATTTAAAAGCAACGTAAAATATTTTATTTTATCTTATTTCGTAAATATTTTGTAGACCCGCATTAGCACAAAATAAAAATGCGTCAAGCAATAATTCAGACTTCAAACATCAATGCTATGACATTCGAAAAATAAACCTTTATCTCCAGGAATCAACAGGTATCCAAATAGATAGATAAGCAATTATATCCGAAAAATCGTAGTATTTCGTAATTAAAAAATCATTATTTTTTTATACATGGTATATATTATACAAAAAATGTGCAGAATTTAGTATAAAATAAAAAAAACATTAGAAAATAAGGTAGATTAAATTTAAAAAACCAAGTTGGTACTTGCCGTGCTTTTTTGAAACACATGTTTGTATAAATTACATGCACATTGCACATCGAATCAAACAACTTTTGTCTGAAATATTTTGTTCTTATTTCATAAACAACCTAGATATTTCCGTGTAGAAAGTTATTTGGACCACCTTGTACTTTGCAGTAATTTAAAATGTAACTTCTACAATATACATTCAGACATTTCATAATTACTTATTTATTATATTAATATTATTATGTTAATATAGTAAATAAAATAAGTAAGTATACATTTATGGATTTTTAGTTATGTTAATATAGTAATATATACTGTTAATATATAAAATAAAATAAAAACATAAAATTTTTTTTTTATTGTCCGAAAATATTGCGTCCCCACTGCATTTATTGCAAAGCTTTTTTTATACTCAACCAAATAATAAATAATAACCTAAAACCTAATAAATTATTTTGCCAAAACTTTTTAATTGGTAAAAATGGCAGCAAAATCTTGGAATAAAAAGAAAAATTTTGACACCCTATATCTCAAAATATGTCATATGATCAAATTGTGGCAATGTGACATTTTGATCAGGAAGTCGAGAAATGCATTATATCAAAACAGAAAAATTTACCGAAAGCCATTTTCCATAAAAAGGGCGAGAAGTCCTTTTATATTCTAAAATAATATTTTTTCTCTGATATAAAACGAGAAGCCTAATAGGTGAAAGAAATGTATTGAAAGCGTTCACGGTTGTTTATCAGTGCCTCGTTTAGTTTATTCTAGCAATTATCTCAAAAACTGAAACGCAAATGTCTTCCATTAGGTTTTATCAATACAAGCAATAAACAGAACCAGACGACTGACAACCCAACGAAAAACTAGCGACTGGGTAAATTTACGGTCTTGCTGAATATGGTATAGATTATAATCACTAATTAAAACATAACTCAAATGGAAGAAACATGTGTTTTCTTGTGTATTTTTTCGTCAACCGTTTTACTACACAACAGGCCGTACACATATACTTGCGTTGCTAAATCTAGATATGGCTAATGATGTAGGTTATATATTTTTATAAACAAATCTGGTTTTTGCTGTTTAATTGTATTTCTTCTTATTTTGTACGAAGAAAGGATATCCGATTTAACTGAAATCTGTAAACTATATTGTGTACATAGCTTCCTGTATAGTGTCCCAATGAAAACAGTTTTGATTATATTTTTATATGTTTGTATCACTGTTGTTTTATATCTATTGACTTATTTTAGTTAATGATTACTATTGTTACAATACCCGCGAGCATTTCTCTTTTCGGAATTTTTGAAATTTGTGTCTCTTGATATTCTAAGTTCCCAGCTCAGTTAAGGTAAGTCTGGAAAATAAGCTTCTTAGACTCGATCGTAGAGGATTAATGGGCGCTTTTTTTCGTGCAAACGGTGGGGAGTATAATAACCCGACAGCGGCGTCTGATAGGGTATTCGAAACCCCGATAAATCCAAATTCAAGGCTCTAGGGTTAATTTTTTAAGATAGGACTTTTTTTGGATTTCTCGTCTAAAAATCTCGGATAAGTTCGTTAACGGGCAATATCAAAGCACGGGATGTCGCTTTCAAAAATTCAAGAAGGGGTAAAAAGGGTGTAACTTTGAAGACATTTTTTAGAGTCGAACCCCTCACTACTTTGTCACGAAAGAAAAAGTGTTCCATGGGGAATATAAAGGAGATTTAAAATCATTATAGGATTCCTATAACTCAAATGCTGGAAAATGCCAAAATACTAAATAAAAAACTGTTTCTGCCTTAGATTTTTACATACTTAACTATTAGTAACGAGGTGTGAGCCATTTAGAAATTAAATTGTATTTTTTTTTAATATATTTCCCTATAGTTCTACGTTTGGCCTGTAGAATATGAACGGTTGACCCCCAGCAAATCAAGTACTTAAATACGCAAAGTAACGTCTATATCTCCTCTTGAGACTGGTTGAAAATTACCTCGCTCAGGGTTAGGTGTAAATTTTGAAAAATGTTTGAATTGTAGTGTGCACGAAATCTGTTTTTCATTCTTTGGTCCCTTCTAAAGTCGTAGATAAAAACGATTAAATATGTCAAAAATTCTATCTGTTATCTACTAGAAATAGATTTTCATTTCTTTTGGAAAGTCGAAAAATTGGGTAAAATCTAATTTCGATTAAAAATGCAATATTTTTCCAGTTGACATTGAATTTACCACTTTTTAAAGTTGGCCTGGATCTGCCAGCTGTGTAGCTTTGACGACAAGTAATAATAGGTAGTTTGACAGGATTGTCCTGTTTTTAACCTGAAATGACTCCAAAATTAGCAAAATTAATTCCGAAAAGTACAGAAATATCAGGAATGCTGCCCAAATAAAGTTATAGCAAGTATTTTATGTAAGAAATAAGGGTCGTTAAAATACAACTGACTTTAGTGTGCGATGTGGTTTGGTGTTACATATTTATCTATGGTGTGTTAAAGCAACTTGGCTAAAAACGGTGAAACATGTGAAATGTATTTTTTCTACGACCGTGCGCAAAGTGATTACTTTGCGCACTCATTTGCATGGGCAAAGTTCAACTTTGCGCACGGGAACTCTTTGCGCACAATTTTTTATTCGCAGAATTATCGTTTTTAAACAGGATTTTTATTTATTTTAATGTTTTCACCATTAAATAATACTTAAAAAATAAAGATTTATCGTGTTTTTTGTTACGCTTGTAGAGAGTTTAGCCAAATGTACTCCATGTTAGATTACCATAATTTAATAACTAATTAAACGACCTGTATTATTACTTGTCAGTGTCAAATAAGACAACAATAGGTTTTCTTGGCCACCTTGCAGTTTTGAAAATTTCAGTCTTTTTTCAATCATTTGAAAAAAGCTCCAAAAAAAGTAATTCTGCTTAAAATGGATAGTTCGGATGAAGAAGTACCAGAAGAGGTACGAAAAGCCGCGGAATCAGCAAATTTGGAGCTACTGTCAGTAAAATCAAAACAGAAGTATGAAAATCAGTACGACTTGTTCGGGAATTGGTCTAAAGGAAAAGGTGTGAAAACGGTTAAAGAAGCTTATTTTTTGAATTAAGCAAAGAATTTAGACCAAATACTTTGTGGGCTAAATACTCAATGCTTAAGAAAATATAGATATAAGCAAATTCTACAAATGTAAACATTTTTGATTTCATGAATAAGGCGCCAGATTATTTAGGATTCAAAAAATTGCACTTCATGCTCTTTTGTTATCTTCGAGGAAATTAACAATATCTACTATTTTATAGAAAATTTGCACCGTTACGACCACCATTAACAACGCATCAACGTTTTTTTATAAATTTTAAAAGAGGAAAGTGTACAACACAGTGTGTCAGGATTAACAGTTGAAGACATCGGTGCAATAACCAGGTAAGTCCTATTTTTTAAAATGCTGGGAAATTCAAAAAAACGTCATATTATTCATTTGACAAATGAAGGAAGTACACAATTTTTTGAAGATGTAAACAAAGCAACTAATAACTAATAAACAAGGTTTTTTCTAGAAAATTAAATACGTAGCTATTTAAAAAAAATTGATGAACATTTGGACTTACCTGGTTGTTGCTCCGAAAATATTATTAAAAAATGTCAAAATAATGTACAAAACATTTTTATTAAGAAAAAGTGAACAAAATAACGAAACTTAACAAAACTCAAACCATATCGGCAAATACGTTACATAATAGAAGAATCAGAGTAATAAACATCTTCAACTGTGTCGTTGACCTCTTGCATCACTTCATTATTTTCTGGTTCTCCAAAGATCATTCTGTAATACGATAGATCAGCAGCTGGTACGTATTTAGACGAAAGGAGCTTAACATCAGCAGCTTTATTCTCCTTCAGAGGCAAAGGATAGGGCTGTATCATTGGTAAAGTTGGAAGAGACAATGGCATATTTTCTTTTTGTATATAAAACCTTGTAAAAAGTGGGACTGCCGTTGAGGTGCTGCATTCAACATAATTAACTCCTTTCTGATATTGAAACAATCGGTACGTAGAAATAGAAAACTTAACTTTTTCTTTGTTCATGAAAGTAGGTTTGAAGAAAGGTTTGAAATAGGTTGCAAAATCCATGATCATGTCCTGATTAACGTCAATAACTTTAAACTTCTTGGAAGTGGGGCGTACGAGGTCTTTCCACCCATCAGGGGTATGTACCCTTTCTTTGCGTCTCTTAGCTTTTTCGATCAACGCAAACGAGCGGTCGCAGGGCAAAAAGCTGTGCCCTGGCTCTGGACACTGGTGGATAATCTTCGAAATACCCTTCTGGTTGATGTTTGTAAAAGTATACAAGTATTTTACTAATGTTTGATTCTTATTTTGGGCGAAGGCATTGTCGGAAAAAAGATATAATGTATGTACAGTGTCAGGCAGAAATGTATTTATATAATGATTCAGGAAGCTGATTACTTCATTACTCCCCTTTTTTGACGTAACTTCATCATACATGTAAAATACAGAAGTTCCACTTTTTGCAGAATGCACGCAAAAGTTATACACCCAGAGTTGTAGTTTATAAAAGACATCGCCAGCGGGAACATGGGGTAACAGCAAGTTCTGTTCATAATCAAAACATAGCACTTCGACAGAAGGGTCATTTAAGGCAAGTTGTGACTTCTCTTTTAATGAAGTATAAAATACTTCAGATTTACGAATGTGTAGCTGTTTCTCAACTTGCAATGAGGCTTTATTCTCAGTGCTCTGCTCTGCATTGATCATGTTTTGCAGACGATCACATGTCTGACATGTATCCGATCTTGGTGAGCCAAAACTTATATTAAAGTTTTGCACAAAATAACGATGATAATAGTCGTAAGTTACCTGTGGTTTGCTTTCTTTGCCTTCTTGCATGTCTGCAAAGACTATGGGCTCATATTTTTGTAAAAATAACTTGTGCATTTTGGTGACGTTCAACTCTGACGGCAAGTAGTATCGCCCATCGTTTTTCTCCCTGCTGTAATGGGATGATCGCTTTGGAAAACTTCTTATATGATCGTCTATTGTTCTAATAATATGATCGGGGATCTTGTTTGGCCTGTTTAAGTGTCTTCCCCTCATGTCTGGTTTGGACACAATATTGGATTTTAGAGATTTAGCAATGTTTTCTACCCTAAATTTTGTTATACCATGTATGGCCCACATTGCATTCTTGCAAACTGGATATTCTTGCCCACTAACACGAACCTAAAAAAAAGATAGCATCTCAAGTTATAGCAAAAAATAATGCTTAGAATATAAGGTATTACTTTATTTTTAAAAGAAACTTCTTTTTCTTTTCTCGTTTCAGTCCTACTCCGTTTTCTGGCAACATTTTTAGACGCTATCAAACCAGCCAAGTAAATATCTTGCTTTTGTTTATCGCCAATTTTATTAAATTTTGCGAAGATCTTCTGAATCTTCTCATCACCAATCAACTCAAAACATTTTAATCGGCATACACATGGTGCTACAATCCTCCTTGCTGGTAGTACGTTTCCTTTGGCAGACCTTTAATAACAATAAACGTAGATTACTTACAACGATCTGAGATTACTCGCACTTCATTAATGACACCATGTCTAATCTCATGAAATATATACTAGTGATAAAATTATTTACTATACTATACTATACTACCTACTATACTACAATACTATAATTTATTATACTAAGCATATTTTTTAGCTATCATGCAGAAACAAATAAAAATGAAACTTACGTATGTGCTTCTCCTTTTGCTTTCTTACTTTTCCTTATATTTCGTTCCCATTCTTCTGGACAACGAGTGCGTTTTTTTCCTTTTTTAAGGGGAATATTTTGGCTTCTCTTTTTCCGTGCTTTTTTAGTTTGGATTGACTAGACTCATTTCTCGGATTGGGCTCGCTTCCTGACGACTTAGATTGGGTCTTCTTCAATATTTTCTTGCCTTTTGATTCAAAGCTCAACAAAACACTCTTTTTTATACCGCTAGGCCCGGGTCTGTTCTCGTCGCTCGGATGGTATTCGCTTCCTGACGACTGAAAAGGTTCGTCTTCAGACGACGACATTTTTGCACCAAAATTTACGTGTTAGGCCAAGGGCGCGACAAACCTTCCTACACAACTTACTCCTGCATACTAAATCATACGTGCATCTTGCCACGACTCTGCTACTCCCACTTCAGTCAAGTCCCCCACCACTAGAAACCGGTTCGGTGCAAAAACCAGGCATCTCCTGGACTTGCCTGGTTTTTGCTACCAATACTTGACCAGTTATGTGAAAAATCAATAGATTGCACGTTAGGAGCGGTGGACTTACCTGATTTTAATACCCAACGATCCGCAAGAATCTAAGGTTCGAGAATATGCATAAAAGTAAATTTTCATAATTTATGGACTTACCTGGTTATTGCACCGATGTCTTCAGTTTCGGGAAGATGACCCTCAACAAAATGACCCTTAACAAACGTAGATACATTCTATTTTTGTGTCCGCAATATATTTCTAGTTTCCTACTAGACAGTAGTCGCCTATATAAAGCAGCCCCTAAAAGATGAAAACATTTTTTATTGTAAAGCGATTAGTTGAAAAATCAAATGTGAAACATGTCAAATTTCTTTTACATCTTCTACATTAAATATTTTTTACACTATACATGTTTGCCTATACACAAATAATGTTTTTATGCATAACGCTTAGCTCTTTTAAAAAACGGTAAAAAAAGAATATTTATTTTCTTTATTTTTTTGCACACCAAACCAATTTTTTTGTATTAGGTTTATCGTTCTAGGGAGATGAAACTGCTCCCTGAAAACAAAATTAAAATTTCAGGTATTCCTTTTAACAGTTGGAAAACGCCAAATCTGTTTTATATTTTGTATATACTTTTTTTTTCGACTAGACAAGATTATTCGAGCCCGTAAAACAGATCTTTAAAAGTGAAAATATTTTTTATTTCAGAAATTACTAATATTTTTAAAAAATTATAAAACACGTATATTTTATTATTGTATTTTTTGTATATCGATTTGAGATTTCGTTATTATGTGGGGTATTTAATGATTTAAAAAAGTATATAATATCTAAGTCCTGTCAAAACGGTTGTAGTCTTCTTTTTAAACGGTATTTTAAAAGGATTTTTTTAGGATTTTGCGTACTACACAGTATTTTGTATATACATGTTTTTAGGTTAAGAACTGACAGCTGCTAAACTATCAAAAATGGTAACATTAATAATATGAGTCTAAAGCCTTAATTTTAAGTCAAGTTAACAAGTCAAAATCTAGCGGCTGTTTTTTCCATCCTATACAGTAGGAGCGGGAAGCCTATATAGATCTTGTTCAAGATACCCGTAATACAAATTTTCTATTTTGGTAATTCATGTCCACAAGGTAATTCAAGGGAAACATTTAAGCAGATTTTTTGCCAGTTTTAATAAAACACTTAAAATAAATGCCTACGTTTCAACACTGATCAGTCTCATCCTCATGTCCGTTTATTTTAAAAACATTCACGTAGGAGGAATATTAAGGGTTACTTGTCATAAGAATCTGATTTTGAAGATGACATTGGTAAGTGTTGAAAGTAGGCTTCTAATACAAACGTTTTAATGAAACTGTCCAAAGAAGCTGCTTTAAACATTTTAGCGCATCCGTTTTGTCATAAAAGATAATGCACCACGAACATGTCGGCTTCTGGTATATATTAAAGGCTGTTTTCACAAAATCACTACTGTCTTGATTAGATAAGGCCATTTTACTTAAAATAAACTATGCTATAGGACCTTTTCATACGAAAATTTGAAATTTTGATGTAATTTAAGCAGCAATTTTTGACATGAATTGTCATTTGTTGTTATTGGCCGAAACTGGATTAAATCGAATTGACTAAAACATGAACAACTTATATCCTCAGAAAAATGGGAAACTTTTCAAATTAAGATGCAAAGTTTGAATTCAATTTACAATGATAAAACAACATTATTAAACATACTTTTTGGCTAGATATTAATGTTATTGTGTAAACTTTATAGTTGACAAATTCTAGTTTAAAAATAAAATGTATTAAATAATACATACATAACTATTTTGCTTGTCTTCTAAAAATAATCGCTTTTTTCTAATATTCTAAATATAAAAATAAAAATTTAAAACTTAAAAAAGTCTTTTTTTTATAAGAAACTAAACAGAATATCTTATTGAAATAATAATATTTCAGTGAGATTTTGAGATAATAATAAAACCAAAACTTTAAGAGAAATAAACATCCAATTTGTTAAAAAAAAACAGAGATGATTCAATTTTCAAATTGAATTGTTGTTTTTAACACATTAGATATAAAGACGTAAAATTTGATATGCTTATTAGCAACTAGCTACAAATGTATATTATATATTTAAGTAAATTACTTTTATATCTTTGACATATCTATATATATATATATATATATATATATATATATATATATATATATATATATATATATATATATATATATATATATATATATATATATATATATATATATATATATATATATATATATATATATATATATATATATATATATATATATATATATATATATATATATATATATATATATATATATATATATATATATATAATATATATATAGGGTGTCTCAAAAATCTGTAGCGATGCAAAGTTGTGTTTTTTCTTATGGGATACCCTGTATATTTTTGCATATTTAGATTCTGCTCGTGATTCTACACATATTTTGTATAACCTGGCCTATGTCTAAATCTGATAGTTTTTCTAATATCCGCCATTTTGTAAAAAATTATGAATTGCAGTGCCTTTTTTCAAACGACGTGGGCCGTTGGCTTTTTGATATAGGATTATGATTTTTGGCAGGAACATTAACAAAAGTATGGGTTGACTTTCAACGTGAACAAAATTTGTCGGCGTTGTACAGGGGGTCCTCGATAAGTAGGAGAAATTAAAAAAGTTAAAAACATCATATCTTCATTTTTTTAAATGGAATGTATAGTATTTTAATATTTTAGACTATTCGTGACCCAAAACCCTATCTTTCATTATAAATATGTCCTATACCTATTTGTCATAGTTTCCGAGATTTTTGTATTTATTATTTGGTTTTCAATGACAATCGCCTTAGAATTTGCTTTATTATCGAATTTATAGAATTTTCCGAGGAATCCAAAATGTAATAATATACAAGGTGTTCCATTTAAGATAACAAAGTTGATATCCGAGGGATACTTTTGTATTTCAACTTTTTCTCTGTTATTAAAAATAAAGGAATTAAGGGGGGTGGCAAATCTTGGTGAATCACTCTGTACATTAATACACAGTAAAAAATGCAAAATTAAAAATTCAGTCTACTATTTTTCTTTGTGTAAAAAGGCAAATAAATATTTTAATTAAAGAGACACAACAGAAAAAAAAGTCTTACAATCACTTGATTAACTGTTCAATATGACCACCATTTCTTTCAACACACACTTGTAGCCGATTCACAAAGGAATTGTTATCTCTATTCTGCATCGCGGCATTGATATTTGTACATGTATTTCTAATTCTCATTTTCATATTCTCTATGGTAGTGGGTGGCGTTTGGTAAACTTGCTCTTTAACAAAACCCCACAAGAAAAAATCTAGTTTTGTGAGGTCCGGAGACCTTGCCGGCCATAATACTAAACCTCCCCTACCAATCCATTTATTTTCATAATTCGTGTCTAAAAATTGCCTCACCTGCCTGATAAAATGTGCCGGAGCGCCATCTAGTTGGAACCACATCCACCTCACTAGATTTAAAGGTAATTCGTCAATCCACTCCTGCAAACTGTTTTGCAGTAAATTAAGGAAAGTGTCTCCATTAACTCTATTTTCGAAAAAATAAGGTCCAATGATACGGTTACCGATTATACCAGGCCATATATTAAGAGACCATCTATGCTGGTGATCCAAGGGGATAATGAATCAGAACTATAATAGTGGAAATTATGTCGGTTGACGTATCCATTTTTATGAAATGTCGCTTCGTGAGTAAATAAAATGTTATTGAAAAAATCATGTTCTTCTCTATTTTTTGCTAATGCCCAAGTACAAAATTCAAGTCTTCGATTGAAATCGTCTTGATCCAGCTCTTGTACCAGTTGAATAAGGTATGGGTGAAATTTATGTTTTCTAATTATTCTATTTGCCGTAGATTTAGCAACACCTCTCTCCTTTTCTAACTGCATACATGAAATATGAGGATTTTCAATTAAATTTTGCATAACAAGATATTCAGTTTCTTCATTTGCGGCTCTTTTCTACCTTTCCAATTTTTGTTCGTAATCGACACATCCAGTTCTTTCAAATCGTTCTTTGAGTCTGACAAATGATACCTCACGAGGATGACATTCGGCATTGCTAAACCCTTGCGCATAAACTCTACTTGCTAAAAAACAATTTTGATCACTTGCGCCCAAAACATAAATCATGTTAATCAATTCTTCTCTAGAAAAATTCATTTTGAATCAATTTGAACACCGTTACTACACAAATACAAGAGTTTGACATTTCGCCATGACAACATTTTCCCCGTTTTCATTTATTTCTACTTTAGGATTGTCTAAGGCATCTTCGTACATTAAGTTCTAACTAAATGTTGACACTACCTACTCTTTTATAATAGCCAAAATAGTAAATATTTAAGAATAGTTGGTAAAATATTTGTTCTAAGTCTTTAGGTCGCGATTCTTAGCACAATATTATGAGCTGAATTTTTAATTTTGCGTCCCTTGTAGTGTATTATAATTAGAAAATTCGATAATAAAGCAAATTCTAAGGCGATTGCCATTGAAAACCAAATAATAAATACAAAAATGTCAAAATCTCGGAAACTATGACAAATAGGTATAGGACATATTTATAACGAAAGATAGGGTTTTGGGTTTGGGTCACGAATAGTCTAAAATATTAAAATACTATACATTCCATTTAAAGAAATGAAGATAAGATGTTTTTAAGTTTTTTAATTTCTCCTACTTATCTAGGTCCCCTGTACAACGCCGACAAATTTTGTTCACGTTGAAAGTCAACCCAATACTTTTGTTAATTTTCCTGCCAAAAATCATAATCCTATATCAAAAAGCCAACGGCCCACGTCGTTTGAAAAAAGGCACTGCAATTCGTAATTTTTTACAAAATGGCGGATATTAGAAAAACTATCAGATTTAGACATAGGACATGTTATACAAAAAATGTGTAGAATCACGAGCTAAATCTAAGTATGTAAAAATATACAGGGTGTCCCATAAGAAAAAACACAACTTTGCTTCGCTACAGATTTTTGAGACACCCTGTATAAAAGAAAATAATTTAAGGTTATGTAGCCCGTATTGTTCTACAACTTTTGTAATTAAACTTTTTTTATATCGCTATCCGTTATCAAGATATCAACCGAGAACGCACTATTGGGACACCCTGTATATATATATATATATATATATATATATATATATATATATATATATATATATTTTTTTTTTTTAATGTTATATAGAGATTAGTAACTAGCCATACAACCTAAAATGACTACGGTCTATATATAGTAGTTGACAAAATTTATAAAGTTTTAATTAATTTAGAATCTTGTGTAATTCATATCTAAATGAATTACACAAGATTCTAAATTAATTTAAACCTTATAAATTTTGTCAACTACTGAGCTGATGGCAGCGAGATGTCTTTTTGAGAAAACCAGCATGCAACAAGATTAAATATTTTCAGTCATTTTTAATGAGAAGATATCTCCATTTAAATTAAACCGAGTAATTTTCTTAATTTACCTTTAATTTCCTTCATGATTATCCACCTTTATATGGTGCTTGTTAACAAGAAAATCCAGCTTGCTAATTTTTATTTGGCTTAATTAAATTAAACGAAGTTTAGATTGAGTAGGCTGATAATGGCCTTGTTGATGTCTAGTAAAGATCTACGTGGACTGGTCAGTATATAGTACATGTATTAGTTTTTATCTACTTTTTTAGTTTCTTTTTTATTTAAGGAATAATAATAAATTAAACTCCGTAACAGTTATTGAAAATATATAATAAAAGTAATATTAATTGCATACTTAAAAATTACTGGATTATAGAGTAAATTTACATAAGATATTATAGCAAGAAACGTAAATTAGGGTTTTGCTGCTTTGAGCCGAGAATTTACGAAAAAGAAGTAAATACTTCTGACAAAAAAGTGCTATAAGCTTGTGGGTAAAGTAACAAAAAATGTTAAAGTAAACGTAATAGGAATTGACTGTAACGTAATTCAGGCCAAATAGTTCATATGTCTTGGAAAACTGTCATCATCAACACTGTAGTTTCATTTAAGGTGCATCGCATCTTATTAGGAAGTGATGAATGCGTTCAGAAAGCCTTTTCTTATAAATAAGTTCAGAATTAGTATACCTTTTCTATATTAATATATGTATTAATTTTTTATAAATTTCTTCTGTTTTCATATAACTTTCTGCCAATAAACATTCTCCTTTTACACTGAGCCTCACCAATAAGAATTTTTTTAGCAAAATGAGATAATAGATGATGCCGAAAAGTCAAAAGTTATTTTAATAACAATTTGTTAGGTAATAAATACTATAATTACTTAAACAAATTCCAAACTATTAGAGCATAGGTATAAGAAAATGATATACAGTCACAACTTTAGAGTTAATTTAGAAACAGTGCAATAAGTTCGGAAAGTGAATTACTGTTATTTATTTCACTAAAACATTCTTACTATAAATTTGTTACAAAAAAAGGTAAACACGTTCTAAAGGAGAATAAATAAGAAGATGAAGGCATATATATCAAAATATAATTCTTAATCTCAAACTTGACGTTACTACCGTGAAACCATTATTTATTCAACCTACTGCAGTTTTATTGTAATTACAATTTATTTATAAATATATAATTTTATAATTATGTTAAATCAAAACTATTTACAGATTAAATTATAAATAAGAGCACTACAGCAATGTACCATTTAGGGAATACGAAATACTAGAAGTAAGCCAAACTATATGGAATTAAAAAAAATTGCAGGTCTATTAGACGAAACCTATTCAAGCAGCATATAAGAAAAAACAACGAAATACAGAATCAATATTTCTGATTTTATAAAGAATAAAATGAGGGATACAATTAATATGATGATTAGGTGAAATTTGTTTAAATGGCTAGTTTACGTGTGAAGTTAAATGAATATCTCAACGTATTTTTCATATTTCGACTATAATAATAAGGTAATGTTTTATCAAATTAGAAACATGGAAGTTTAATACTGTATGAATATTATTGGAAATTAAAAACAATTGGCATTTCAATTTGAGTGAATTAAACAATAACGATTATAAATAATTATAAGCCATTTTCATCGTCAGAGGTGTCACATCAGAATCCGGTTCCAAATCGTCAGCCATTTAAAGATATAATCGGTGGCTATGTACCAGATGCATCCCAAGCTTGCTATATCACGTGGGCAACATATTTCTTCCAATGGTCACTGGATATTACATTCAGTACCTTATCTCTTGTGATCAGTACTCCGTTAATTATTCCTTTTAAGGGTAATATGTACTGATTGTATTTTCTCTTACATTCCGACCAAACCATTTTAATGGCATTATACTGGCAACTGTATGGCGGTAGTCTTAAAATTTTGTTTCCAAACTGTAAATCATATTCGTCAAGATGATAATTTTTTTTCGGGATACTTCTAGCAAGAAGTAACGCCCGAATTTCGTCCTTCATCGCCTTTTCTCGGTAACTGATGCTTCTGTTTTTCATCCAGTCAATTAGTTTATACTTTGGCCAAGACTTATTCGGAATTTCCTCAGAAAGGCCAGAGTGATAACTTGAATTATCCATACATTTAGTTTTGAACATGTTTCTATTTTCCATTTTAGTCCTGTTTTGAAATACCAAGCTTCCATTTTTAATAAATCGATTCTCGTTGCCAGCTTGAATGACGATCTAACAGTGACCTGAAAAAGAAACATCCATAAATTTCTTTCTAAAAATCTAAAATTGTCCAATTATTACCACCGATTGTATGTGTAGAAGAAGTATCATCCTACCAAATACGTTTGAAGGCGCCTTTGTTGAATATCATCGCATAATAAGCGGGCGTAAGAGATTATGGACAAACCATTTTATAAACTTCCTATCGATGCATGTATCTATATAATTTTATATTGATCCGTTGTAGACTAGACATTGGCAGTATTTTTATCACCCTTATCACGTGAGAGGTAGGTTGATTTACTCTATATATGCCTTTTTGACCTTTATGTTATTAGGAATATGTTTAGGTTGCCTCATGAGAGCGAACCAACTCGATTTTACTCCCTTGTGATTTTGCTGGCATACAAAATCAAAAACCTAACTTATGTTAAAACAATTGGACATAAATTAAAAAACAAAAAGGAAAAAAACTGATTTTTCTAAGTTTTTCATCCTGTATGTATATTATAAGAAGATCTGACAGTCGGGGCTGTAAGTAGATTTTTTATATTCAGATTTTAAATTTCACTCTTGGTGCATAACCTTGAAATTTTAGCGCTACTCGAGAGATACATATATTTACCTTTTACATTTTTTTGCATATTTAACATTGAAGTGAAATAGTTGCTATTGCAATACAAAGCTGTGGTAATATTCAAAAGGGAATATCTCAAAAACTTTAAAAAATAAATTATATAAATCTAAGTTATGCACGAAAATGTTGCTTGCAATATCGTTTTCGGTTTTAAAACCTCAACTGTGCAATCCGCTAATAATATACAATATGAAATTTTTGCCAGGCAACAGTTGAGGAATTTGGATTTTTACCTTTTTATATTAGGGATACGACAAGGCAATGAAAATCGGATAGTCGGCTCTCGCGGGTCATCCAGTACACATGCCCTGCATATAAAAAATGTCAACGCTTCAAGTAGATTTTGCCAAAATGCCTTAGTATTCTATGTCACATATTTTTTATATCTTTAAGTAAAACCGTGCCTTGAACAGCCCAGCCAGAGACGTGCTGTTGTCGCGCCTGTACTCTTTCGTTTCGTGTTTTATAATATTTTACGGTTATAAATTGTTTTATTTTGATAATTGATTTGATCAAGACACTGTCATATATCGGCTGACCACGAAATTACTAGCAGGCTGTAATTTTTCTATAATAAGCACCATAATTTCAAATGTTGTAGTGGTATGTGACTTAATATAAGGCAGATTGTTACCCAAAAAACATTTGATTTTCGTCTCGAAAATCTTATTAATTATGATATTTTAAATGAGACACCCTGTAAATTATTTTATTGTAGGCTGTAACTTTTCTATAATAAGCACCATAATTTCAAATGTTGTAGTGGTATGTGACTTATTATAAGGCAGATTGTTACCCAAAAAACATTTGATTTTCGTCTCGAAAATCTTATTAATTATGATATTTTAAATGAGACACCCTGTAAATTATTTTATTTTTGAAGTCTACACTGGTGGATGAGGAAATCGAAGAAGCAATAGAAATAAAAAAACATGACTAAACTCAAACATTCCATAAAATAAAATAAGTTATAGAGCAGCCCAAGTAGTGGTCAGAAGGAAAATATACCAAAAAAAATGAAGCATGGGAAAGAAACTGTCAAAGAATAAACTTATACATTGGAGGAAGCCAAAGCTCAGAGAGTTGGAAAATAACAAAAACATCAAAAACGATAGAAGTAAAGAATTAATTTTACCTATTAAACCAGTACAGTGGGAAGAGTACTTTAGAAAACTGTTAAGCGAGAATAGACCTGCATTTAAAGACCAAAAACAGCAGAACTTAGACTCTGAAAACGTGTATATAGCTGTATCACCAATTAGATTAAGAACAGAAGAAATAAGAAAAATATGCAATGAACTAAAAAATAGAAAATCCCCTGGACCGGGAAATATTCCCGGAGAACTTCTAAAGTATAGAACAGAAGAACTATATAAACACCTAACGATACTCTTTCAAATATATTAACCTTAGACCATAAAACAAAGGATAGACTCAACATTGTTTTTCGCGTGCTATGGGTGCGAGAGAAAACATATATCCCAAACATGGCATCCCTGTTGGCTTTCACTATAGACTGGACCAGCGGCGGCTCGTTTATCTTTAATTTAATATATGTTTATAGCAAGCAATTTAATGTATTTTTGCCAGTTTTAAGTATATGTTAGACGCGTAGTCAGAAATTCGGGCAGAGGTTTTAAAATCAGAAAGGAAGTGATATAAATATTTTGCAGTCCCTTTGACTTCCCTTGTAAGAGGGAAGTATTCTAATCGTATAGAAATCACCCTCCGAGATTTTTCAGATCGTCACGTTTCAGGGATGTTGAAATTCTCAAATCCGTCGGTCTGTCTGTCTGTCTGTTTGCAGCATAGCTAAAAAACTACTTATCTGGTTGACTTCAAATTTTGGTCAAAAATTAAGAGTCATATGGTAATATTTTTCCATCCAATATGACGGAACAAAATGGCGGCCTAATGAAATGTTAAAAAAATATTACTGAAGAACTACTAATCCAATTTACCTCAAATTTTGCCTAAAAATCAAGTGTAACCTAGGAATAAACTGGTTAAATTTTGGTGAGGAGCTTTTATGGCTAAACAAAATAGCGGCCTAACTAAATGTTTAAAATATCATTACCAAAAAACTATTTATCCAATTAAGTTGAAATCTTACACAAAAATCAGGTGGGAAAATGGGACCAACCTGTAAAATTTGGTATAATCTATGGCGAAACAAAACGACGCATAAAGTTAACAACTCGAAACACGAGAAATTATTTTTAAAAAATCAATTTTATTTCATAAGCGTACAAAGAGAACTGACTACAAAATGCATTTTAGTTATATTTATAAGTTCAGTAATGCTTATGTTGCATGAGAACGAAAAGATAAAAGTCTAAGAATTGCAAGTGCATAAATGCAGAATTGCATTTCTCACGGGAACGTAACTCCTCCCCTCTTAGTTGAAAGCACGTTCTTAAAGACGTGTTTTCAAAAATTTCCAAAAAGGTTTAAAGATTATTAATATTTTAGAAAATTCTATTATTTTCTTCAATATCTAAAGTATTAGAGTTTGCATTTAATTGTTTTTTCTTAGACTTTTTTACAAGTTTTTTGTATATGAAAAATATAAAAATTATTGAAATGAATATGTAAAGTAAAATTGTCCAAAAACTGGTCTTCTTTACATAAATCGTTGTGGTCATTTCTTCTAGGGCCTTCTTTTGGTTTTCCAATTTGGCTTCGATTTCTTTAGTAGTTTTTAGGTTTACGTAGTTTAAGTCCATACTAGGAGGGTTGTAGAATGAATCTCGGTTTTCCTTAATTAGACTTAAATTAAGGGTAGGTAGATTAATTCCATTAAATGTTAATTGACTTGATTTATATGTTTCAAGCGTAATTGACTTTATCCGTACTTTACATCCTGGGGATGACTCAAGAAGATAGGAACCATATAAGGGTATGTTATCTTCGGATTTTTGACAATTTATGACGGCGATTACTTGTATTGGTACTGTTATCAGCCATTTGTCGTCGATTATTTTTGTTGTCTGGATCTCGTGCATTTGAGTTTCGAATGGGTGGCAAAACGTAATATTTGTGTGATGTTTGATAAGTTGAACAGCACAGGAGGGGCTGTCTTCGACAAACGTGGTGTGGGCTTCTTTACACAAATATTTTTGTGGTTGGATTTCGTGACATCTTTGGTCCATATGGGCATATTTTGTATTGCCTAATGCTAGGTAGGGTTTATAAGGAATATTTACAAGAAATGATCGATTATTGGGAATTGGTAAAGGGAATAACTTAAAATATTGATATATCTCCGATTCCACAAGAGGAAGTTCAAATATAAATACAATATTAAAGTTTTTTAAGAAACTTTTAATTTCTATAATTTTTTCGAAATTAAGTATATTTTTATAAGTTACTTCTAAAGGGAGTTTATCTGAGCCTAGATGATCTTGTAAGTTCTTTATTTCTATAAATAGTTCATTTGGTTCTATTATTGAATTATAAAGTACATTAATTTTTGCAAAAGTGATACCTATTTCAATCTTATTCAGAATATCGTAGATTGATTGATAAATTGTTGTTATTTGATTGATTATTGTATATATTAAATAAAATTCGTGATTACTTATTTGTTCCATTTGAACTTTATTAATTATTTTTTCTATTTGTAAAATGCGTGACTTTAGTACCATTTGGTTATGTGTGATATTAGATATAATTGTTTTAAATTTATTAATAGTGGATTCTAAAAGTGTAATTTGATTGATAGCGTCAATTTTCAATTTATTTTGATTTTCTTGTAATTTCGTGATTTTGGCATCAATTTGCTCTGCGTCATTTTGATCTAAGTTTCCAGTTATACTTTTTATGAATGAACCTAAGGGGTTAAAAAGACCTCTTTTACTACGATAATTTTCTTGATTTGGGACAATTTGTTCTAATAGAGTTTCTATTCTTTTTTCAAGTGTACATAATGTATTAAAAGAATTAAAATATTCCTTATGGTATTCGCTGTTATTTTGAATGTTTATGTATATTGATTTTGCTTGTTTTTGAATATTTTGAAATTGGTTAATTAAAGGGGTTAGGTTAATATTTTGAACGAATGTCCAGTGATTGGATTTAAGTTTAGCGGTTCCCATTTTGAATGGTAGTATTCCTGGATGTTTATTTAAATCATGGAATTTTACGTAGCCGCCGACGATGGTCCAGCATCTGGAACAAGGGGTATTATTTTAGTTTCGTTAACATGTATAATTTCTTTGTATTTATTTTTGGGATTTTCTATTTGTATTTTATTATTTTCTAATATAGCCGTTAGTATGAATGGGCCTAAATATCTCTTTTTTATTTTTCCAGATCGATTATCTGATTTTTTATAAATTTGTGAGCCTATTATTAAATTGGTCGGGGTTTTATCCTTGTTTGCCCTATCTATAATTTTTTGTTTTAGTTCTCGTGATTCCTTTGTAATTTTGTCGTACAAAATTTGTGTGTTATTTTTATGATTATTGACATACTCGGTATATACATGAGCGGGTATTAAATCCATAGGATCTCTAGAGTCTGTGTGTCCGAAGACAAGTTCGTATGGGGTAAAATTCGTACTAGAATGGATCGTGTTATTATAGGCAATAATTGCGTACGGCATAAGTTTGGTAACTTCTGCATTGGGGTCCGATTCTCGAAGTAATCGAATGTGTTCGATTAATGTGGAATGTAGCCTTTCAACAGGGGAGTTTGATTCATGGTGGTAGGGGGTAGTGAAGTGTATTTTAATATTATGTGTATTTAATAAGCCTTTAACGACTTCGTTCTGAAATTCAGATCCGTTGTCTGAAACTATTTGTTTTGGAATACGTAAAAAGGAAAAGAAATTAATTAACTGTTCACAGCACGACACTGCATTTCCAGTATAAGGCAAGGCTTGTGCGTATTTGGAGAATTTATCTATAATAGTTAGGAATTTTTGTTTACCTATGATGAAAGTGTCGATATGAACAATTTCGAAAGGTTTGCTTGGCGTTTCGGTTAATATCAAAGGTTGATCTGGTGGTTTTCGATTATATTTTGATCGTTGACAGATTTCACAATTATTGATGTATTTTGTTACATCTGCCTTAAGTGATTTCCAATAATAATTTGCTTTTAAAAATTTGCAAGTTTCTTCGATTCCTCTATGATTTGTTTTGCCTTCATGACGATATTTAATTAGTAATTCTCGTTCATCAGGTTGAGCATTATTTATTAATTTTGAACATTCTATAAGTTTTAAATTTTTAAAATGGTTATTCATTGTTTGTTGAAAATAGGTTCTTAGTTCTTTGGAAAAGAAATAAACATATGTTGTTTTATTTGTTAAATATTCTTTCAAAAAGTTAGTAATTACTATAATATTAGTGGGTAATGTTGCGTGAATAATTTGATGTCCTTCGAAATTTTCACGTTTGGTTTTAACATATTTGTCATAAGGTGCTTTTTTAATAATAAGTTGATGAGCTTTATTATTAATAATTTCATCTAATATAGTCATATTGGAATGATTTTCGTTAGCATTTGTACTATGTATTGTTTCCGTTACGGGTGGTTTTATTGGAATATTAGAATGGGTTAGTTGTGTTATAGGTGGAGTTATTAGAATGTCAGAAATAATATTAATTTTGGGTGTTGTTTCAGGTTCGTGTTCTAGTCTTTCTATTGTTTGTGACACTACTTCAGAGTCAAGGATATCTGGGTTAAATTGGTCGTTTAGGAATTGCGTTACGTCGGTGTCTATATCGCCTGGGTAATTTATTAATGATTCGGATTCGATTGCGTTTAATTGAATTCGGCTAAGGGCGTCAGCGTTAGTGTTTTGTTTCCCTTTTTTGTAGATTATTTCATAATCATACTCTTCAAGTTTTAGCCTCCAACGTACTAATTTCGAATTTGGTTCCTTGAGGTTAAATAACCATACTAATGGGCGATGGTCAGTATATATTTTAAATTTTTTGCCATAAAGGTAAGGTCTAAAGTATTTACATGCCCAAACGATTCCTAAAAGTTCTTTTTCAATCGTTGAGTATTTTTGTTCTGTTTCATTTAGAGTGCGCGACGCGAATGCTACAGGGTTGTCATTTGGCGGGTTGCCTTGAGAGAGAACAGCGCCTAGGGCTACATTTGAGGCATCTGTCGTAAGGACAAAGGGTTTTTCAAAATCAGGATATTTTAGTATTGGAGCATTAATAAGCAATTCTTTTAAATGATTAAAGGATTGAATAAAGGCTGGTGAGTGTTCAACTTTCGCTCCTTTTTTGAGACATAGTGTAAGGGGTTTTGTGATTTTTGCGAAGTCTTTGATGAATCTACGATAATATCCGGCTAGTCCTAAAAATGACTTAATGTCTTTTTGGGTTTTTGGTATGGGGAAATTTTTAACTGCGGTGACTTTATCAGGATTAGGTTTTACACCTTCGCTTGTAATTTTGTGACCTAAATAAGCAACTTCTTTGTGTAAAAATTCTGATTTGTCTAGCTGCACTTTTAAATTGGATTCTCTAAGTCTATCAAAAACGGATTTTAATCTATCGATGTGCTCTTGAAGTGACGTAGAGAAAATTATTATGTCATCAAGATATACAGAACAGATTTCATTTTGAAGTCCCCGAAGGACGTTGTTCATGACTCGCTGAAATGTAGAGGGCGCATTTTTTAAGCCAAAAGGCATGCGTCTAAATTCATAATGACCTGTATCGGTTGAGAAGGCTGTTTTGGGGATATCATTCGGTTCCATTTCTATTTGATGGAAACCGGTTGCTAGATCCAATGTGCTGAAATATTGAGATTTTCCAAGTTTATCGAGAATATCCGATATATTTGGTAAAGGAAATTTATCATCAATACTGCGTTCATTGATTTTACGGAAATCGCAAACGATACGCCATTTACGTTTACCGGACGCGTCCATCTTTTTTGGGACAATCCAAATTGGACTACTCCACGGTGACGTTGAGTTTTGAATGATACCGTTCTCTAACATTTTGTTAATTTGGGTTTTAACCTCTTTTTTATGAATTTCGGGATATCGATAAGTTTTTGTATATATAGGAGTGTCATCGGTTAGGTTTATTTTATGTTTAATTTGATTAGTAAATGTAAGTGGGATGCCTTCACAATAAAATATGTCACGATATTCGTAACACAAGTTTCGAATAGCTCTGTATTCTTCCTGATTACAATGTGACAGTCTTAAATTTTTTAAGTTTTGCTTTTGTGTATTATCCATATATTCATTTATTTCTGTATCGGTTTCCATTTTTTCTATGAAGTTGTTTTCTACTTCATTTATGGTTTCGATATCTATGGGATTAAATATTTTTATTTTAACTGGGTTTTCGCGACTATTCGTAATTATAGTTGTTGCGTAGGAGTCAATGACTTGTACTAAAGCTTCTGGCATCTCTGCGCAACCAAAATCTGTATATTTTAAAATACCTAAACCATTCGATTGATTTACAGGCAATTTGATTCTTTGACATGTACGTGGGGGAATTATTATTTCGATAGTTTCAAAATTATGTAAATTTGATATATTATTTTGATAATATAAAGGCAATGTTACAAATTGAGTATCTAAAGAACAATGTTTTAAATTTATATTAGCTCCAATATGTGTTAGAAAATCAATTCCTAAAAGTCCGTCAAATTTAGGTGAAAAATCAAAAAGATAAAACTTATGATTACCTGTATGATTAAAACAAGGAAATATTGGTATATTAATTACTTCATTGTGAATGGACGTAGCGTGGGCTGTCCTTACTGAGAAAGGTTCCGAAAAAATGAAATTTGAATAAATTTTGTATGCTAAATTAGGCTTTATAAAACTTTTGCCACTACCTGTATCAATTAAAAATTTTGCTTTGATTTCGGGTATGAAAATTACTGGTAAATCTGAATTTGTATAATTATTTAAAAGTATCATGTTTGGTTGTTGAAAATTTGGTTCTCCTGAAAATTTTCTTCATTAAAATCAATTTGATTTTCATAAGGGTTATTTTCTAGACAAGAAAATTCGGTATTGGAGTCATTATACGAATATTGCGAGTTATCGGTGTATTCCGGGTAATAATATTGAAATTCAGCATTGCTAGTTTGAAAATTTTCATTTTGATCATTATCGGCATTTATCGATTCGACTGATTGATTATATAGTTCTTCTACAACAATATTACGTTGTGAAGAATGTGGTTGTTGGTTTCTTCTAAGGGTTGTGTTCCCTGAAGAAGTATCCATCGGCTCAGGCTTTTGTTGGCGTGATATTCCAGAAGGAGTTGGGCGTTGATTTTGGGGGTTAAAAGATGGTCTTGGGGTAAAAGTGTTTCTTTGCATAAAATTTTGATTTGGGAAATTCGATTGTCTAAAATTATTTGCGGGTTGCCTAAATTGTCCAAAGCCCATAAATTGATTATTTCCATTATTAAAATTTGGGATAGGTTGTTTATAAGAAGGCATAAAATTTGAAAATTGCTGAACGGGGTAATTCGAAAATATTGGTCTCACATTAGCAGGATAATGTGCTTGTGTATGCAAATTTATTTTTGGTTTTTGTGAATTAAAATTTGGGTTTTTTGGTAATATGTTACTACGGTTCTTATAATACATAAAATTTTCTTCTTCCAAGGCACAGCTCATTGCCTCTTCTAAAGTAACTGGATTTTTTAATCTAACCACAAGTTGCATATGGTAGTTTAGACCGTTTATGAAGGTTTTTAATACTAAATTTCCATATTCATTAATTTTTAAAAGTTTTAGAGCTTGCGTTTCATTGCTTAAATTTACTTTGGAAAATAACAAACTGCGAGCGTCTTGCAAACGCAGGCCAAATTGTTGCGGTGTTTCATTTTTTTCCGGTTTGGACGTTATTATATCTTGAATAATACAATCAATCGATCTATGATCTGAAAAAGTCGAAATTATTGCAGCTTTTACTGCGGGCCATGTATTTAATTCTATTCTAGAACAAATAATATCGGCTGCCCTACCTACAAGTTTACTTAATATAGTATCGTGTAAACATACATTTATAGGTGCATTATTGTCCGTTTTATTTCTATGATTATTATAAAAATTATCACAAGCATTAATAAATCTGTTTATTTGTTTTGGATTCCCATCAAATAAGGGAATATTGTCTGCCTGATATCTGACTAGTTGTAAATTAGGTTCAGTAGTCATTATTTTACTTATTTGAATTAAATTAGAAAAAGGTGTTAGATTTCTTTCACAATTTAAATTTCCAAAAGCTGATGTTAAATCTTCCAGTTTGCGGAATTACAAGAGACGTAAATATCAATATTTAAGATAGGATAAAAATAAAATGAAATAAGGAAAATTGAAAGGAAGCACTTACAGCAATGTACTGAAGATAATTCCAATTCTCATTCTTAAACTAGGGTCCAATAGGAGAGGCGATGTGGTCCTTTCCCTGGTTAGCAGCTATGAGGGTGGGACGATGTGTGTTCCCAAACTCGCACCAATAGGACGCTGGACGATGCTGTTCCAAATCCCTGGTCAATTTTTGAGTTTCTTAGTACACCCTGAAGATTTTTTAATTGTCCGATTTTTGCCACGAATCGTTGAGACGAAACCAGAAAATACGCACGATGCGCGACTGTTGGCAATAATCCTACCGACTGCGCCAGTTAACAACTCGAAACACGAGAAATTATTTTTAAAAAATCAATTTTATTTCATAAGCGTACAAAGAGAACTGACTACAAAATGCATTTTAGTTATATTTATAAGTTCAGTAATGCTTATGTTGCATGAGAACGAAAAGATAAAAGTCTAAGAATTGCAAGTGCATAAATGCAGAATTGCATTTCTCACGGGAACGTAACTATAATTTAATGTTTGAAAAGTCAGTAAAATTTCGTTTCATACAAAAAAATCTTTTTTTTTATGAAGGAAAATAATAAATATCATAACTGATTTTTTAATAGATAAGAATATATAAAATAATACCGATAAATAAATCAAAAATATAAAAATAGTATGTATGTATGTATGTTAGAAAAATAAATAGCATTGTTCTTTGCCGAGACCATCCCTCATAACAAATTCCAAATATATATATATATATATATATATATATATATATATATATATATATATATATATATATATATATATATATATATATATATATATATATATATATATATATATATATATATATATATATATATATATATATATATATATATATATATATATATATATATATATATTTTTTTTTTTTTCGTATTCCTGCCTAAACCCATACTACTCATAATGTTTACTAACTAAAATGAAACTAACTTCCCTATTTAGAAATAATTACTCTTTTCTAATAGGGTTTTTGTATTGATACTCCTAGACTCTTGTGACTTTGTTAAGTCTAAATGCTTCATGGTTTCTAACCTTGAATTCCTTTTTTAAAATTAATTTTGAATGTTCGCTTAAAACGTCGTCGTCATACATGTGATCCCGAAATAGGTCAGACATTCAAATAATTCAAAATTCAATTGAAGATGGCAAGTATTTCATAATATTAAAAAGGTAACTAAATCTTTGATGTTTTTATTAAAAATACTATTAGTTTTATGGAACAACCTAAAAAACTTCTCAGCTGCCCTACATGGCTCTATAACTATTACTAACTTTAATTTGAATATATTAGGCATTTATTGTAGATCTACGAGAAAGTTCAATAAAAATTTAATATATATGTTTGTATTCTGGCCTCGGTCATTTCCATACACCTGATTTACTTATACATATACATAATTTGTATTGTCTATATATGAGAAATTATAAAACAAAAAATATATCAGAAATACATTAACCTTTTGAATATTAATAGTATTGATGTATAACAAAATTTAAAGGACTCATAAAATAATTATTTTATAAGGTTTTATATACTAAAAAGGAGGTAGGAATTGTACTATATTTTAATTATTTATTAGATATAATCCGAGGAACCAAGTAGTTTGGAATTTGGTAAAGTGCGGGACACGAAAGAAAACCGGGCGGTCCTTAAAATAAAGGTTCATAGACTTAAGCAAAAAAAAGTCGTTACTTTATTTTAGCTATAAGTGTTAAACTGGGGAGATTCTAACCGCATATGCCGAAAAAAAGAACCTTGCTTTATTATTTTAGCTTAAATAAACGTGGCTCTGGGGGGGGGTTAACCCCCAAATATATACGTCACTGACCGACTCAGATTCTTTTGTCAAATAGTTTAGTAAAATTTGTGAACGCAAATAAATTTTATGTTATTTTATTTGTTGTAATAGTTTGCTGCTTCACCTATAAAGTGCGCCAGCTAAGCTAAACTTGAAGAAGGTTCCAACCTGCAATCCCCTGCTGTAAAGAACAAAATAGATTTTCTAAAAAAACCTCAAATCGGCTTTTACGATCAAATAGTATTGTTTGGCGCAAGTGCCAAAATAAACGAAAATTGCTCATTGAGAGACCAAATATTTTTCACTGGCCGGTGAAATATCTATCAACTGTAAGGCAATATAGGCAAGAAGGACGCAATATTGTGTATCTAGACGAAACCTGGGTAGATAATGATATGACAGTGAACAAATGCTGGCAAAGTGAAATTGTTACAGGTGTTGTTCAGGGAATCCACTCTAGTAGCCGCTTTATTTTAGTTCATGCTGGTTCAGAAGCCGGATTTGTTCCAAGTGCTGCTTTAGTTTTTCGCTCGGAACTAACAACTGGAGACTATCATGGACAGATGAATAGAGATTATTTTGAAAAGTGGTTGCTCTAAAACCTTCTAGCTAATATTATCATTCTCACGTAGAAGATAAAGTGCTAACTAAATACTCTACAAAAGCTCATAAGATATCGTGGCTTAAATCGAACAATGTGATCCAACATGGAGAAAATATTGATTATATGAAGTAATATCAGCCAACAAGCCTAGAGAAAAAAAAGTATAAAATTGGCGGTCTTTTACGTAACCTCGGTCATACACCTTTAAGGCTGCCTCCTTACGTGTGCGACTCCAACCTTATTGAACTTGCATGGGCAGGAGTAAAAAAATATGTTTGAGAGGGCAACACCGGTAAACTTTCAATTAAAGATTTAAATAAAATAACATTAGAAGCGATTGACTCAATATCGGCTAAAAATTAGAAATCGTATGATAAACATGTTCGTTCTATTGAAGATAAATACTGGGAAGTAGATGGCTAAATTGAAACGGTTATTGATTATTTAGTTATCACACTGGGATCTTCAAGTAGTGACGACGAAACCTCATCATTTTCAGAGGAATACAACGATTTAGACGGAATCGAACCATTAGAATCACAGCCGTCAACCTCAAAAACAGCTTAGTTTTCTTTTCATATATTTTGTAAAATTGTTCATAAAGTAGATGTCAATAAACTGCTTCAAAATAAGTAATTTTCTGTTCAATACCGGGTGTCAAAAATATCTAATATTGCAATTAATATTTAAAAAACTACAGAACTCCTATTTTTCCAAAATTAACACATCAATGTAGTTATAGTAGGGGAGCCAGCACTGATTCCAGTGAACAAGATTTATCAACATTTTTAACTTATGCAGTTCGACTTTGGGCTATTCGGGTATGCCAAAAGTGACCGTTTGTCATATTACTTTGCACAAGGGGCGTCATTGTGAAGTACTATACAGGGCGTTTCCTAATTGCGTGCTAATGTTAAAGGGGGGTGATTCTCGGATCTTTTTAAGAAAAAAGTTTAATGTGAACCTAAAAGTCTTAACTTTGGGGATACAAGCTTTTAAAAAGCATTTTTTTTTAAATCCTAATTCTAATGCTATTATAGATAAATATTTGTGTGAAACTTGATACACGTCTTTTATGCATAGGAGGGCATTTTCTATTTACAATCAATTTTTGAAATTTCTACCAGTGGCGTGCATATATAATTAACCTGGGTAAATGAATGCATAGAAGACGTGTATCAAATTTCATGCAGTTATCTACAATAGCATCAGAATTGGGATGAAAAAAATGTTTTCTTTTTAAACTTTACTATCCTCTATCTCAGAAGTTAAGACTTTTAGGACATAAAAACTCCCCCTTTAACATCAGCACGCAATTAGGAAACGCCCTGTATAGTACTTCATAATGACGGCCCCTGTATAAAGTAATACGACAAACGGAGACAGACGGCCACTTTTGGCATACCCGAGTAGCCCAAAGTCGAACTGCATAAATTTAAATTTTGATAAATCTCGTTCACTGGAGCGGATGCTGGCTGCCCTTGTAAAATCTGGACTTGTAAATCGTGTATCACTATACTGGGTGGTTCCATAATAGTGGACGTAGGCAGTAGCCCTGGAACCGTTAATGACAGATAGATAAAGGTTCATTAAGCATAGTTACATTTTTTAATTATCTGATGTGCGTATAGTCAAAAAGGAGTGCCATATTATTTAAAGAACGACGGGAGTCCAAGCTTGGCTTGGATTATTTGACAATTTTTAAAACGTGACAACAGACACTTATCGATGTAGTGGAGAGGGAAGAAATTCAATCTATGATCCTGTGTTAAATGTAAATAGTTGGGTCTCTCTTGTTTTCATAGTCTATGGTATTAACCTATTGGAAGTCAATGGTGTAATAGCAGTTACCAGCACAATAAGTAGAGTGTATGGAAAAGCTCTGAAAAACAAAACCTATATACTTTTCGTCGACTTAAAAAAAGCTACGAAAAGCATTAAAAATTCTATGACAACTGGAGGGAGTCCTGAAAAAGTGAAAAGAAAATTGCAGACCTATGGTTATACTACTTAATGACACCATATCTATATAAACTGTGTTTTGTCGACGATCAGTTACTATTAGCCCAAGATTATGACGATCTTAATTACATGACCCAAAAACTGATCGAGCAATATGAAAAGTGGGGTCTAGAAGTAAACACTAAAGAAACAGAATATGTTGTTATTAGTGGAAAGCAAAAAAACTTGGAACTGGAGAACGGAATTACCAAGTCTACACAAAGTTTTAACCATAAGGCCTGTAACTAATCCGATGTGAGTCCTTGAGAGTTTACGTGAAAATGGCGAATGAAACCAGTTCCAAAATATTAACGAGTATTTCGTTTTTTTTTATTGCAGACAAATATAGTTAAATAGCGTAAGTATTGTTTTTTATGTAATTAACATTATTTAAAATTATATAGAAAAAAAAAATTTAAATATGGAAATGTTTTTGTTTCACGTCTCACCAATACAAGAACAATATGCTGCCTGTCTGGAACGTGCCCTGCAATGCCTCAGGCGCAATGATCCATTTCAGTTAGATAGCAAAATTTTAAATATTTTTCATGTAAAATAACTTTTATCCGTATCAAATACATTTTCAGATATTTCCATTTAAAACATGCGTTTACACTAATTTAGGATGATAAATGATAAATATTTATTTCTGGTCTTAGGCCGTGGTAGAAGAAATAAACGCTACAGCTGCTAGTTTTATATACTACGTTTGACAAATTAGAGATAACGCGCTATTCTTATATCAAGACCTTGAAGAATAGAAGGTTTACTGTATTATAACCCCAGTCAAAATGATATTTTTATATAAATATGCGTAATTTTGTGATTGCTTCAATACGGTGGGAAAAAAGCCTATATGAACACAGAATTAAAACATTTTCAGGGCTCTTTGGGATACCTTAGATAAGCTGGATATTCATAAAAAACGTATGTAATAACGATAAAACGATTCCCGAGGGATTTTGGATGTAGGAAAAATTAATAATTTTTTTCATAAATTAGATTCCACATATTTTACCACGGCAACAAAATATAGAATACTTTAATCAAAATCAACATTCTTTAATTATACGTCCTTTTAAATTCTATCCTCTAGCCGAGAGAGAAATTTCAAAAGTAGCTTTTAGTACAAAATCTAATGCGAAAGGTGTCGATCAAATTTCATCTGAAATGCTGAAAATATGTATACCTTTTTGCCTTAAAGCTTTAATTCAAATTGTAAATGTGTCGCTTACTAGACGTAAGGTACAGAATCGTTGGAAATACGCCATAGTTACCCCTCGTCCTAGGATGAGCGTGATCTCGGGACTGTCTGAGCTGCGCCCCATTAGTATACTCACTACATCTTTTAAAGTTGCCAAAAAATTGTGTATCATCAAATAAAAAGTTATATTGACTCAGTTAATTTATTTTCTGCCAAACAATCCGGGTTCTGGTCTGGATACAACACAGCACCAGCACTATCGGACTTTACTGATGACCTCTTACGCAATGCTGATCAGTCTCGGATCTCCGTTCTTATTGCACTAGTCTATTCCAAGGCATTTGATTCTTTAGATCATGGGTTTCTATTAAGTCTAAATTAGAATATTATTGGTTTTCTACAAGGGTCATACAGTGTTTCGGTTCACATTTAAGTTGTAATGTCCAGCAGGTCCGAGTGGACGTAGGTCGAGAGAAAATAGTATCAAGATGTCTGCAAGTGTTGAACGGAGTACCCCAGGGCTTCATCCTATGTCCCCTTTTATTTATACTAGTTACAGCAGATTTAGCTGGTAACATACCTAATTCATATCAATTATAGGCAGAAGACTGTCGTTTACATTTTTCTGTTTCTCTTGATAGTCAAATTGAGTCTATTAATAACACACATGACAATCTTAACACAAAACAAGTTTTTGGTCTAAAAACAACAAATTACTTTTAACTCCCCTGAAAATGACAACTTATAAATTTGGCAACGAAAAAAAGAGAGCAAGGTTTCAAATTGAAAGTAACATTTTCCTGGCTGGAACATCCATTCAGTTTCAAGATAACTCGGGGTTACTTTTGATCAAAATATATCATACTGTATCCCGTATCACGGAAACGGGAGATTAAAATCTATTTATAAGTATCTGCTAAATACACAGACTAAACTAAAACTAAGCAGAATTGGCCATATTATCCTTTGTTGTCTACTGGGATGTTTTCTATGTGCCTTGTTTGACGGGTCTGGATCCTCAACGGTTACAAGTTATGCAAAACACTTGCATACAGGGCGTATGTGAAAATGTTTTTTTTTCAGTACCCCTCGTATCCCAGGTATCTTATCAAAAAGGCGCAAGCATAGAATTCAGTGCTGCTTCAGAATAAGTGTACGGAGTTAGGTCAAAAAGTTATCAGACCCTACTATATTTTTTTAAAAGGGATACCCTGTATATTATTCTTTAAATTTATTAGGAACAACGTGATCTCAAAATTCGAGATATTCTAACATTTTCTTCTGTGTCCAATTAGTAGGTAGTAGGCTATGGCTAAAATGTATTAAAAACAAAATGCATGCAAGTAAATATTATACTAAAGATGTAATTAATACTTTCAAGCTAAATTCAAAAGGTCTCTTTAATTCCCAACTCTTAATTATTTATTACAACATTTTAAATTAATTATGATAAAATAAACGGATTTTACTCACAATAAAACAATAGTTACCTATATTCCTTAAAACCTAAGTTAAGAAAAACAAAAGAGAAACAAAATTTTGAAAAAGCTTTCAAAGGTGGTTTCCAAATGACGGCCATTTTTCCGTGTGCAAAATTGGTACATTTTCTTTATTTTTTTAATAGCGTTCAAGAGATCAAAGGCCTTCTTTGTAAATTTCGGAAAGTTAAATTGCTCCGCTATAGACTGATATCGTGTTTTATATATATATATATATATATATATATATATATATATATATATATATATATATATATATATATATTTATATATGTATATAATATATAATATATATATATATATATATATATATATATATATATATATATATATATATATATATATATATATATATATATATGTATATAGATATATATATATATATATATATATATATATATATATATATAATATATATATATATATATATATATATGTGTTGATTTTTACTCCTTCACGGATGGAAAAATACAATGGCGAAACGTCAGCAAAACTGTTCTTTTCAGAACGACAGTAATGAACGGATATACACCCGGAATGAAAACATTATTATATATATATATATATATATATATATATATATATATATATATATACTGAAAAAACGGCCCTAATAAACATTCGAAAAAATAAGGACATCACAATTTTTCCAGCAGATAAAGGAAACGCAACTGTGGTTGTGAATAACCAAGATTACGTAAAAAAAAGGCAGGATGTCCTACAAGACAATTGTTATAGGCCTGTTCCAAGGGACCTGACAACGTACCTAGAAAAAACAACTAAAAATAAAATAAAAAGTTCACCAATAAACCCTGAAATTCAACAAAAAATCATACCACGGGAAAAGTCGAGCAGATGTCCTAAACTCTATCGTTTACCAAAAATACACAATCCAGGGGCGCCCATCAGACCTATTGTTAGTACTGTTAATTCGCCGCTACAAAAACTGGAGAAATATCTTTCTGAAATTATGCAACCAGCTGTAGAAAAAGCTAATTAATTTGTAAAAAACTCTTAGCATTTCACTCGAATTATACGAGACATGGTTCTTGAAAAAGACGATGTTATAGCAAACCTAGATGTCAAATCGTTATATCACAGTATTCCCATCAACGAAGCCTTGGACAAGATTGCTATGAACGAGGATTTTCAGGCACATATAATACAACTCTCGGAGCATTGCCTTAAAAATACTTATGTTTTATTCAACGGGCAAATGTATAAACAAATGGATGGTGCTCCAATGGGGTCTTCGCTATTACCAGTAATCGCGAATTTATTTATGATATACTTCGAGAAAGAAGCTCTTGAGAAAGCGAGTTTAAAGCCCAAATTATGGATTCGTTATGTAGATGACATATTTATTATATGGAAACATGGTCATGCAGAGCTCTGACTCACGTAAATTCAATCCACCCCAGAATACAATTTACTCTAGATTTAGAGGAAAACAACACACTACAATTTTTAGATGTTCTAGTCACAAAACTGCATAACGGACATTTCGAATACACCGTGTACAGAAAACGAACACATACAGACAGATATTTAAATGCAAAATCACATCATCACCCAGCACAAATTCAAGCTGTGGCAAATACCCTAGTATCCAAATCCGTGCGATTAACTGAAACTCCGACGAGATAAACCGAACTTAAGGTAATATCTAGTGGTTTAAAAAAAATGGCTACACAAATCGCACCATAGAGAAAGCTATTAATGCACAGGGTTCCCGAACAACGAACAACAAAAATTATGAACCCGAAAAGCAACAAGTAGTCTTACCATACGTTAAAGGCACAACAAACAGAATCGGAAGAATTCTTAGGAAACACAACATACAAACGATACACAAGCCACAAACAACTATAGGTAAACTACTTGGAAACCCAAAAGATAAAATCAAACTGGAAAACCACGGAGTATACAGCATTCCGTGCCAGGACTGTGAATAGTTGTACGTGGGGCAAACAAACAGGCGAATATGTGTAGGGAGATTGCCAATAAAGAACATTATAAGATCAGAATATCCGAGCCATAGAAATTAAAAAACAAGGTGATTTGAATAAAAGGGACGAATTATTACAACTACCAACAGTGTGGAAGCCAATAATCCACAAATTTGCAATCGCAAAAACTCAAGCGCAATTAGCGCAACAATAACAGCACCATCCGGAAAACATAAATAAAGACCAACGGCCGCGCAGATATAACCTATATATATATATATATATATATATATATATATATATATATATATATATATATATATATATATATATTATATATATATGGAAAAATACAATGTGTTTTCACACAGTCTCTATTCGGACGCGAGAAAGAAAGCTTCGAAAATGCCAAATGTGATTTTGGCCTAGTTATAGTTTTGTTAAGATTTAGATGAATTTTTTTTATATATAAATATATTTTATTGAAGTAGACTTACCTTAATTTTTATCCATGTTACGACTATGTTAGTGTCAAAAATCGTTCTCGAATCTTCGGTTAGGCTTAATTCATCTCACTCTGTAGTATTTAGATTATTCTAGAATTTTCTAGATCATTCCATCCTTTTCTAAAGGCTATATAAGTGCGCCGCCACATTTTGATTCAGTTGTAATTGAGATTTCGAAGTGTTAAAAACCTGACACTGACAAGTTTAAAGTTACCTTAGTTACGAATTTTAAGTATAACCAGTGTCTACCTTTGATATTTGTAACCCGTGTTTGAATAAATGGAGTGCATTCAGAATCTACGATAGGATGAAAGTATTTGTACAACTACTATGTGTCTATAAGAACTTAAGGTAAATAACATAATTTCTTATGCTTGTTTAAATAACATTGCTTATATTATATATCGAAACATTCCGTAGACAGACTAGTCTACATGTTGAGGTATGTAATTTTATTAAATATTTGCTTCGATTAATTTAAAGTTAAATATTATTATTCAGTTGCGAAAAAGCCAAAAAAGATTTTTGTTTGTCAAAATGTCTATATATATATATATATATATATATATATATATATATATATATATATATATATATATATTATATATATATATATATCTATATATTATATATATATATATATATCTATATATATATATATATATATATATATATATATATATATATATATATATATATATATATAGTAGTCTGTCTTTGAAAGAAACAGTCGAGCTATTAACGATAAAAGAGATATTAATTCCCTTAACAAAATCTACTTTACCAAAAATTTACGGTCTACCTAAATTGCATAAAGATGGTATCCCTTTACGCCCCATTGTTTCTTGCATACAATCTCCTTTTAATAACCTATTCAAATTTTTAAAAGATATAATTTCAAACGTTATTAACAAAAATCAATATTATATAAAAGATTCATTTCATTTCAAGGAAAAAATTAAAGAAATTCAGTTACCTGAAAACCATAAATTGATATCCTTAGATGTAATCTCACTCTATACAAATGTTCCTATAATTTTAGCTAAGGACATAATTTCCAAAAAATGGAATGAAATAAAAAATATACAAGTATACCTTTGAACGATTTTTTAGAGGCAGTACAATTAACACTAAACTCCACGTATATCTTATATGAAGATAAAATCTATAAACAGACAGACGGTTGCGCCATGGGTGCCAGTATATCTAGTGTTATCGCCCAACTGGTATTAGAAGACCTAGAAGAAACAATTATTCCTCAATTAGACTGCAATATACCATTTTTCTTTAGATACGTGGACAACAACTCTGCGGTTCAACAAGATAAAATCGATAACGTACTTACAAAATTCAATAGTTATCATAACAAGCTTCAATTTACTGTTGAAATCGAAGAAAACATAAAACCTAATTTCTTAGATATCACGTTGCACCGAAAAAATGATGCAATAAAGACAGAATGGTATACTAAAAAAACTTGGTCTGCTAGATACACTAATTACCTTTCACAACATCTTCTTTCTCAAAAAAAATCGGTAATAATAGGGCTTGCACATAGGGCTATTCAACTATCAGACGTAGAATTTAGACAACAATCCATTAACAAAGCTAAAGAAGCTCTTATAAAAAATAGCTAACCAAAACAACTTATACATTCTATTTTTAAAAAAAGAATAATAAAAACAAAAATATATTCCCTATATTAAAGGACTGTCGGAAAAAATCCAACATGCAATGGCCAAACATACATATTGCCCACAAAGGATATAATTTATTAAACCGTCATTATACCAAATTAAAAGCAAAAACCGAAAAATTAAAAAAAACACATATGAAATACCTTGCAACGATTGTAATGGCATTTGTATTGGTCAAACTAGCCAATACCTGCAATCTAGATTAAAATCACACAAATACGACAAACGCAACCAGACAGCCCTTATCAAACACGAACAACATGAAAAACACACTTTTAATTTCAACAACACCAGAATTTTTAAAACGGAATCCAATACCAAAAAAAAAGAGAAATTTATGAAACAATTGAAATTAAAAGAAACAGTCGAGCTATTAACGATAAAAGAGATATTAATTCCCTTAACAAAATCTACTTTAACTAATTTAATATACAATAATAGCATGAAAAAAAAATTTGCTTATAAAAAAATCAAAAAAATGTAAATATAAACTTTAACTCCATGTCAAAAATAATTAAAAGAAATTTTTATAACGAAACTTTTATTCCAATTAAGGAATAGTACCTACCTCCTTCGTGCAACGTAAAAATATAATATAACAACAGTGTTTTAGGGTCGAAAATGTGGCTCGTGTATGTATTAATGTCGTATTGTTCTATGTTTTTATTTGGATATATGTGGTATGTACTTACGTTTAATTTTAATTCGTTTTTTTTTTTCCATTTATATTGTAGTTTTGAAAAAGGCAAGGATTACCTGCCGAAACGTCAAGTTCTAAAGTATTTTTATTAAATATGACTACACACTAGGTAATATAATTTTTCCATTCCGAACCAATACCCAAGAATTATCCCAAAAATATATACAGAAAGGTTCAAGAACTTCTACAACAATCAACATAAGAAAAAATCTCCTCTTACAGGTCCGTGGATACCAATTAAATTAGTGTACTAGAACAACAAAAGACAATTTGGTCGCTTCTAATATCTAGTAGCCCCCCTGCGAGATTCGGTAACAGCTAGCATATTTACCGACCCCACCTAGTTAAGCATAGGTTCACAAATTATGCGATGTCATTGGCCGGAACAAAAAATCACCATTTGGGCGAGATTAAAGATTGAGGTTATTACTTATTTCTTCATTTATTCCAAACACTAAATTTTATCAAATATTAATAATTACAGATGTGGTTAAAAGAATTTTCTACTATCAATGATGTCACTTAGCGTATTTTAACGACTTACTCTAGTTCAAGAAAAGTTAACATATTATAAAAAAAATGCTCTACGATTTCAACATGTCACTGATAGAAGAGCATAGCAGATAATGACCACTAAACACACAAATTCTCCAGCTGATTTGCCTGTAACTGTAAAGAGGATGCAAATACTTTTGTCTACATTAATTGATATTACATTAAATTTCTATCATTGCGGTATTAATACCTGAATGAATATTAAACTTGTACCCATTTATTTGTTGCAGATTCATCAAGAAATCCAGAGCAAAAATGTAAACAGTACCATAGCAGATTTTCCAAAAATTTTTGTACCTAAAAAAACTAATCATGCTTTTAGAACTGCTGCGGTTCTGACGCATAGATATTTGGCAAATGAAGTGAGACATACATTTTCCGAGTTGTTTTGGAATGGTCATAGTCCTTCATCTGCCCTTCAAGTCCATAAAATTGATTTAGTGTCAAAATATGGAGAAACATATTTTAAAATAGTTGCGGATGGAAAGTTTTTACCTAGGGTTTCAATAGTACATAAATTAGTTGAAAAATAATTTGAAAAATTCTTTAGACATAAGGCAAATGCTGGTGGAAAGACAAAATTTTAATCATGTGATAATGGATTAATTATTTCTAGTGGTGCTGATAAATAGAGATAGAATTTATTTATTTGTAAGTGCAAAGTACAGCTGGTGGTCTTCCCTGGGAGTTATAATAACTACCAGAAATTGTAATGGTATAGTATGTTACATTGAATGTAATAATGTACTAATTAGCTTACTGTTTATTTTATTTATGTATCTTTAATAATCACAAGAAAACATACATTTTCATAGGCACGTCAAAGAATACTAAACCTAATACAAATACCTTAACAAGTTCGCTGCGTACCCGATATAGAGGACACTTGCATTGTGGGGAATCAGTTTTTTTTCGAAAACTGAGATTTTTTTGTATGTAGGTGTTTGTAAATGTACCTTTTGGAAAAATAATGTGAAATACCAACTAAATTAAAAAAAAATCTTTAGGAGGGCTAATGGCGTCGTACGCACAGTACCAAAGTTTTATTAAAATGAGCGATAGCGTCAGCTACAATTTTATGCATAATTCAATAATTATAGAGATCCAACAATAAAAACAATCAAAAATATGCAAAAAAGTTAATATATTTTTACAAAAAAAGATAAAAAATACACTTTTGAAAAACTAAACTAAACTAGAACTTATAGATAGAAAACGTGTTTATCCAGACAAGCTCTACATTCCCATACCGTGTCTTTCTAACCTTATTTTGGGCACAAGAGCGACATTTTTTTCTTGGCGTCCTCTTTGTAGCGTCAATTGCTTCAATTTTACGGGGCCCGTGTTTGAAAACTTTAGCGTCTGTTTTATCTAGTAAATCGGGTAGTAGCTTTTCAATTACAGCTAAACGGTAATCAAAATATGTAATTTTTTCCAGAGTACTTGCAAAAAATGGTGAAGAATTAAACAAAAGTAACTGCCGAATATGGACTGCAAGATTTTTTACCAAAATAGTGTCTTTCTTAGGGAAGGGTAGTAGGACATCATCTGGTCCTGTCGATCTATCCCACTCATATATTTATTGTATTCAACAATTGGGAAAGGCTTCTGTTTAGCGTTTCCTCTTCTATTGACAATCTCTACCGATTGATTCTCAAATTCTGTAGATATATAGGTCACATCTTTTTTATCTTTCCACTTTCCTACCATTATACCGTCTGAGTATTGTGCTTTTGTTTCCCCAACTTCCAGTTTTGAATTTAATACTTCATTAGGACCACCTTATAGAAGTTGTCCATGTATAGAGAATGTCCCTTATTGAGGTAATGTTTTGCTAGATGCTGGACAACTTTTTGCGCATGTCCCTTACCATCCGTTTCATCCAGCTGGCCGGTGTAAACTGCGAAGTTTAATATAAGACCATTTGGCTCAGTTAACATATACCGTTTTAGGCCATATTTGTGTCGGTTGTTGGTTATGTATTGCCTGAAAACCAGTCTACCTCGCCATAAAACCATGGACTCATCAAGAGACAAGTTCTTACCCGGATAATACAATTACTTCATTTTGTTATTAAAATAATTTATAATCAGCGTAATTTTATATGACCGATCATCTGGTGTGGGTGGATTTGGTTCCGGATTCCGAGAAATATGCAAACACCAGAGTACTATTAAAAACCTATCCTGACCCATGTAATCCGAAAAACATTTCAAATTAAATAGTCGACTTGTCCTCCAATAGTTCTGTAGTCTGTTTACCTTGATATTGCCCATATGGTACACTAAACCGATAAATTTCAAAAACTTTTCTTGTGATAGATCTTTCCATTGAGTTATCCTTGTCTTCGCGCCATTACCTTTTGTCAAAATCAAGTTTTCTGCATACTCGTATGTTTCTTTCATAATATTTTCAAGAAATGCATTATCAATGAAAAGTCTAAAATAACTGTAGGGTTCGGGATCTGTTGGAAGATCGACAAGCATTCTATTGGTTTTCTATAAAAGAAACAAAGCATTAAGTAGGAACAGTACAGAACCGCGAAAAGGCGCCAGCCACGCATAGTGAGGGAGTCGGAGGACGCCAATAGGCGTCGTCCGCAGCAAAAAAGTTAAATATGTATTGACAACTAAAAACCTTGGTTATTAGAACAGTTAAACATGTTCAACAGTTAAAATCCAGGATCTTCAGAACTACACTAATAGTAAGTTAATTTCCTTATTCTCCCTTACAGAATTTTGAAAATCAGCGATTGAGTAGGAGGTAATAACAATTAAATATTTTACATCTATTCCTATTCCTAGTGGACTCTTTCCATAAACGCTGTTTTGCAGTTTTATAATATTACCTTTATATCGAGTGTCGTGGTTATGAGTGTCTGAGTGTATGTCATGTTTGTCAAAATGTTTACGTATGTAAACTATCGTTTCAAGAACAATCTGACCAAAAAGAGATTAGTATAAACTTCACTACCGCAAGAAACCAGTAACTTCATTAATTTTAAGTACCTATAATCTTTGTAGGTGAAATGGAAGAACTAAGATTAATTTTGCCTTTTGTGTTATAATTTTCAGTTGTTCAAAATAATTATTTTTCTAGTCCATTCTGTTAGGTATATATATACAGGGGCGTGTAATACAGATCCTGGATTCGTACCAAAATTTTACTAGTTGATTTCTCCATAATACTTGATTTTTGTGCAAAATTTGAGATAAATTGGGTAAGCAATTTTTATTAATAATTTTTTTAACATTTCACTAGGCCGCCATACTGGATTTTTACCAAAATGTTACCAGGTCATCCCCAAATGACCCTTAATTTTTACCAACGTTTGAAGTCAATCGGGTAAGTAGGTTTTTAGCTATGCCGCGAATAGAGAGACCGACAAACGGATAGACAAGCAGACCGACGGAATTGAAAAAACATGTCTTTTGAGCATCTAGGAAAGGTGATTTTTTCGCGTTGACAATATTTTCATTTACAAGGGAAGTAAATATTTAGGAACAAATATAATACCTAACACCATTATATCTAAATACACTTAAAAGAAGTCTCATTATAAATTTACATTTAAGTATTTTATCAACTAATTTCTTACAAAATATTTATCACATATTCTTACAGGCCAGTTTTGTATCTCTACATTAACAATTTATTTCAGTATGATATAAAACAAACCAAGAATGTGAAATAAGTCTGTTTATTTTAACTGCAATCAACTGTTATTGTAAATATTTGGTTTTAAAAATATTTGTCAGGAAATGAGGTGAGCGGGTGAATGTTCGATTAAAAGCCATTTGGTTTAATTATTCTTAAATAACGAAAGAAAAATAAAAAGTTGCTAACGGAATATCGGCAACTATACAGAGGGGAAACTACAATTAATTTTATATCTGGAAAAATATTCGTCATGTCAGAGATTTTTTTAACTGAACAGCTTACTTCCTACCCAGATTTGGATTGAAGAAATCAGTTTGAAGGGTAAAAAAATTTTTACTAATGATAAACTTTTGTCAAGTTTAGAATGTATTCCACCCTGTATAATGCTAGAACAGCTACAACTACACTGGCAAAATATTTGTGATACTGATAAATCAAACTTATTTTATTATACTACTTAAAAATCTGACTTGCAAAAGTCTCAGTTGGCTCCGGTTTAATAGATACATGCTTATTATGATAATATACCTACCTGAGAAATACCTGGATTTATTATACCAGGTTTACTTTATAAGAAGTTTAAATAAATATAACATAAATCCTAAAGTGTTAGTTATATTTAAACCCCAGTTAATCGAGGGCTGTTCGTATTTGATAAATTAGAGAGTTTTGAGCAACATATGGCCAGTTTGTGTAAATAAGCAGGATTATTTTTATATATATATATATATATATATATATATATATATATATATATATATATATATATATATATATATATATATATATATATATATATATATATATATATATATATATATATATATATATATATATATATATATATATATATATATATATATATATATATATATATATATATATATATATATATATATATATATATATATATATATATATATATATATATATATATATATATATATATATATATATATATATATAATAAATATACACAATTCTTGTAAAAATATAACATTTTAAACGATGATACATAGTTTTAAAAATAATTTTTTTTACATTCAAGAAAGACAAACAGATGCTACACCAAATAACATTTAAGAAAAAACTTATTGCTTAAAATGTGGCCATATTTAAATAGGTATGATGAAAGAGATTGTAAAAAAAATTAAGTGCATTGATTTTTAAAAACGTGTATCTTTCTGCCTGTTCACTGCCGAGGACCATTGATGTTGACTGGTTAGTAGAAAGCGCTTTGATGTAATTTTGGATTTGGATAATATATACGTTATACAGACAGACCATTTTATTACATGACTCTCGCACGCGTAAAGAATCAGAGGTTGTCATGTTTTTAATAAGTATGAATTCTAAAGGAAAACAACTAATATCAAATGCATGACTTTTCTTAGCACCTAGTATATAAATAGTAATTTGACACCGATGTATAAAACCGTTGATGAAATCATCTTGGAATCTCAGTTAGTTGATTAGTGCAAAAAAATTTAAAAACATATTTCACATCTTTTGAGCCTTTTGGGAATGTCGAAAAATCCAGGAGTCGGCGTTTAGATAAATATTTTTGAAAACTCTTGACGAAAAAATTGTTTTAAAAACTCTTTTAATTGAAAATATATTGTTAAAAAAGCACAATTCACACATATAAGTGCGGAATTTCAAAATATTTAGAAACCTGTAAATTGATTTTGAAAGTCATCATTGAAGGAATTGTTTTAAAAACATTAAAATAATAAGATATTTTAAATTAAAGTAAAAACAGATTTCACCCTAGGTGGAATTCTAAAAAATTTTTAAAAGTCATTGACACAGAAATTGTTTCAAAAATGCATTTAGTTGAAGAGATATTGCAAAAAAGGAGAAACAAAATTCACCCATTTCCATCCCTTCAATAGGTAACTTGCACATTTCTTGTTGTTTGTTTTAAAAGTTTGGAATAAAAATCTGTATCCGTTAATTAATTATAGATATTTGAAGTTCCGCCGCATTTACGTCATCACGTCACACCGTACTTTTGTATGCCTATACCGTACCCGTGGTCGACGTGGTAAACGTACTTTTTAATCAATAATGAAAATTTAGCACCATTTTTGTCCAGTATTGGTGCTTTTGAACGAAAAAAGGAGTATTGTTGTGCTACTTTTGGTTTGGAAGTAACGTGGTCATAGAATTTCAAAACTTCTGACATACAGGGTGTTAAAGGTTTGACTATAAATATTTCAACATAGGACAGTACGAGCAATTTTAAACAAAATATTCTTATAAACCATCGGTAAATTCGAAAGGGTTTTCGAGATATTTGACTTTAAAGATTTAATTTCGGAGAAGGTTTCAACTAATTCTAAGACAACATGGCTATTTACTTGGACATCAATGTGATGACAATCTCGTCACCTGTGTTTTGTCAACAAAGAGGTATAAAAAACCCTATAGGTTTGAAAACGATTTAATTATTTTATTTTGATTATTTTTTTGAAATGTGTGAACTAATTTTTTAATCAATTTTGGTTTGTTAGAATAATATCGGCGTGTATAAAAGAATAGTAAAAACCTTATAATTAATAATTAATTAATAATCAAAAAAAAAATAATTATTTTATTTTGATTATTTTTTTGAAATGTGTGAACTAATTTTTTAATCAATTTTGGTTTGTTAGCATAATATCGGCGTGTATAAAAGAATAGTAAAAACCTGTTATTAAAACTTTTTGGATTATTTATTTCTATAGTTTTTAAGTGCGTAACCCTAATTAAGTTTATTAGTTTCCAAAAATTAATAAAGAATACGAACTTGTTCCGCTGCAGCAAAAATACGTTTTCTAATGTCATCTTCATTTTCGATTTCAACAGTATTATACACTAACGTTTTCATGTGACCTTAAGAATAAGTATCAAGGAGGTTTAGGTCTGGTGATCTCGGAGGCCATTTTCCAGGTTCTGGAGCATGTTGGGTACGAGTGTTATGATAATTTAAAAATCCATCTTTCGTAAAACAACATTCATCGGTTGTCAGTACGTTTAAAGTAAAATTTTCGTGTTCTTGGTTTTTTTCGGAGAAACCACCGACAAAATTTTCTCTTAGGGGTAAGTCCTCTTGAGTCAAAGTCTGTTTGTACAGCTCCGACCGACGCGTACGAGTACTACGCAGGCCAAATGAGCGTTATTCACAGTGTAACATTGGTCAAACCACGCTATCCGAACATATTGTTCCTTTTACTCCTTTCATAAGCCAACATTTCTTGTTAATGCAAGACAATGCAAGACCCGACGTCGCTCGTATAGTGCAAGAATATTTACATGAGGTGGGTATTGAGACACTGGACTGGCCTGCAAATAGTCCAGACCTCAACCCTAATGAAAATTTGTGGGGCATCATAGACAGACAACTTAGAAACCATCAGCCCTTACCAGCCTCTCTTGACGACATTCAAAATTTTGTCACACATTTATGGAGCGACATTGATCAAGAGCAGATTAGACGCCTTGTGTCTAGTATGAGTCGTCGATGTGAAGCCGTTATTCAGAGTAGAGGCGAAACACGCGATATTGATATTCTCAATTTTTTTATAATTTTGTCCTTGCCACCAATATTGTTATTATTGTTATTTTTAAGTTGTTAAATTGTTAAAATAAACGTGCGCTTTAGTCTTTTACTCTGTATTTCATTTAAAAATAGAGATATTGACATGAAACAAAAACCAAATTGTTAAGAAAACATGGGGCTATAATTTGCATCAAGCGTATACCCGCTGTTAAGGCTGATACAATCCACAGGGTGTTTCAAATATTCTGGAGAAAAATCGCTCTCATTGTTGGCCCCTGTATATGCTCAAAACTAAAATTTTAATAAAATCTCATATCGCGGCGTTTTCAGCGATAAACAAAACTACATTTTAAAAAAATTCATCAAAATCCTTTCAACGGTTTGCAAGAAAATCCACATTGAAATGCCGTGTTATTTATAGTGGTGCGTTAATTTTGATGCGTAGTGTATATCTATGCAATATACTGTGAATATTAGTAAAAAAGGGTACCGAGTCAGAAATTATTTCATTCACGTTGTCAAACATTTTAGTTTCTAATGAATAAACAAAAATTGAATTAAACCAAAAATATCATTGTCATCGCTGACTACTGTCAGTGTTATTTAACTATCGAGCTGGAACTATAAATACATTAATAACTTGATGAATTTAACAAATATAAATAATTAAAAAAAAAACGACTGCTTAGACCTGAGTATGGAAGTTATAATATATGTGAAAGTCATTTCCCTCTTTTGCTTCTCACTCAGGTATGAATAAAAACAGGCGAGACTACTATATACAGGTATCCGGTATCCCGTATCAAGTAAAAAATAGAAATAAAGCCAAAAATAGTTCTAAGTCCCCTGTATACCTAAAAAAGCATCTGCTCCGATATTTGACATGACTCATTTATTATTGATTATTTTAATTACGTTTATTTGATACACAAAATTAGGCATGAAATACTTTTGTAGAAACATTTGATCAACTATAAAAGTTATGGTACGAACGGGGATCGAACCCACACTGTTGATCAAACATTTTTCGAAAAAAATCTGATCAAATACTTCTATAAAGTAGTTACAAGAACTTTAAAAAAAATTGGGCAGGGCCCATGAAATGTGTAAACACATTTTTTGAGTCCCATATATTTTTATCACCCCCCAAAGCATTTGAGGAAGTATTTGCAAATTTTTGGACCCATGTCGGGTTAAAAATTCTTTCTTGTCAATAAGTGGCGGCTACTAAGGTGAAGTAGGTAAAGTGCTACTTCACCAGGATACATCTAACTACATTTATTATATATCTCTTAAAATTTTAGTTTTTACATTCATTTATTCACCTAATTGGTAAAAAATAAACTGTACATCTCGAATAAATATTTTACTTGACCGTTGGCGGCATGTCTTTTTAAAACGTTCAATCGAACTTTATTATAACAGTGGCGCAAACCGCTTTGACTTTTCTGGAGGTGCTATGTTTAGTTTAAGATTTTCCTACTATGTTGCCATGACACGCGTACTCGATGACGTCGAACCCAGCGCCATACATCGCTCTCGGTGAATTGCAGGAGCAGTACACTACACCCACGTGTCGTTCAGTTTGCGGTGATTGTTTACTTTTATTTTCGCGGATTTCACTGCAACCGGTGAGTTCTTTTGCAGTTAACTTGACTGTTTTGTGTTATATTTACTAACGGTGTTGCTACAACTTCAAACTCGAAGTTAGTAAATGTGATTATTCAAGACTGGAATAAATTAAAAGACGCCTTTGAATTTACAAACTGTGACAAATCTGATAAAAAATCTATCCGCCTTCCGAAAGGATTTTTAGCTGAGATGAACGATTTTGAATTCACGTTTCTGGCATTAGTGGTTAATGACGTTTTCTCAATCACGGACATATTATTTGACGTTTTTCAAAAAAAAACGCTTGACATTCATTTTTGCATATACAATATAAAACGCTATCGTGAGGCGCTCTGTAAAAAAAGAAATGAACATGTTTTTAAGACCATGTTTGATAAAGCAAATTTTATTACAGAAATAAATCATTACAAACGTGAGCTTGCTAAGCTTTCACCTGAAGAAATTAGAGCTTAGCATAGAACCTTTTTTTATGAAATATTGGACCATAGTTTAATGAAAATGATACTAAGATTTCAGGACTTCATGTTTGGCAGGTTCTGCTAAATTTTCCGAATATAGTTTAAATTTTCCGACTGGCCCCTTTGAAAATTTGTTACAGTTATATGGGGAAATATTTTCAAAAAGTCAACGACTTAAAAATAAGCTTGGTCTTATTTTTGCCAATGAGAGTAATTGGAATATATCGCTGCAAGAGCAAATACAAAAAATTAATAAAAATAAATATATTTTTACCGAAGCATATAAATTGTTTTCCCTTATTTTAACAATACCGTCGATATGTGCTTCAGTGCAAAAGAAGTTTTTCTTGCTTCAAATGTGTAAAAACTTATTTAAGAAATACAATATCTCAAGAAAGACTTACTTACTTCTCTTGACAGTATTTCAATTCAAAAGGAATTTCTGGAGGAATTAGGGCAACTCATCCATTTTATGAGGATGTTATAAATAAATTTGCTGCTATGAAGGAGGAGAATTGATTTAGTATACAAAATTTAGGTAAGTCATAAAAAATATTCTACACCCTCCACATATAAAAAAATTTTGGAAAAATATTACTGCGATATTTTCTTGCTTTTTCACCCTCCCGCCACTGTTGTCAATGTATTTTAATTTCAAATAATGTGAACATTATTTGTGGCAAAAGAAAATATTCAAAAATAAAATTTGGTTACTTCAAACGTCTGACAAACACTTTAGAAAGTAACAAATTTATTTTACTGTTATCCACCTTAAGATTATTACTGTCATCTAACATGTTTCAATCTGCAGGTAATCAAGATTTTTAAATCCATCACTGAGCCTCCACAACCGGGAATCTTATCTCTTTAAGCACCTAATGAGTTTCTAAAGGTGATTGTTTTAATTGTTCTTGCACTTTAGAATGGTGTGGCAATTTTCATAAATAATGGAGTATAGTTTACGCCCGCATGTTTTCAAATTACGCTGATACTTGTGCCGTTTAATTGCTAAGCCGGGAAATAATGAACGCGAAATTGCAAGGCAAGGAAGGTAAAACGTTTCGAGATAAAAACACCGACCAGATAAAAGAAACGCATTTCGATGTTTTAAGTTTAATTTGAAGGTAGCTTCCTTATTTGCTGGCTGAGGAGCGAATAACCTAGTATTGGTCGTCCTTGCTGTTATGAATAACAATTATGTATCGGACACGTTTCAGTGCAAGAGCCAGTTAACTTTTATCTGAATATGCTCTTTAATATTCAACATGAAAAGAAGACCTCGGTATATCAGCATTTGACAAAAACGAGTGCAGTTTTATTTAAATGTAATTTGTAAATTTAACATAATATTTTCCAGAATATAAGCTCATATTGTTATATATATATGTATATGTATATATATATATATATATATATATATATATATATATATAATGTGTTTTCATTCCGGGTGTACATCCGTTCACTACTGTCGTTCTGAAAAGAACAGTTTTGCTGACGTTTCGCCAAAATCACATTTGGCATTTTCGAAGCTTTCTTTCTCGCGTCCGAATAGAGACTGAAGTGTTGGTGACTGCGACGCTTCCTTTTATACTCCCACTCGGGGCCGAAGGTTATATCTGCGCAGGCGTTGGTCGTTATTTATGTTTTCCGGATGGTGCGCTAATTGCGCTTGAGTTTTTGCGATTTTAGATTTGTCGATTATTGTCTTCCATACTGTTTATAGTTTTAATGATTCGTCCCTTTTACTTAAATCACCTTGTTTTTCAATTTCTATGGCTTTTCGGATTATTCTGGTTTTATAATGTTCTATATTGGCAATCTCCCTGCACCCATTTTATGGCCGGTTTCCTGATGATGTAGGAATAAAGCTGAGGTTGTTTGTTTATTTCTGATGCTGAGTTTATACTCTTCCACTCTTGCTGATATTCGCCTGTTAGTTTGCCCCACGTACAACTTTTCACAGTCCTGGCACGGAATACTGTATACTCCGTGGTTTTCCAGTTTGATTTTATCTTTTGGGTTTCCAAGTAGTTTACCTATAGTTGTTTGTGGCTTGTGTATTGTTTGTATGTTGTGTTTCCTAAGAATTCTTTCATAATTTCATTCTGTCTGTTGTGCCTTTTACATATGGTAAGACTACTCGTTGCTTTCCCGGTTCATAATTTTTGTTGTTCGTTGTTCGGGAAACCTGTGCATTAATAGCTTTCTCTATGGTGCGATTTGTGTAGCGATTTTTCTTTAAAGCACTAGATATTACCTTAAGTTCGTTTTGTCTCGTCTGTGTTTCAGTTAATCGCACGGATCTGGATATTAGGGTATTTGCCACAGCTTGAATTTGTGCTGGGTGATAATGTGATTTTGCATTTAAATATCTGTCTGTATGTGTTGGTTTTCTATACACGGTGCAGTGTATTCGAAATATCCGTTATGTAGTTTTGTGACCAAAACATCTAAAAATGGTAGTTTGTTGTTTTCCTCTAACTCTAGAGTAAATTGTATTCTGGGGTGGATTGAATTTACGTGAGTCAGAAATTTTTCGAGCTCTGCGTGACCATGTTGCCATATAATAAACATGTCATTCACATAACGAATCCACAATTTGGGCTTTAAACTTGCTTTCTCAAGAACTTCTTTCTCGAAGTATATCATAAATAAATTCGCGACTACTGGTAATAGCGAGAACCCCATTGGAGCACCATCCCTTTGTTTACACATTTGCCCGTTGAGTGAAAAATAAGTGTTTTTGAGGCAATGCTCCGAGAGTTGTATTATATGTGCCTGGAAATCCTTGTTCATAGCAATCTTATCCAATGCTTCGTCGATGGGAATACTGGGATATAACGATTTGACATCTAGACTTGCTGAGTGGGGATATAAAAGGAAGCGTCGCAGTCACCAACACTTCAGTCTCTATTCGGACGCGAGAAAGAAAGCTTCGAAAATGCCAAATGTGATTTTGGCGAAACGTCAGCAAAACTGTTCTTTTCAGAACGACAGTAGTGAACGGATGTACACCCCGAATGAAAACACATTGTATTTTTTCATCCGTGAGGGAGTAAAAATCGCTCTTTATTTGGCCTTTTATAAAACTGCATCCCCACTAACCTAAGGTTGGCAGAAGTTTCGAACTCAGAAAAGGAGGCGAGTGACAATTGAGGTGATGTGATCATGATGTTTTAAAATATGATACCAGCAAAGCTAAGGGAATCTTTGACTTAAAGCATTTAATTATTCATTTGAATAGTATGAATATTCTGAGATAATTGGTGAGATAGTAAACGTGAGTGTATCCTAGTGGCGTTAAACCGAACCAGGTTCTTTGCTCCCCATTCTACGACTTAAATAAAGTCCTCGGTTTTCCGCGCCTATTATCAATTTAAGTCTTCAAAATGGGTATGGAACAAGTTTCCATATATGTTGGAGTAGAGTATACTGTCGCCAGCTGTAGCTGTGAATAGGATTACTGGACCAAAAAAATACCAAGATGGTGGGATCAAAATGGCAAACAAATAAAATGTTTGTTATAGATAAAAAAATCAGACTCCCAGGTATTACATATCTTCATGTTTTAGCGTCCCTATATGCCAAAACAAAAACATGTTTTCTCAATTTCGTTGATCTATTTCTCTGGCGGCCTAGTGGAATATTAAAAATCCATTATCAAAACACTGAACATCCAATTTTCTTCAAAATTTATACAAAATGCAAGTGTTACATAGGAATTAACAGGTAACATTTTGGTAAGAATTCAGGAACTGCCTATTAGACTAATTTCAAATTTTGTGCAAGCATCACGTGTGATATAGAGACAAACTGGTAAAATTCAGATGGCGGATCAAAAAGGCGTCCAAACAGAATATTTAAAAGATCGACGTAAAAAATTTTCTTATTTAATTGACTTCCTATTTTGGAACAAAAATTAAATACGATATAAGGATAAACTGGTACGAATTCAACATGACGGAATAAAATGGCGGCGTTAAAAAACTGTGTAAAATTTACTACTGAATTTATTTTAAATTATGTCCAAAAATCAAATGTAGGATAGATAGAAACGGGTAAAATGTTGGTAGGAACACAATATGGTGAAACAAAATGGCCCCTAATAAAAATGTTAGAAAAGACAGCATAAAATATATGTAACTAAATGACTATGTGTGGCAATAAATTGAGTTATACTTCATTATTCTTAATAAAAGGAAATATTCATAACGAGGGAAGAAAATTTGCCCATCTTTTAATTTTGGTATCGTTAGCTTTATGCAAGACTGATAAGGATATTGACAAAATTGATTAAATTATTATTTAAAATGTTTACAAAGTGCAAAAAAATTGTCGATTATATCAATTTGTTAGTTTATTCACGTCTTGTAAAAACTGTATCGCAAAATAGTAACAACGGCATAGCGTTTTGGATCTAGTTTAATGCAATCCTGCAGTTTTAACCATTTTTGGTATATTTTGGAGTTTATCTTCCTCTACTTCCCTTCAGCCTGTAGTCGTCCAAATGAAGGCCTCTTCCAATTCGTTCGGCGTCATCGTATTTTGAGCAGTTTGGATCCAGTTGCTCCCTGCAATCGCGTCATCTCTTTGAGAATCCTCCTCCTTTTGGTTTCTCTTAGGCACCAGGCCATCAATTTATGAGTCCATCTCGCGAGCTATGTGACCGGCTCTTGCTATTTAAGTTGATGTTGATCTACTCTTCTTAGGAGAACGTTTTTCTTTTAATTTTCTTTTTCCGCAATCAATTTCTTAGACTAATCCAGAGCATATTAATTTTTTAATTTATTATTATTATTAATTAAAACGACATTTAAAAAGTATGGCAGCAAATAAACCTAGCAACAAATTAAACCACAAGAAAAAATAAAATTGATATCATTAAAAATAAAAACAGTGTAGAAATTAATGACGATATCGAAAAAGTAAATATGTTGAACATTTTTTTTGCGGATGTAGGAAAGTCTATGTGTAATGGAATTGGTCCAGTCCACCCCCCAACTAACATGTATAAGAACTTTGTAGAAAATTATTTTTTTCTAAAACCAATAGAAGCCAATGAACTTATTAAAACTGTTAATTTTTTAAAAAATGATTCATCGCCTGGCGAAGATCAAATATCAACAGAACTCTTAAAATGTATTCATCGTCAAATTTTTGTACCTCTAGAGCACATTTTTAACCTAACGTTTTCGAATGGTGAAATTCCCTTTGACTGGAAGACTTCTCTGATCATTCCAGTATTTAAAAATGGCGATAAGACTGAGACCACAAATTATCGCCCGATTTCTTTAATCAGCAATATTGCCAAGATATGGGAAAAATGTAGGAAAGGTCGTTTGCTAACTTTTTTAGAACAAAATAAATTTTTGTTTAAATATCAATTAGGGTTTAGAACAGCCAAAAGTACAGAAGATGTAACATTTACTTTGATAAAAGAAGCTATTAACAAACTTAATATTAACAAAAAATGTATCGCAGTTTTTATGGACTTGGCGTAGGCCTTCGATACAGTTTCACACAAATTATTATTGAAGAAACTCTTTAATGCTGGTATTAGAAGTAATGTCTTAAAATTATTTAATTGTTACTTATCTGATCGTATTCAGAAGGTAATTGTAAATGAATCAAATCTGGCAGAGTAATACATATTGGAGTCCCGCAGGGTACGGTGTTGGGGCCTCTCCTCTTCCTTATTTGTATCAATGAAATAGGCAGTCTGCCCATTAGTGGTACACTAATATCTTATGCTAATGACACAGCAATTTTATTCTCAGTAGATAACTGGACTAGTGTATATAATGAGGTAGAAGGGAGCCTTAGAATCGTGCAGCAATGGCCGAGTTCTTCTCTACTTAGTCTAAATACTTTAAAAAACAAATTTATCGCATTGACAGCTACATCAGCAGATCAGCCAGTCAGAGATAATGTCACTATTCATAACCATAAGTGCTGTGTTGCAAATGATGCTTGTCAATGTCCATATATTCAAAAAACAAAAAGTATAAAATATCTAGGAATTATCTTGGACCAACATCTCCGCTGGTCTGAACACATAATCGAAACCTCAAAAAAACATTAGAATCAATGATTTATTAATGTCATTCACAGTACATATGTGTTACACACGTCAAATAATCTAGAAAAGGGTGAAACCTAATAATAAGAAAATGCTTACATTAATAAAACGCTAGTCTAAAAATATCAATATATAGATTAAAAATTAAATAACTTATTTGCTAAACAAACATATTAGAACAGTTTAAAATAGAGCTTAGTATCAACATTATACATATCATTACAGTCACATTTTAAAAATTCATCACATGTGTAGAAAGCACTCTTTATTAAAAACCTAGTCAATACATTTTTAAATTACGTTACAAGATTTACTTTATGTCTAGTATTGTGGTCATGTACGAATTCATGTCTTTTAAAATCTCGCAAATTATCCCAGACATATAAAAGGTTATGTAAGATAAAAATACAAGGAAGTGATAAAATTTTCAAATCTACAAACTGATTCCTATAATCCTCCCTATATCCCATACCAGCTACCACCTACTGCTTTTCTCTGTAGACCAAATATTCTGTGCCATTGTGCAGCTTGTCCCCATATGACCGTAGCATATGATATATGAGTGTGGCATATAGCAAAATAGGCAGTTCGCAGGCCAACAGTACTCAGGACACCCGCGAGGTTTCGCAAGACAAAAATATTGGCAGAGAGCTTTTTTCCTAAATTATCTATGTGAGCATCCCATTTTTATTTGGGGTCTAAATGAATTCCCAAAAATTTAGCTCCATACACTGTGCCCAAATCGTCTAAAGCATCAAAGGATCTTAGGCTAAAAATAACTCTATTCGTTTTGGTTTCATTTAAGATTAATTTATTTGATTGGAACCAATTCAAGGCCTTTAACTCCGCCTCACACGACCCCAATATGAGAGTATCTATATCATTGTGAACAGTGAGAAGGGTGGTGTCATCCGCAAAGAGAGTGTACTTTGCATGATCTTCTGCAGTGGTAGATCATTATTAAATATGCTCTAAGCTCTCTCTTTGCAGAAGACATTCCACCAATCTCAAAACTCTGAACATGTTCTGAGAGATATGACTGCAAAAGTCGCACACTTAAAATGTCAAAGTTATAGCTTTTGAGCTTCTCAAGCAACAAGTCATGTGGAAAGATATCCGTAACTAAGTTGATGATACCCATTACTGTATTATGCCATTTCCTTAAACCATATTGATTCTTCACGAAAAGGTTATTGTTCTCAAAATATTGACATATTTGAAATGATAAACATCTTACAAAAATCTTTGAAAAAACTGGTAATATGGAGATAGGTCGATAATTGGATGGTTCATTTTTTGAACCCTTTTTAAAAATGGGTGTCACCTTTGCTATTTTGAGGTCATCTGGAAATATAGCTTCCCTTATACAAATATTTATGAGTTTGGTTAAAGGAATAATGATGATATTTTTTATAGATTTTAATAGGGTAACGTTAAGTTCAAAAATATCTCTACATGATTTATTTTTTAGAGAATCGATAATTTCTCTTACCTCGTTGGAAGTAATTTCTCTAAAAGAGAATTTACCTGTGGAAATATTCAAAAAATGTACTATATTATTTAGATTTGGAGCCTTGTGAACTAAGCTTTGCTGTAAACACTGAGCGATGCCAACAAAGTAGTCATTAAAGATGTCAGGAGAGAGATCTGAGGGTATACTGTTATAAGTTTCTTTATTTCTATTATTGTTTATTAAACTCCAAAGGTATTTATTAGGATTATCACAAGTTTTTAATTTATTTTCATAGGCTTGCCTTTTGACATTTGTTATTTCTTTTTTATAAGTTTTCCTATAGTTATTTTTTTCATTTAATGTATTTTTTGAAGGGTACATGCTACAAATTTCGCAAAGTAAATGATATTTTTCCTTCATGTCTCTCAAATTTTGATTAAACCACTCTACATTACTTTGTGCTGTATACTTATTTATATATTTTTTTTTCAGGAAACGCTAAGAGATGACATCTTTTTATTTCATTAATAAATATTTTAAATTTTTCATTTGCATTTTTTTATTATCCTCAATGAATTCCCAGGAAATAGTGTGAACTAAGTTGTAGAACATACACTTTCCCTTTTGTGTGATTGGTCTTCATATCACATATTGAGGTTTCTTACTTAATTTAGGATTAAAGTTACTTTCTGAAAAAAAATTTATGACTTGACCTTTGTGATCAAATAGACCAGTTTCTAAAGTGCTAACTACGTTAGTATCAAGGTTAAAATTCATAGAGACATTGTCTATACAAGCATTATTACGTGTGGGTTCTCGTATCATCTGCTTTAAACCAAATGACAAGAAAAGGTCAATTAGTCAATTACGAAATATCATATCACCCAATTTGTTAAAAACAGTTTATCTTTCGCTAGTAGAATCAATACTACGATACTGTATTATTATTTGGGGCGGTACTTACGACACCACCATAAATGTTCTTAAAACTTGTCAGAATAAGATATAAAAAATTATTCTGAAAAAGCCACCACCAAGATCTTCAACTGAATTAACATATATAAAATCTGGTGCCCTTAACTAGCGTGGTCTTTATGTCTACTTCTGTCTTATATACCTTTTAAAAGTCAAAGACTTATTTCCATACACAGACCATCGACACCAAACTAGATCAATTTGTAACGAATATCTCAAAATACCTTTGCTTCAGAAATCTCATTTACAAAGAAATATTTTATTCTTTGCGCCCAAATTTGTCTGGAGGCCATATGTAAGTACCGGACAAAATACATGGGTCATTTATTTTTCGTTTTAGATGTATTAATAAGTCTCTAGATTTAAATATATATCCTAGTTTTCGGAATGCAGTCCAACATAATCTTATTTCTAGTTGTATTTTAAATACTAGGTAAATATATTCTAAAATATTTTGCATTATTTGGATTCCGATGTTGACCTGAATGTTTTCTAAGCTCAATAATTTAATTTTATCTAGGTTCATTTCAAGTCCGTTGGTTTGCCAGTTCAAACTCTTCAAAACGTCATCTAAGGCTGATGTAAATAGTTGAGGCAAAATAATATCTCCCGAAAGTATGCTTCTTTGTACTGATATCTTATCCGTCCTTGTGTCTTCTTTTCGCGTTACTTCGCTAGAGGCGTTTTTGTATACGTGTTTGATCAGATTTGGATATCTAGTATCGTGCGGTTTTCAGTGGTCTTAGTATTGAGCAAGTCTCGATGGATACAAGGGTCTTTTTGTACTTCAAAAATAAGAGTGCTTAGAGTCTGTATTAAATTCTATACGGATGCTGGTTGATATGAATCCATTTTCTTATTATTTTTGCAAATAATTTACATAAGTATAAGTGTAAAAGTAGCCTAACAGGGCGATAGTTCCCTATGTTGTTTCTATATCCTTTCTTATGTAATAAAATTACTTAGGTGTTGATCTAGTTGTTCGTGATTCTTTCTTCACTTATACGTTTGTTTAGTAGAACTCGTACACTCTCTAGTAAATGTCCTCCTCCCAATTCGGTGGCAATCTCGTCTTCCCCTGGGCGTTTCTGATTTTTCATATCTCTCATTTTATTATTGTCTATTCCGGGGATTTCTTCGAATCGGATATTTTTTTGAGTCTGTGGCATTAATGATTTGGACTTTTGGAGCTGTATAGATGTTTATAGAAGTCTTCAACAACAAGCACAATTTCTTCTCTACTACTATGTTAACGCGTTTGTCATATAATTTATTTATTTTACCTCTTCCGTGTGATAATTTGGATCTAAGTACTTTCATGTTTTTGTTATTTTTGATAGTGCTCTTTATAAATTTTGTATTAGATCTTTTGGAACATTTCTGTTTACTTCTTTGTGTATTTTTTTAGAAACTCCTGTTGTTATCTTTATTAGGTTTTTGGTGCTTCTTGTATGCCACTTCTTATGGTTTCATTTATCGTGTCTATTTCCATGTTTTTTAATCTGCTGTCTATTTCCATGTTTTTTAATCTGCTTGTTTCATTTAGTTTTGTGTCTAGTATTTTTTGAATTTTTCCTTATTTTTAGCCTCTACTATAGTATACTTTTGTTTTTTTTATATCAGTTTATTTGTTTCAAGTTTCGTGTTCATGTATATAGTTGCTCTAACTATTCGGTGAGCGCTATTTATGTTGAAACGATTTAAAAAGGAATCTTCTGACACTGGCGTATTTAATTAAGGATATGTTTTTAAATTTACTGTAATAAAATATTTGAATAATTGTTACTGTTATTAATATGTTAAAATTTAGCCAATATGGGATAAAATATATCCAGATATGACTACTACCAAAAAAATAAATATATAAATAACAATTATTCAAAGGTTTTTATCAGAGTATACCTAAAACTGGATATTGAAATTAGAGAGGCTAATGTTTCATTTGTTTTAAAAGCTTTATTGACAGGATATTCCTAATTAGAATAATTTGTTAAATTAGTTTAATATGAAATAATGAATAATGATAAATGTATTATTATTAATTAGTATTTAATACATTATTAGATCTGGACTACAATGGCTATTATTAATTATAAATGTGTATTTCAAATATGTATGTTCATTGCCAGTTATTTCAAGTGAATCAGTTGCCCAAAACAATTAATTAAATCAACCGTGTGCTTTGGCGTAAATAAGAAACATTTTGGAAGCCTAAAAGTATTTTCTAAAAATTACTATAAGAATACATAATCCCTAATAACTTCTTCACTAGGCAGAATTTGTATGCCATTCGCTCGTTTCCAAGGAGTTATCCTAATTATCAAGGTTTCAAAATGTACTCAAAATTATATTAAACATAAAAATTACACTTACATAGTGTCTAAGAGGTCAAAGTAAATTTGTAAACATGCAAATCCATTTATTGCCCTATAAGAAAAGCAGCCAATGGCCTTCGGAGAACCATAGCGATAGGCGGAAAGACACAGAATAGAAACAACATTTTTTTTGACAGATGCTTCTTGGTTTGTCTGGGTCTTTTCTGATTTTTTAGATTGGATGGTATCCATTATCTATTTTGATCTTCGTGGGTTTTTATACGGGATCTTCTGTGGTTACGTAGTTTTAGCCAATGCCTGCTCTATTGACTGTGATTTGCCATATCAACGGCGTGTTTTATTGTTGCTAGTCAGACATAACGCAGAGCATTTGTTCGCAAGCACTTGATTTGGAGTATTTGCAGCTTTTTAACTTGGTTGTCCTAACACCTTACCGAAGCAAAAAATACATATTTAAAAACGGACCTAATAAATACCTTCGACAGAGTAATTTTCACCCTTCATTTTAGTTCACCTATCCTGTTAACGAGAAGATATAACGGATGTATTTGTCCGTTTACTTTCTGAATTATTCGTGTGGCAGTCCAATTAAGTGTTGTCAAAAATGAGTCAAAGGTGCAGGGAACGTTCATACCAGGTACTTTATTTGATTCCTAAAAGACGTATTTTGTTTTCGCTGGACTGATTCGTATTTTCCCATATAACATCTAGTTTTCTAACAGCAGCATATGTCTTTGTAGTCTGGACACAATAAGTTGAGAGCTTTTAGGTACAGCTGCTATTGCCGTAACATAAACAAAAAAAATGTTTTTGTTAAATTAACTTTTGGAATATCATGTGTAAATATATTAAAGAGAAACGGAGCAAAAGGAGTCCCTTGCATGAGTCCTGCCGGAACCGGTCTTTTGGTGGATATTACATTGTCAAGTGCTACAGCAAAGCGTCTCTTGGTTAGGTAAGATATAACAATTTTAATGAGATAATTTGAGAAACCTAGTCTGACTAATTTAAGCGCATTGTGGCAGGGTTATCAAAAGCTTTGCTAATATCTAAGAAAATGCTATCAACATGATGCCGTTTATTAAAATTTTTAAGTATAGCAGATGTCAGCCTGCATGTTTGATGTTAGACCTTTATTAAACCAAAATTGCCCAGAGGGAAGAATGTTATGTCCCTCAACGAAATTGTTTATATAAACAAGATATTTTTTTTTACCATTTTTCCTATATTGAAAAATAGACTAATAGGTCTGTAAATCTTCTGACATGTAACAGTTTCTCTCTTTTTTCATCTCAAGATAACTTTAGCATGGTTCCAGATACTAGTTTTTCTAACTTTTTTGAGTGCTATATTCGGTACAACATCGAAACTTGGTACCTTTATGAAATTCAAGTTAAAAATAATGTTTTTTTTATATTAGCAATATCAGTTACAAGGTTTCCTAAACTGAATAGTATCATACTTTTGTAAATTTGGATAGTCCTGTCTTGGCTACCCTAATTTCGTGTTGTTGATCCATCGATGGGTCTTCACTAAACTGTTCTTGGAGGGGTCTGTCGATGCTACGCCATGTTAATGGCAGCAATGATGAAGGAAGTCATAGAAGGGGTAGAAGAGGAGGCTGACATCTGCTCAGATAGTCAAGTAGCACTTAATTAAGGCGCTGAATTCACCAATGGTCGGATCAGTTCTGGGTCTGAAATGTGGTGAAAGGCTGGAGCAGTTGGTGTGAAGTTGGGAGGGAATAAAGTAGATTTTGCGGCGAACCAAGGTTTATTTTTGGGAGGTTTTGAACTCATGATATAATGTGGTATAAAGGTTTCTATACATAATTGGATTACTTCCGAGATTTTTGAACAAATTTTGGAAGGATGGTTGAAAGAGAAGCAAAGATTATTCTAAGGGAAGGAAGAGCAGAAATCTCGCAACTCATCCCATTCAGCTGAATTATAGTGTTAAATATTCCGAGGTGGCATGGCTTCTACAACTTCCTGTTGTATGGGACAAGAAACAGTAATTGACCGCGGTCAGAGGAACCCAGAGGAGTGGAAATGGATGACTGATGAGGCTCTATGTGAGTGGGGAGAGAGAAGTCTAATGGATTTTGGCTATGTGTGACGATGAGTAGAAAGTAAGTAGGTTCTCTGATGAGATTGGTAAGAGAGGTCTGATTGCAATGGCCTGTGCTGCTTCACCTTAGTGATCGGTTTTAGTAGACCCTAACCATACATTATTACGGACGTTAAAGTCGCCAAAGATATTGACTTCAGAGGAAGCTAATTCAGAGATTAGGAAATCCACTTAAGCAGAAACAAAGTCGAAAAGCTCGTTGAAGGAATTGTCTGAGGCTGAGCGATGGATATACAACAAATAAATTTAGTGGGAGTTCTGAGAGCTTGTGTGAGCCACAGGATATCGGATCTGTTCACCTAAACCTTATACAGGATAGAATACTAGGAACGTAAGCGTATACGCCATGATTCAGGCCGAATGATGGAAGAAGTTCACAACCAGTAAAGAAAAAGTGATTGGTTTTTTTTTTACTTAAGGAACATATATAATTTTTTCATAAAACTTTGTTTGGTTTGGGCAAAATAAAGAAGAACTAAATTAAAGAAAAGGGAACAAGGGACACCAAGTCACGTACACAAGGCTAGAAACGTCAGTAAAGATTTCAACAGTTCTTGGAATGTATATGTGGGGTGGTACCTCCCCGGGCGAGGAAAATGAACTCCTCTATCACCTTGTTTTTTAACCAAAAATCAACATCAAGACAAAATAGAGTAAAGAAAACGAACGAAATAAAATAAGAAAAAAACATTAGATAAAAAATTTAAAAACTATCGCCTCTAGACCATCCTGCAAATGATATTGCAATAATATTTAAATTCTGTTTGCAATAATTTATCAGGTTTAAAAACGGAAATTACAATTTTTCAGCAGAAATTTCTCTCTTAAAAATTGTATCAATAAGATGGATAATCGATAATTATGTACACGTCTTGAATATGTTAGTTAATGCAAACTTGTATCTCACCGATATCTGTATTCGAAAAGGAGGCGTAAAATTACTAAAGGGCAACATAGTGGTTTAGCGACTTCGTAAAATCCATAAACTCGACTCGTTCTCTTGTTAAGTGGTTTTATAATAGCTAATCACCACACCTGGGTTAATGTAATGCTTGGTTAGACTTTATAGGTGTCAGTTCCGGATATTAAAAAATAAATTATTACCAATATGACGTCCTCGTTATGGCATCGGGTTCGCCTAATAGTCCGGAAAAGATATATATTTTGCGCGCCGAGGCTTGTCTGAAAATTTCAGTGAAATAGAATTAAATATATCAAACATTAGTTCTTTAACGGTATTCAAAACTAAAACATGAAATAAGTTTGTTTTTCGTCATTGAAACAGGGTAAGAGCAGTGGCGGCTCGTGGATTTAAGAACGGGTTAAGCGCAGAGCAGCTAGGTGCCCAGCGCCACAGGTGAAAATTTTTCGGGGTGCCACGATCTGGCCACGAAAATGGCTATTTTTTTAACCCCTATATGATGTTAATTATCCATAGCTATGGAGCGTTTTTTAATACTTACGGAAATTAATAGGAATTTATAAGATTTTAAATATATTTTTTTGTTCTTAAAAAACAGTTATGTACTTAAAGCTAATTTCGATTCGCCTCCGATCATCCGAACGCACTAATTTACATTAATTCTATAATAAGCGAACAAGCGCCTGCAGCGGCAGTTTTATGCCGCTCCTCGGTGTTGCCGTTTTAGTACATTTGTACTATTTATAATACATTTTCGACAGCAAAGTACAAAAGTACATTTAATCTTAAATGGCCCTAATTCTAGTACATTTTTAAAGATCATTTAAATTATCAACATATAAGTATAAGGTACCTGCGGCAAACAAGGCCTAGCGGCTAATAAGGCCCAGCAGCCAAAACTCAAAACATAGGGTTCTTTCATAAATCTGGCAACATCACTCTGCGTCTAAGGAACTTGTTTAAGATCACACGCCATTAAAATACCCCAAATTAGTCACGTGCTTAAAAAAATCAGTTGTAATCCGCACGACGCGTAGTGAATATGTCCGCTTATTAATATTTGACACAAATATTTAAGTAAATAATTCGTTTGCATAAACGTTATATTTTCGATAAATGTACTTTGTGTTCTACTTTGTATGGGCTGTGTTTTGCTGTAATATGGATAACGAAAAGGTAAGAGACGCTAAGATTTTTGATGTTTTTTACAGTTTAGGAGTGTATCGGCAAATAAGGCCCATTGACTTTCGGTTAATAAGGCCCAATAAACGGTAGGCCCTATTAAACCATGTTGTAAAATATCCTTTCTGTTCTTAGGTTGCCTTGCTTCAAGCTTCAATTATTGCAGTAAAAAACAATGAATTGTCACAAAGAGCAGTACAACATACCCCGAAGAACTCTGAGAAACCATCTAAAATCTGGCGTTCTAGATAAAAAAATAGGATCAAGAAAAACAATTTTCTAAAAGAATTATCCGGCTTTATGAAATTGGAATGCCTTTAACACCATTGTTAGTATGTCGAGCTGTATACAAATTCTGTGTTGAAAATAACATCCGACATCCGTTTGATTTTTCCAAATGAGTCGCTGGTAAGGACTGGCTCTATGGGTTTTTGAAACGCAATCCTCATTTGTCCAGGCGAAAGGCCCAACTGATGAACCCAGCTCGTGCCCAAAAGTTAAATAAATTTATAGTTGGCGATCACTTTAATAAATTAGCTAACATTTTCAATCAAATGGTACCCTGGTTAAAATGGCCGAAAAGGGTAGCATGACCAATGAACTTTTTCATTGATTTTCTTAGGCATCTACACCATTACAAGGGTCTACAAACTATCTTGCTAGTATTTGATGGAGCTGCAAGTCACCTGGATATTTCCATAACCAATGTTGCAGATGAGTTAGATATAAGGCTGTTTTGCTTACCTGCTAACACAACACATGAATTGCAGCCTTTAGATAAAGCTGTTTATAGGTCCTTTAAACATCACTGGGATCAAGAAGTTCTTAGGTTTTGGGAAGCAAATCCAAATTCGTCTAAAGATTCCACTCAGTAGAAGTGAATTATCCAGCAAAAAGTCCCTAATAGGATCAAACATGCTTCTGAAACACTTGTCAAGACTAATGATACGACACAGACACAAAAAAAAGTGGTGATATTAATACATCTTTTAAAGAACTGCTTCCTACATCTGAACTATTTAAATTGAAAGAACATAAGAAGACTTCAAACAGAAAATCTCTCAATTACAAGGCGCAGTTGGTGACCAAAGACCTGTTCTCTTCAACGAGTTCTAATTCCAAGCCTACAGTATCCGAAAAGATAAACAGACAACCAATAGCATCATCATCAAAGGTGTCAGTGAGAAAGAGCCCAGATGGTAGCATCCCAGTAATAGAGTCTTGGTATTGCTTTGTGTGTAACGAAGTAAAGCTATTGGATATGCGGTGCTGTGTGTCTTGTGGCACTTGATGCCACGAAGAATGCATTGGTTTAAAAAAAATGATAAAGATGACTTTATTTGTAAACGTTGTTAAGTGTTGGTTATTTTTATTAAAGAAACAAAAAGCATAAAGCATTTTTTTTAAAGAAATAAAAAGAATAAAGCCTATTTGCTTTTTTTTTAGTAAGTTACAACATTTGCATTCATTTAAGACTAAAAGTGTACGTGTAGTTTCCTTTAAGAGAGTCTAAATTAAGATAATCTTTGTATTTTTTATTTGTTTTTTTACGTTTTTGCTAAATAAAGTAGTTTCTTTTTAACTGGGCCTTATTTGCCGCAAGTACCTTATTATAAAGCTGTAGTTTTAAAACAAACGTTTTGCAAATTATGTATTAAGACCAATGTCATAAACGTCGGTCGATGAATAAATCAACGACAACTTGACTTCGTACTCGCGCGTTGTTCCTTACTCCGCCAGCTTTAGTTTTTATTTTTAGTTGTTTTTAGATATTTTTTGTCTATAATGGACAGTTATTATATCAGTATTTCCCGTGATTGTGTGAAAAATAATAATAGATTATGTGAATATTTTTACCAATGCCAACATGGACAAGTAAATAACCGTTTTTTATTGAAACGTTTGATCATTTTCTGAAGTGAAACTTCTTTACGCGCGCTGCGGGTAAAAATTCAAGGGCATAACACACGAGAAAGCGAGACGAAAAACTGTAAGGAGAGAGATATAATAATACTACCACGGAGCGCAGTAAAGCGTGTTAGTTACTTTTAACCAAAGAGGTCATTAGAAATGCAACTTGTTGGGAGTGGCAACCTCCTGGAGAATTAACTAATTCATTTTATTAGAAAATAATTTATTATAGCTGACATTATAATGTATTGAAGTTTTCGGTTTTTTGTGATATTCGCTTTTTGGTCTACATTTTAAGCTGTATAATAAAAAAAATAGGAAAATTATAGTTTTCTGTATTTTCTGTTTGATTTTTGGCAAATATTATAAAATATATTGTGTAATTTGTATATAATATATTCAAAGAAATAATTTTTGTTTCTTTTATGTTTTATATTTTTGGTTTCGGGTATATTTTATGAAAAAAAAAATAAAAATGCTTTGCAAAACATAATTGTTTAATTTCATTAGTGCAAAAAAATAGGTAAATTCTATGAGAAAAGGCAATATTTCACATTATTGTAAACTTTAGTACAATCTAGTACATTTTATTGCTTCTGCTCAGTACATTTCAGAAACTCAGCGCGGCACTGATTTTTAGCCATTAATTTCAGTGCTGCCGTTTCTATACAATTGTACTGCATTCGGTATTAAACAGATGTGTTCAGTACGCAAGTACTACATTTTAAAAATTGACCGTTTTCAGTACGTAATTGAATAGACAGAAAAATTTAAGAAAACTAGAATTAAATTACATTACGTCATTGCAAATGCAAATTCGAAATCAAACTAATGTTTATTTGCTTATTAAAAATAATTAAATAAAATGGTTTTACTGATAAGAGACGCACACTGAATGGAAAAGTTGGCAACAGTGGAATCGGAGAACGTCGCCTTGAAAATTGTCGGTGGTTCCCAAAGTATTTCTATTTTGTTTCTTGTCGTATTAACTTGTTACTTAATAAACTTTTGTGAGCACGAAATACCTAGTGGTTCCGTTACTTTTTATTTGCTAAAAAAAATTAAATAAAGTAGATTTGTTTTTTGATTCGAATTTCTTTCAGCGCGTGTGTTACAATATTTAGTAGTTAAAATTTTACAAAAATGGACAGGTAAGTGTAAAATAATGTATTGTTAATTCGCATTTTGTTTTGGCGACCTGTGTATTTTAGGCTAATAAATGCAACTATGTTATTTATTCAAATCATACTTAACAGTTTGTTTTTTTGATAATTCGTGGTTAGGTTCGTTATTCGTAAGAAAGCTGTCAAAAGTTCTGAAACCGATGCCGGTAAACCACAGCTTTCAACTTCCTGCCTTCAGAATCACAGCAGCAGCGATGAATCCGAACATGAATCCAACGAAACATCACAGGAAGCCTCTGATAACGATTTGAAACCAATTCCTAAACGAAAAATGTATGATGTAAAATACCGAGAAAACTGATATGTTTTAATGTGCTCATTTTAAATATCCTATATTAATGCAGTATGTGTTCTTGTTAGAAAAATAAATTATTAACAAAAAAATCCATAAAAGCATATTGCACTTTTTGCAACAAATCTCTTGCTGGTAGAAAAAAACATTTGCAACGCCACCAGAATCCGAAATTCATAAGAAAAATGAACGTAAGCTTCATGGTGCAGTCGACATGCCTACCACTTTGGCCCAGATTCTCAAGAATATATTCAACAAAGAATTGAAAAAAACTGAGCTTAAACTTGTTATGTTCGCGGTGGAACACAATTTACCGTTTGTTATACTTGAACATCTACCTAAATTTATTTGCTCACTTCCAGATAAATCCATTCTAAATTCAGTAACGTGGTCTCGAACCAAAGCGACAAATTTTAGTTAATGATAAGATTGGTCCTTTTACCCAGGCTCTATTAACAGTTATTTTAAAAAACACCTTTTTCTCCATAATTATAGACGAAATAACTGATATTTCCACCACAAAATGTTCAGTTATTGTTGTAAGATATTTCAGCCAAACTGAAAAAAAGTTATAGACTCGTTTTTTGGATTACTGGAGCTGTCAACAGCAACAGCTGATGCAATATTTCAGGTCATAAAAAACCTTATTAACAAGTTTGACATACCTATAACAAATATTATTGGATTTTCTTCAGACAATGTCTTAGTTATGGTGGGTCATCTCAATGGGGTAAAGGTCAAATTTATGGAGATTCTTCCATGGGTTGTCTTTTCCATTTTTTACATTTATGTGCTTCAAAAGCATGTGCAAGTTTGCCTAACGAAATAAAAGACTTAGCACGAAGTATATACAACTATTTTGCCCACAGCACGAAAAGACAACACGAATTTAAAGAGTTTCAGCAGTTTGTGGAAGCACAGCCTCACAGACTATTGAGACCTTGTCAGACAAGATGGTTGTCTTTAGAGGCTGTGGTTAACAGAATCTTAGAACAATGAGATGTCCTAATTCTATATTTTCAGCATGAATCTTTAATGCAAAATGTTTACGGAGCGGGAGAAATATTGAATAATATGAGAGAGAGAGAGAGAGAATTTAGTATAAAGGCGCGTCGACGTCTATAGGTCATTTGGCGCCTGTCGTAGTGTTGTTTACTTATTATATCTTATGGTATAGAGATGACTCTTTTAAGAACTCTATCACGTTCATTAAGTTTGCAGGAGTAGGATCAAAGATATTTTTAAGACTGTTGAGGTTTAAGTTGCAGGCAGTTCTAAATGGATTTAACAAGATGCATTCGAGAAACAGGTGTTTGACAGTTAGACGGACATTACAATGATTACAAGTGGGAGGGGTTTCGGATTTCAAAAGGTATTCATGAGTGAGCTTTGTATGTCCAATCATGGATCTAGTAAGAACCGTGGAGTCGCGTCTGCTAAGATGACCGAAGTCAGAATTAGTAAAGAATTGAGGTTTAATCTCATGTAGCTTATTATGGGGCTCCATCATGTCCCAATCGAGTTGTACAAAATTATTTATAATTTTCTTAAGCGCAGAATGAATGTCCCTGCTAATAAAAACTTTGGATAGATTGGTGCCGTTATTGAGAGCATCCTTAGCCAACGCATCCACCACTTCGTTCCCTTTAATTCCAACATGACTTGGAATCCAAAGGAAAGACAATGCAATCTCCTTACGGTCAAGTTCCACCAATAAGTCATGGATATCTTGGCATATAGGGTGAGAGGAAAAGGGGTTTTGAATGCTCTGTAGAGCGCTCATCGAGTCGGATGCAACTGTCCAGTTCCTATGGAGTGATTTCTTTATGAAGGTCAATGCCTGCATTATAGCAAAAAGTTCAGCGGTGAATATGCTACAATGGTTATTGAGAAGAAAGCTACTTGAGCCTTCAGCGCAATAAAAAGCAGAGCCAGAGTGCAAAAGCGTTTTGGAACCATCAGTATATATAAAGTTTGAGTTAATGAATTTTGTGTTTTGAAGTTCCTGGAACCGATTGATAATGAGACTATGGTTGTAATTTTTATCAAAACGAGTAAGTTCAAAGTTAAAGTGATTTTGGGGAAGGGTCCAGGGAGGGAATTTGTTAGGATGGGGGGGAAATATTGAAGGGAGGGAGAAGTTGTATTCAATTGAAAATTTTAAGAAACGAATATTGCTGCTATGAGTGAGATTACTATTCGTATAAACAGTCAAAGGGATTCTGGGATTGAAGAAGGGGTCATGGATTGGTAAGTCAGGCTTAAACCAGAGATTAGTAGCATATTTTAATAGAAGTAAAGTACGTCTGTGTTGTAGAGAGATGGTTTCATTTATGCATTAGAGACTGGGGATTGGACTGGTGTGAAAGCCGCCACAGGACATGCGAAGACATTTATTTTGTATGGAATCCAGAGTTCTAATATAGGAATCTCTCGCTGAAGAGTAAACTATGCAGCCATATTCTATTTTTGATCGGATAACTGATTTGTAGGTTTTAAGAAGGGTGTGGTTATCTGAACCCCAATGATAGTTTGAAAGCATTTTGAGCAAACGAATGTCTTTGGAACACCTGGAGCGGAGATATTTGAAATGATCCCTCCAATTTAGTTTGTTGTCGAAGATTAGTCCTAGGAATTTAATGTTTTCGGTTACGGGTATTTCAGAGTTTTGGAAAGACAAGATATTCATTTTTGGACAATTTCTCTTACGACAAAAGTGTACGACAGAAGATTTGGAGGGGGAGAAGGTAAAACCGTGTAGGAGAGAGAACTGATTCAGGTGATTAAGACTTGTTTGCACGAGTCTTTCTGAAGTTCTTATACTACTACTGCAGTAGTATAGTACTATATCATCTGCGTATAATTTATAAGATAATTGGGGAGGTATAAAATGGCGAATATTATCAAGAGCAATTATAAATAAGGTGGGACTGAGCACAGAGCCCTGGGGGATGCCATTTTCTAATGGATACTCATCTGAGAACGTTCCATTTATGCGAATTCTAAAGGTTCGGTTTCGCAAAAAATTACTAATAAATATGGGGAGATGACCTCTGAGGCCCCACTTAAACAAAGTCTTAAGAATATCATATCGCCAAGTGATATCGAAGGCTTTGGAGAGATCAAGAAAAGCTGCAATCAGATGGTGTTTTTTGGCAAAAGTCTCCTGAATATCCATTTCCAGGCCAACCAGGTGGTCTAGGGTAGACCTCCTTTTACGGAAGCCAAACTGATGTTTGTCCAATAAAGAATTCTTTTCCAGGTACCAGCAGAGTCTGAAGTTAATCATTCTCTCAAGAATCTTGCCCAAGTGATTAGTAAGAGATATGGGTCGGTAGCTGTCTGCAGTTGTTCTGGGTTTATTATCCTTATGGATCGGAATCAATATAGACCTACTCCAAGAGTGCGGAAATATTCCGCTAGTCCATATGAGATTGTATATTTCTAAGAGGAAATTAATAGCAGATATAGGGAGGTTAACAATCATTGGTATAAGTACTTCATCCGGACCAGGAGCGCTGTTTCTGCTGGAAGAAATGGCATGAGAAAGTTCTTTAGAGTTAAAGGGAAAGTTGTATGAGAATTCCGTATTGCTTGCAAAGTTAATGATTTTCGATTCCTCTGCTAATTTCCGATTCAAAAAGGAGTTGCTGAAGTTCTCATTACTGGATTGATTACTGTAGTATTGGGCAAAGCAATTACTTATGTCAACTGTTCGAGAGATCCACTGGTTGTTATGTACAAGCCCATGGATGACCCTTGTTGGCTTACCCTTTAATCTCTTGACCTTATTCCAGATTTCCTGGCTGGAAGCCTCATAGTTTAAGCTTCCAATGTAGTTCCTCCATGAGTTGCGTTCGGCTTCATTAACAATTCTCTTAGCATGAGCGCGTTTTCTTTTGAAATCCACAAAATTCTCCATGCTGGGATTATGTTTGAAACGGTTAAGTGCAGATTTCCTCTTTCGAATAGCTAACTTACAGGCAGGAGTCCACCATGGAACAGGAGGTTTAGAAGGTAGGATATATGATTTAGGTATAGCTAATGAGGCAGCATTATGAATTGATTTCACAAAGAGATCAATTGTGGAATTGATATCAGATCTGTTGAAGGGAGGAATTAACAGTGATTCCCGGTACAGTGGCCAGCCAGCCTTAGAGAGATTATAAACAGGGTTTACTTCAGAGATAATTGACCACGACAATGGTCTTAGTATTATTGGGTAGTGATCGCTTCCATATGTATCATCCAAGACTTCCCATTGGAAGTTTGAGGCTAAGTCACTGGTACAGATGGTTAGGTCTAGGGATGAGAAGGTACCGGACGATGAACTAACGAAGGTGTGGGAATCGGAGTTCAGGAGGGAAAGGTGGAATTGTGTCAAGCAGTTTTCAATTATATCACCCCTGCGGTCAGTGTGTGTGGACCCCCAGGAGGTGTATGTGCGTTAAGGTCGCCGGCTACTATAAATGGGGGGGTTAGTTGCTGAAACACACTCTCTAGATGATTGTAGGTTAGGTCGAGAGACGGGGGAATATATATGTTACATATTGTAATATGCGAGGGCAAGTGAGTACGAATGGCGCATATTTCCAAGTCCGAGTCTATTTGCAGATTTTCATAGTGTATGGATTCGTGGAGAAGGATCGCCACACCACCAGAGGATCTCTCTGCATTAGTTCTATCCTTCCTTTCTACATTAAAGTTTTTAAGCGAGGTATTCTTCGACGGGTTGAAATTGGTTTCTTGAAGCAATATAACGGAAGGAGTGTGCCATGAGATCAGGAGGGACAAGTCATGAATACGGGCATAATAACCATTCATATTCCATTGTAGAATGGACATAACGGGTTATTTGTGTTTAGGTTTTGACTTGTTTGTTGTAGATAGCAAGAGTTCTGAGTCCAGAGACTCATCAACCATCATCTCTAGCAAAGACTCATTTGAGGATTTCGGGGTGTTGGATTTGGAGGAAACTGGTCTAGAGGAAGAGCCAGATGGCTTAGTTTTGGAAGATTTCTCTGGGGGTTTTTTGGGGATTGAAATTGGGGTTTTAGATGAGAGGTGGGATTTGGAGTGGGATCTGGATGAGGAGGAGTTTGAGGAAGAAAGGGTGCTGGAAGGGGGAGGGGCAGGTTTAGTTTGGAGTTTAGATTTAGGAGTGGGAGGTGTGTTAGGAGGAGGGAGTGAGGGAGAAGGGAAATTGAGGGAAAGATTTTGTAATCTGGTGGGTTTGTGTAAGGAGGGTTGAATATCGCACTGGGTGGCGATAGAGCAGAGTTTTTTTGGGGTTGCAGCTACTGAGCTGTAGGGTGATATAAAGGTAGGGTTTTGCAAATTGTACTTTCTCCTAGCTTCGAAGTAGGAGACTTTCTCAATAGTTCTTATTTTCTGAATTTCAAACTCTTTCTTGAATATCGAACAGCCTTTGTATCTGGGAGAATGATTTTCTCTACAATTAACACAAAAGGAGGGAAGAGAACAGGAAGTTTCAGGGTGAGCTGAATGACCGCAAGAGGGGCATGTTGATGGGTTTTGGCATGTTTTAGATGTGTGTCCAAATTTATTACAATTGTAGCACCGCATGGGATTGGGGATATGTGGTCTTACTCTGATTGAAAGATATCCAGCTTTAATGGTGGGTGGAAGAGTGTGGGTATTAAAGGACAGGACAAAAGTGTTGGAATTTGTGGCTGGGTGTCTTGGAGGAAGTCTGAATATAGCTATAACTCCTTGCTCACCGAGGTTTAGCAAGATTTCTTCATCTGTACAATTAGCAAGATCTGAACTCGTAATAACTCCCTTAATGAGATTTAACGACGAATGTGGCTGGGTTGTAACAGCGTAAGTGTGGAGGGTACTGAATTTCGGAGCCATATTTGATTGAGCTTCATTACACACTTCAATCATGAGCGATCCATCATTCAACTTAGAGGTATTCTTGAGTGTGCCAAAAAATTCTTGGAGAGACTTGAAAATGATGAAAATGGAAGTTTCTTTGAAGGATCCTTCATTTCTTTTGATAACAAAAAATCTATTATATGTATTATTTATAGGTGACTCTACTCTCGGTCTCTTGGACCCGTGATTCTTGTTTATTCCAGTAACAGGAATCTGCATCTCGGCCTGGTTTCCTACCGAGGATGCTGCGCAGGCACTTGCTAACGGTCGAGAGGGGCCTACGCGACCACCCGCTGCATCGACCGGAACTGGGGATCCGACCCCCTGCTCCGTAAGGTTATTCCCTATGGTTGTACGATCCATGGTAATAAAGAGGACATATATTGGACGACACTGGACAAACACAACATGACTGAGGCCCCGGGTTTGTCACACCCGTAGCTGGAAGGATGACTCCCACCAGCACCCCCTGGGGATGAGAGAGAATAGATAAAGTGGAAGGGGAAAGAAGTAGAGTAAAGAAGAAGAGAATTGGTCTAGAAGAACCAGAATAAATAGAAAAGTACAAGAGTTGAAGGAAGAACAGAGAAGGAAGGAAAACCCACTCGAAAAGAAAGAAGTAGAGTGAGAGTAAGGGTGCCTCGTGGGCGCCAACCACGTACTCACAAGTAGTGAGCCCCCGAGGGGTGAATAATATGACGAACGCCGTTTAAGTTGTATTTTATATTTTTATATATTCTCAAAATTATCACCAAAATGAATTTGGAGTTTCAGAGCGAGTCACCCAGAATTCATAAATTAATGTTCACAATAACTATGTATTTTAAGACCATATGTAATTTTTTTTTGAAACCTGAAGTGATGAATAACATAAAAATTGATAACCCTAACTCGCGAAATCCCGATCATTTCAAAAGAGGACATATATTTTGATGCCAATTTTGAAATTACTCTGGGTAAAGAAACTCATAAATCAAGCAAGAGGGAAATAGAACGAGTTTAACTCTATTGTTTAAATTTCTATATAGTATTGTGTAGCGAAATAAGAACAAGGGTTGACTTTTAAAACGCAGTTTTAAACGAATTTGCAGAAGTTTTAATTGTCGATATCATATTTAAGAAAAATAAACCCCCAATTTCCAATCTGGTTACTAAATTTCCATATATTATTCCTAATGATCTAATTGAAGATATAAATTTGGAATGGCTTTTACTCTCTAATTTCAATACCAATCAAGATTTCCAAAATATTGAAAATTTATTTCAGTATTTAGAAAAAATTATAGATCCCAAAGGTCAAAAAATATTTAAAAATTTTCTGATTTTCTTTCAAGCAGTTATCAGTTTACCCCATGGAAGCGCGGCTGCTAAAAGGGTTTTTTCATTTTTATCTATTATTAAGTCCAAATATAGAAATAGCCTTACAATAACAACGATGGAAAACCTACTATTTGCTAAACTATTGTTAAAAAATAGTAATTGATTAAACTGGGAACCCAATGAAGATCTCATTAATTTTCAAAAAAGGTGAACCAAAATTTTTTTATTTTATTTTAGTATCTAGGTATGCTTGGTTTTGTTTGTTTCACATAATAAATATTTTCCTAAATGTTTGCAGTTTGTAATAATTATTTTGATCGGTCCATGGTCAAATAAGACACCCCCCATATTGGTTTTAACGGAAAGTACGTTTTCAGTCGATCCAGTACATTTTGGTCGTTTGCAGTACATTTCTAAAAGCCGCTGCGGCAGCACTGCCGCTCACATCTCTATTTGGCTTAGGAATAAAGTGCGGGACACGAAAGAAAACCGGGCGGAGTCAATCGGTTTAGGAAGGTCGGCCAAGAAATCTCTTTAAACTAGTGGTGTCCCGTCGTTCTTTAAATAATATGGCACTCCTTTTTGATTATACGTACTTCAGATAATTAAAAAATGTAACTATGCTTAATGAACCTTTATCTATATTTGTCGGTTTTCTTTCGTGTACCGCACTTCTATATCTCTTTTGTGTTGCAAAAACGGCGAACTTTCGAATTTTAAAATGATTTAATTTTGATTTTTCTTGATCGATTTACCTATAGATATATTTTTTCTTGAGTTCTGTCATTAACGGTTCCGGGGCTACTGCCTGCGTCCATTATTATTGTACCACCCAGTATAGTGATACGATTTGCAAGTCCAGATTTTACAGGGGCAGCCAGCATCAGATCCAGTGAACGAGATTTATCAAAATTTTAATTTATGCAGTTTGACTTGGGGCTACTCGGGTATGCCGTGGCCGTCTGTGACCGTTTGTCTTATTACTTTATACAGGAGCCGTCATTGTGAAGCACTATACAGGGTGTTTCCTATTGCATGCTGATGTTAATAGGGGTTTTTTTGTCCTAAAAGTCTTAACTTTTGGGATACAGGATGGAAAAGTTTAAAAAGAAAACATTTTTTTTTCATCCCAATTCTGATGCTATTGTAGATAACTGCATGAAATTTGATACACGTCTTCTATGCATTAAGGAGCATACGGATTTACCCAGGTTAATTACATATGCACGCCACTGGTAGAAATTTCAAAAATTAATTGTTAAGAAAAAATGCCCTTTTATGCATAAAAGACGTGTATCAAATTTCACACAATTATTTATCTATAATAGCATCAGAATTAGGGTTTAAAAAAAATGTTTTTTTTAAAACCCTGTATCTCCAAAGTTAAGACTTTTAGGTTCATATTAAATTTTTTTCTTAAAAAGGTTCAAGAATTACCCCTCTTTAACATTAGCACGCAATTAGGAAACGCCCTGTATAGTACTTCACAATGACGCCTCCTGTACAAAGTAATATGACAGACGGAGACAAACGGTGACTTTTGGCATACCCGAATAGCCCAAAGTCGAACTGCATAAGTTAAAATTTTGATAAATCTTGTTCACTGGAATCAGTGCTGGCTCCCCTACTATAACTACATTGATGTGTTAATTTGGAAAAATATGAGTTCTGTAGTTTTTCAAATATTAATTGCAATATTAGATATTTTTTGACACCCGGTATTGAACAGAAAATTAATTATTTTGAAGCAGTTTATTGACAGCTACTTTATGAACAATTTTACAAAATATATGAAAAAAAAATAAGCCATTTTTGAGGTTGACCTTCTTCAAGTTTATATAAAAGTCCTGTATTGTTCGTCAAATTACTTGAAAATCAGTATCGTCAATTTTATCTTTGTATGATAATCGTGGTCTTTTTTACCAGGAGATTTTAAAGGTGAAGTAGAACATGAGCGATCATTATGTTCTCTTTGAATTTTTCTTACACTACTTTCCGAAACACCAGTGTAAAATGCGTCGCGTTCTGTTCGATTTTAAATTGGAATACTCAAACTATTATTTTCAGCTTCTCTAGTACAGGCCTCTATAACGCTCGCACTAACTTCACGTGCACCGCTTCGAACTGTTTTTCCTCTTTTGCTCGCCATCGTTACTTTGAAATAATAATTCAAATTCAACGCATTTATATAGAAATGAAAACAAATGCTCGAAATGTATAGGCGCCACTGGAAATAGCTAGAACCTTCTAGCGGCAAGTGCATGGAGACTCTAGGCACATCCCAATTACAAGTGGACCAGTGCGAAATTTACTAAATCCTCGATTAATTTTCCATACCGCTTAGCTGGCGCACTTTATAGGTGAAGCGGCAAACTATTACAACAAATAAAATAGCATAAAATTTATTTGCGTACACAAATTTTACTTTTCCGCTTGCTTAAGACTATGAACCTTTATTTTGCCGTTGCGTTGCAGCTGCCGTAAACAAATCTAAGCGCCAAAGCCGACGTGCGGGGGGAGCCTGTTGCAGAATTTGTTATTGCTGATTGTGATTCCTTAACGGGTCGCTCTTATGAAAAGGAGTTCAGCGCGCTATGTTTTTAAGTGATTATTGTTTTTTGAGTATATAACACATTAGTTTTAATAGAAAATAATGGTATAATTAAGTAAATATTGTGAATTTATATAAAACATACTACATTTTTATAATAAAAATGTAGATTATAAAATGCTTAATATTTTAAAAATATTTTTATTTTTAAGTAAAGTGATCGGAAAATGTAGGTGAAGCGGCGCTTCACCCGAGTTTCCTGGTGAGCCGCCACTGGGTAAGAGTTGCAGCATTGGCTAGAAAATCGGTAAGTACTCGAAACCTCCCTCATTATGAATGTTTCCTTTTATATCGTGACGCATATATAGGAAACAAGTTAAAAGAATGATTCAAAAGTCCTATGTTGCTTTAAAGCTCCTTTATAATAATAGACATGTTTTAAACTTTAATTTGAGGAAAATGTTATGTGAGTCTTATCTAATTTTAATTACGGTGATTCTATATATGGCTTTTGTTTGGATGATAATTGTAAATATCGCATACAAGAAGTGCAAAATAGTCGTGTTCGGCTTATATTTGGAATGAGGAAATTTGATCATATTTCTCCCATGTATCAGGTACTTAATTGGTAAAAAATGGATTATCGGAAATTTTCCATTAATGATTCACCTACTTCTCTTAAAGAGAGAGAATAGCTTTTCGTCACAGCGTTCATAATGTAAACGTGAAGTTTCCGCATAGACTTACAGTTCCACATCAGAGTGCCATGTTTCAGCGTTCGTTTAGTTATAATTTTGTAAAATGTTATAATGCTCTTCGTGTAGAGCTAAAGGTTTTAAACATAAATTATATTCAATCATCGAAAAGGGTATTAAAAAATTATTTTTTAAACTTACAAAATAATGGTGTTCTTTTTCTAAGTAGGTAGTTACTTTATTACAGTTTGTTTAAGAGCTAGTTATGGCCAGGTCTTTATTTTATTTATTTTTTTTTATATAAATAGTCTCATGGCCTTTTTTTCTATATTTTTGTATTTTTTCTCTCTGTTTGTAATGGTTTTTATTTCTGTTTTTGTTGTCTCTAACGATTTATTTATTTAAGTTTAAAAAAAATCTGCTTTTTTATTAGGTTGTAACTAATTTTAGCTTAGGTAATTATTCACAGTGAATGTATGTGGTTCAGTAGAGTAGCTATTAAAGCTAGACTGCCCCACTTACGTATACTTCCACTTTTTTAATACGCATTATTGTTATTTTATGCCTATATCTTTTTTTTGGAAATAAAAACATTTATTATTGTTATTATTATTATATATATTGAATACTGTCTTTTCAAACATTTTTATTGGGCGTTATTTGGTTCTATCATATTAGATTCCTAGCAATATTTTACCAGTTTCTACCTATGCCACACTTGATGTTTGAGCATAATTTAAAATAAATTCACAAGTAGTTTGCACATTGACACACACCTCCATTTTATTACGTCAGTTTGAAATCGTACCAGTTTATCCTTATATCACATTTAATTTTTTTTACAAAATTTCAATTAAATAAGATTTTTAAGTTGATTTATTAAAAATTTTATTTGGCTTCCATTTTGTTCCGCCATCTTGAATTCGTACCACAACTTTACTAGTTTATCTCTATATCATACTTAATGAATGCATACAATTTGAAATTAATCTAACAAGTAGCTTTTTCAGACTGATTTTTTATTTTTTATTAGGCTTGCCATTTTGTTTTGCTATCTTATATTCATATCAAGATGCTACCAGCTTATTCCTATGTAGCACATGATTTTGCCCAAAATTACGGGTATTAATAACTGGATAATTAATTCTTTTCGTAATATTTTTTTAACCTTTCACTACACCACCACCTTGTTTCGGCATATTAGACTTTTACCGAAATATTTCACGGTCATCCCCAAGTCACCTTTAATTTTTGACTAAAATTTAAAGTCAATCTGATAAGTAGTTTTTAAGCTGTTCCGCGAACTGACACACAGACAGCCAAACGGACAAACCGACAGACAGACCGACAGAACTGATAGAACATATTTTTTCGCATCTAGGGAAGCTAAAACGTGAGGATATGTAAAACCTGAGAAGGGATTTTTTTTCAGGATTGCAAATAATTAATTTCGCTTCCATTTTGTTCCGCCATCTTGAATTAGTACCACAGTTAAGAAATCATGGGTCTTGGGATTAGACCGTGTCAAAATTGAATAATTTTCCGACTTTTCGCCTTTGATTCCACGAGGCATCTTCAGGGATCTTTACTTCGCGAGATCGGGACACTAAATGAGCTCGGATTTTTTTTTTTTTTTTGTGTCGATGGGGAATGCTTTTACGCACTCCCCGGTTGGGATGGAGACAGTGTGGGACTTGCATTACTGCCAGGTTGTTACACTTGACAGATTGCCATACCCACTAAACCCCACCGGGCCCCCATCAGATGGACCGTCATTGGGCAAGCCCAAGGGTCCTTCGATGGGGTTGATGCCGTCCTTCCGGGTATGACCCTCTAAAAGACATGGTCCTCTGGGGGGGGGGGGGTGAGTTGCCTCTTTGGCACGGTGTTTTGTGCCGCCTCTCGTTACTGTATATCTGAAAAGGAAAATATCATTAGTAATGTAGTCGTCTTACCTGTTGAAGTTACTCTTGTTGATCCGTCCTCCCGTCTGTCCGGTTGCCACTGTCAGCGTCTCACTGGGCCTTCCAGTTTGCCGATGTCAGGTGCCTCCGTCCATCCGTGTGTTGGTCTTCTTGGTGTGTCCTCTTCTGGGCCCTCAGTGTCACTGCTGTTCCGTGTCCTTGCAGTGAGGAGCTGAGGAGGGGTGTTCTTTTACCTCAGGTTCAACTGCAGCTCGCGCCGGAGCCAGTTGAGGTACCTGGTATCCTCTTCTTTTACCTCAGGTTCAGCTGCAGCTCACGCCGGAGCCAGCTGAGGTACCTGGGAGTCCTCTTCTTGGAGATTTCTATGGCCACATGAGTTGCTTAAGAATTTTTGCAAGTGAGATCTAGCTTCTGAGGAGCACGGAGGCTCAGAAGTTTTGATTCACTTGCATTCATCCTCAAGCACTTTTTAACACAGAAGTCCGTGTCTTGGTCTTCTGTATTTGGTCCTATTGTTGTGGTTTGGAGCTAGTGGATCGTAATTCACCAGGTCTCGTAGATTTTCATTGTGATGGTTTTCGGCTGCTCTGAAGGCTCGGGTAGCCTTTTGTTGCATAAAGTCTTCGATTTGTGTCCATTGAAGATCTCTCTGCAAGTCCTCATTCCTGATGAACCACGGGGCATTTGCCGCCATCCTTATCAGTTTGTTTTCTGTCCTCTTGATTTTTAGAAGGTTTGTTTTAGACGCATAGCCGTAAGCTGTGGAGTCGTACGTTAGTTGGCTCCTTGCTACTGTTTTGATGAGTAGCAGCTTTGTCTTGATTGCCATTTCGCTCTTTCGGCAGAGCAATGGATAGAGTTTATTCATTGCCTGTCTGGCTTTGGTCCTCGCTGCGTTGATGTGTTTGGTCCAAGTCAGTCGTTTGTCCATGGTCATGCCTAAGTACTTGACCTCGTTGGACCATGGAATCTCCACTTCTCCAACTCGGATTCTGGCTCTGGCAGTCAGTCTCTTTCGTTAGAAAAGTATGGCTTGCGTCTTCTGGGGGGGATGAGCTCGGAGAGACCCAGGCTGACTAATTATAGTCGACAAACGATCGGTTTCCAAGTATGATGTAGACTGAAGCCCGTATCTCTATTAAAATTGCTAGCATGCTTATAAATTTTAATAGATTCTCTAATTTTTCGTTTATAGCAGGTTGTGCAATTTGTTTCTTTCTGATACATTGTTCAGGTTCCTTAAGTATAGTCGATATGGATCGTCCAGTTTTTCCAATATAGACATCACCACAGGAGCAAGGAATTGTATATACTCCTTCCGTTTGGAAAGGAATAATGTCTTTTGGCGATCACAAATATTGTCCAATTTTCTTATGTGTGTTGAAGATTGTACGTATGTTGGACCGGTGAAGTAACCTTGCAATCTTGTCTGTGGTTCCGTATATAAATGGAAGAAATACACTTTCTATCGTTAATTCCTTATTAGTATCTTTTTGTGGAGTAGGATTAATATATTATCTAATTGACCGTCTAATATCCTCAGTGCAATATCTATTCCCTCTTAAAGCTTGAGCCAGTTTCTCTGTTTTCAATTGTAAAGAATTTTGGACACAAATCGCGAGGACTCTGTAAACCAATGAATTAATAACTGATTGTTTTTGTGCTGGATGATGATGTGAATTTGTATTTAGGTACCTGTTCGAATGCGTCGGTTTTCTATATACAGAGTGTCCTAAGGAACTATCCCCTTTCCTTTGTACAAGAACATCTAGAAAGGGAATCGTGCCTTCTGATTCAATTTCCATTGTACATTTTATATTAGCATGTTGTTGATTCAGATGACCAAGAAACCCAGGGAGATTTTCAGAACCATGCGGTTATATTACAAAAATGTCGTCGTAAAGGCTTCTTCCTCAAAAGCTTCCATGAAGATAGTGGCTACCACTGGTGACAGCGGAGATCCCTTGGCTGCTCCCAAGGTTTGTTCATAGAAAATTCCTTGAAAAACATAATATGTTGATGTGAGACATGCTTCAATCAGATCTAAAGTGAATTGTTAATATTATTATGGTGAAATAAGTCTGATATTGGATTGGATTGGAAATTGAATCATTTATAGGCACATTCGTATATAGCGATTCTACATCGACAATGACTAAGATATCTTTGGGATCTAATTTGATTGATTTTAGTGTTTCTACAAAATGTGTAGAGTTTCTAGTCTCTGTCCGAGCTCATTCAGTGTTCCGGTTTCGTGAAGTAAAGGTCCCTGAAGATGCCTCGTGCAATCGAAGGCGAAAGGTTGGAATGTGATTCCATTTTGCAACGGTGTAATCCCAAGAACATTGGTTCTATATCTATATATATATAGTTATATATAGTTATATATATATATATATATATATATATATATATATATATATATATATATATATATATATATATATATATATATATATATATATATATATATACATAAACATAAATATATATATATATATATATATATATATATATATACATATATATATATATATATATATATATATATATATATATATATAAATATATATATATATATATATATATATATATATATATATATATATATAAATATATATATATATATATATAGATACATATATATTTATATATATATATATATATATATATATATATATATATATATATATACATATATTTATATATACATATATAAATATATTGTCTGATATTGGATTGGATTGGAAATTCGTATATATATATCTAATTTATTATATGTATATATATATATATATATATATATATATATATATATATATATATATATATATATATATATATATATATATATATATATATATATATATATATATAATATATATATATATATATATACATAAATATATATATATATATATACATAAATATATATATATATATATACATAAATATATATAAATATATATACTTACGTCATTTTTGAACATAATTTAAAATAACTTGAATGAGGAGTTTTTGCATTGAAATTTTGAAGACACAAGGGTATACGTTATCTATGATGTGGGCGTATTTTTTTTTTTCGATTTAGTGCGATGATGTCCGGCTGGTTATGATCTACGGTGATCCGTTATCATCTGAATGTCCGAGTAATTCTTAATTTCATCTTTTTTAAACAACAATGCGGGTGAGTATTTGTAATATAGTTGTATTCTATCAGTCATATTTTATTTTTTGGAGATTCTCGGCCACACAATTTTCAGTTTTCATTCTCTATTGTTTGATTCAGGATATACCTCTGATAGTTTTTGTGACTACTATCTAGACCTGAATTGCACCAATAAACCCCTCAATTGACCCAAGACTTAGGTATTAGAAAGCTGTCAGAGCCTTACATTTTAGTTTATTTTATTATTATTATTATTAATATTATAAGTATTATTACTTAAATTAAAATTCGATTTTGATGCCACAGAGTCGGATATATTTTAAAAAGAAATAACCAAGAGAAACATATGCCCATTTTAACATACAGATACTCTTAATCAACCGAAAAAAATACTGAATGCCTTACATGAAATTGTCGGCCATTTTGGATAGGCCACTGAATACTATACAATTAGGAAGCTTTCTAAATATCTTTGTATCCGATATTTCAATTTTATTATCAAAAGTGTAACTGAAAATATGTAATATTTATCAGAATCATTTTTTAAGTTCTAGGGGATATAGTATAACCTACCGAAATGCAAGATGTGGCTGGCATGTATTTTCTATAACGTAGGTCACTGACATTTCATGAAAATTATCCAAAATAAAGGTGCAAAAACGTAGGCGGGCCTTTGAACAAAGAGCTTTTCAAAAATATTATTTAGGATGTTTTGTCTATAAAATTATTTTTACACATAACGGGCATTTCAAAAACCACGATGCAGTATCTGTGAAAAGGCGGATTTTCACAAAAACCAACAGTAAAAATCATACGAAAAAATTTTTTATGATGACTTTTGCGACCACTAAAAACGTAATAAACGTTTTTAATGCATACTCTCAAAATAACTCTTAAGTCTGAAGCATTGATGTTTTTGAGAAATATACTTAGACGGGATTAAATTAATGTCTGCTCGGCCGTCTTTGATAGTAATAAATTGGGTTTGTAGGTGGTGTTATAAAATGGCCATAATTTAAATTTTAAGATTCATAAATGTCTTAGTCAATAACCTTACTGAAAAATAAAGTGATTGCTTGAGACGGTTCGCCTCTGTTTGTAAATGTGCTTAACTGTATATTGATCAACTAATTAGGTGTGTTTGAAGAACAAACAATAAAATATTTGTGGAATTATTACTAAGTGTAGAGGACAACTATACAAATATTAATATTTTTAAATATTTGTCCCTACTATAAAATACCCTCTCTTAATCTAGAATGTGCTGTGACAATAAATCAGACATGTTTGAGAACTCTAAAGTTTTTAATAACACTGGCCGACAAAAAAATTTTTTTTGTTGTAACACAGATCAGAATAGCACAATCTAATAGAATGGACCTATCCAAATACGAAAATGACAAAAAGAAAGTTGTAGGACGTAGGGTTTCCTTGTTAGAGTTGTAGAACCATATCGAATGTTACGATACTTAATATATATAGAACAACTGATGTCAGAAAATTCTTAACCCTGTTTATTGACTATGTTTACAGTTTTCGCCTATTAAACATACCATACATCTAACAGAAAAGCAAACGAGAAAAATATTAAAACACTAATTAAACTTTATTTTTTCCATTTATGGGGTGTCCTATCTTCTCTCCTCAAAAACCAACAATAGTCACCCATCATGGCTGGATCCCATCGTCCTTTGTACCGAATTTCCATTGTTCTTTTATCTTGGTAAAACCTTTCACCCTGCTCGTCACTAACAGCTCCCAAATTTTTAGGAAAAAATGACAGATGGGAATGGAGGAGGTGAATTTTTAATGACATTCTGGCACCAAGCGCTTTATAGGCATCTAAGAGTTCATTAACTAATTGTTCATAATTTTCATCCATATTGTTGCCTAAAAATCCTCTTGCTACAATAACAAATAAAATCCATGCTCTGAGTTCCTGCCCGGTAAGCTTTTCCGTAAAATTGACATCGTCCAGCAATTTTCTGATTTGTAGCCCAATAACAATGCCTTCTTTTAATTTGGCATCACTTAACTAGAGAAAGACTTGTCTTAGGTATTTAAATCCATCACCATCTTTATTCAAAGCCTTCACAAATTTTTTTATCAGCCCAAGTTTAATGTGAAGAGGAGGCAAAAGGACATTTTTGGGATCAACAAAAGGTATAAATTTAACATTTTGAGATCCCGGTTGAAATTCGCTTCTTTCTGGCCAAATTTTTGTTACATAATGCTGATTTATTGCACGACTGTCCCATAAACAAAGAAAACAGCAATATTTTGTAAATCTGCCACATATCTGCCATTTATACCTATTGTAGTTTATTTTATCCAAAATCGTGCGCATATTTTTATAATTTTCTTTCATTGCAACTGGATGGGCAACTGGTATAGAGGGTTTTAAGTTTCAATTATGCCATAACACAGCTTTTAAGCTATATTTAGATGATTCTATGAATAAGCGCCACTCAGGGAAAGAATGTTCAATATCAAGTTCCTGCATTAAACTGTCTATATTAGTACACGCGCACTACGAATTTTCCATACTGTAGAATTCAAAAAACATAGTATTTCTTTTTCTGAAATTCGTAATTTTTGTTTCTTTGGCCAATATGTTCCATTCTTTAAGACGGAAACCCAGAAGTTCTGACTGTTGGATAACCCAAAATCACGTACTAAATCATTTAATTCACTTTGAACAATCAAATGTGGTTCGCCGGAACTGGGACCTGTGGTAAAATTGGGATCAGTGCACTGTTCTTCTGAGCTGTTTGATGATGCGTCATCTCCATTATCTCCCAAATCAATAGCTTGCCAATCAAATTTGTATTATGAGTCAGGATTGTCAGGAGATATTTTGCAACATCGGCGCGTTTGACTCGACATTCTCGTCTTCACATACATTTGCTTATCAATACACAGAGAACCACTCAACTCGAAACTGAACAGAAGAGTGATGTTTAACGTTTATTTTATGTCTACTGCTGCAAACAACCCAGTCTAGATAATTTTTCCGTTGTAAAATGGACCCATTTAAGCCGCCACACAATAAAATTGTTTACCTGCCAATATAAAAGGTTCTAATTAGGCTATTAAAAAATGGTACGTATTAGGGCTTTTTGAATATTTTTTTTATTGGGAGGGTATTTCCATTGTGAAAGTAATGAGCTGGCCTGTGTTAGAAAAATCTTGTCGGCCAGTGTAATTAGTTGTTATATTAAGCTTTAATATGCCAAATCAATTTACAAATATTAGTAGTTGCAAAAATGTATTAATATTAATGTTATTTTTCCCAAAAAAAAATAAATTTTAAATGATAAAGTATAGGATTCGTGTCGTTTCCAGCAAGTGGAGCATTCTAGTAATAAGTCCCAATTTTTTAGGGTGACTTCGGATGTTCCCCAAGGCAGTATTCTGGGACCACTGTTCTACTCCATTTATACATCTAACTTTTTTAAAGAACTGCGATACTGCTTTATTTTCGCTTAGCCCTTCCAATTCTCAGTTTGCAAATGATTGCATCAACCATGATTTACAAGCCATATATGATATTTCAAAGAAACATTCGTTACAGATTAATCCAAAAAAGTAACGTGCTTTGTTGTTTACTACTGTACCTTCCAGAGTGAGCATATTCAATCAAATAAACATACAAATTATTTAATAATGGAAACCAAACTTCAACAATTTTATCTTTGTATAATAATCGGGGTCTTTTTTTACTAGGAGATTTTAAAGGTGAAGTAGAACATGAGCAATCATTATGTTCTCTTTTAACTTTTCTTAGACTACTTTCCGAAACACCAGTGTAAAATGCAGCGCGTTCTATTCAATTTTTAATAGGAATAATAGTTTTATTTTCAGCTCCTCTAGTACAGGCCTCCATAACGCTCGGAATAACTTCACGTGCACCGCTTCGAATTGTTTTTCCTCCTTTGCTCGCCATCGTTACTTTGAAGTAATAAGGGAAATTCAACGCAGCGCATTTATATAGAAATGAAAACAAATGCTCGAAATGTATAGGCCCCACTGGAAATAGCTAGAACCTTCTAGCGGCAAGTGCATGGAGACTCTAGGCACATCCCAATTACAAGTGGGCTAGTGCAAAATTTACTAAATCCTCCATTAATTTTCCGTACCGCTTAGCTGGCGCACTTTATGGGTGAAGCGGCAAACAATTATAACAAATAAAATTAACATAAAATTTATTTGCGTACACAAATTTTACTTTTCCGCTTGCTTAAGACTATGAACCTATATTTTAAGGACCGCCCGGTTTTCTTTCGTGTCCCGCACTTTATTAATAAACTTAAAATTGGCCTTTATTTTCTCTATAGTTCATATGTTATTATCGATAACGTATAAAACTGATTTTACAAGGGCCTCGCAAAGTTTATAAAAAAACGATAAATAACCAATGATTCTTGAAGTATTAATTTAATTATCCACACTTTATTATAATATCAACATATTAATTAGATCAAAAAGTATTTGGTGTCTTTTAGTGCATTTTTTAAATAACCTGTTTAAGTTTATTTTTGAAATTTTGCAGATTGTATTGTTTTTATGCATGAATCACGTAATACTTTTAAAATTCCTAATTTTTTTGGTCTCTTTAACAATTTGCCGAATTGGCTTCAATATATTTAAAACCGCTTTCGGTAAACTTGATTCTAAAACCAGGCGAGGCTTCAAATGAAAACAAGATTAAAGTACAGCCATTTTTAAATCCCAAAGAGTAATTATCGTCAACAGAAAAATCCCTCAGCAAAAATGAAACTGCAATTTGCATCTCTCTGATTCCGGTTCACAAAGGGGGATTATTATAGGTTTTTGCGATTTAATTTTAAACATGAAATACACTTTTCAGCCCATGGCATAAAGCTAATTTGGCTTTTGAGAATTCTGCCTCTATAATCTTTTCGTTCTTTTTTTTTCGTATGAATCAGCTATTTTTAACTATTTTTGACTGTTTCATTACTAAATTAATAAAAGGTGGAATATGGTTTAGTGCAAGATTCGATTATTACCTAATACATTGCAGTAATTAGACATTATTTCAGATATTTAGGAACTTAAGGGAGAGTTTATCTAGCCTTCCCATGAGACAAGTTGATCGCCTTTTTGATACTTTTCCTTATAAAATAGTAGAAAATTCTTTTTTTAAAATATATGTCATTACGGCATCCATAAAGAATGCAGTTAAGAGAAGTAAATAATAATAAGTGTCTGCGATTCAGTTTACTGTTAATGCCTGATAACTTATTATCCAGTTGCCCAAATACGTTAAAATCCACTTTTTTGCTTCTCTCGTAAAAGCGAAGTATTGTAGTCATGAAAAAAAGGTTGACTTCAGATTTTGGTCAAAAATTAAGGGTCATATGAAAATGACCTGGTAACATTTTGGTGAAAATCAAATGGTGACCTAATGAAATGTTTGAAAAAAAAATATCTCTAAAAAACTACTTATCCAATTCATCTCAAATTTTGTACAAAAATCAAATATTATGTATGCAACTACTGGTAAAATTTTGGTACGAATCCAAGATGGCAAACTCAAATGGAGATTTAATAAAATTATAAAAAATTCAGCCTAAAAAACTACTTAGTGGATTGATTTCAAATTGTGTGTCGACTAATTGTGGTATAGAGATGAACTTTTACATTACGTTACTAATTCAAGATGGCGGAACAAAATGGCAGCCAAATATTTGCGTTATGCGATTAGATTATAATTTAGAATAAATACTTATAGTGTAGCAATAATCGTGTTTTTATCTGTTATCTCTCTTGGAAGGAACTGACTGATTGTGTCTTTTAACCGAATATGTCCTTTACTGATTGTGACTTTTTCGGCGCATGATAAGCGTAGATATCAATTCAAGATTTTGGTTTCATATAATTGAAGATTATTCTACTTGTGATTCGTTAGTATTTATTGGTATATTTTGCATTGTGACTTTTCATATGTCACAAGCTACTAAGAGTGCGAATGCTTTAATCAGAGGTATGTTGGCGTACATGTTTTTGAGGTTTCTTGAATAATATGTTAGAATTTATCGAATTATAAAGTATTGTGTATTCGAAAAATAAGCGACGATAGTTAATTGTAAAAATGGTGTAATTTGATTACGTATATTGTATTTTATGTTGGACGAGAATTGTGATCCTTTTCTTCACGGTTGTCAAAATTTTATTTAATTTAGGTAAATGCTAATTGGTATTTGACTAGTTGTCTCTGACTTGACACTTGTCCTAGTTATCTTTTTTTTGGATCTTTCATTCTTCGACATTTCCGCCCTTGCTGCCGGAGAAAGCATGAGGTGGAGGCTAGGACATTTTCTTTTTTTTTGCTACATTCCTTTCATTTTTTTTTATGACTGAGTTTAGGGATCCGGATTGAAATTAACTGGATTTTCTAGGGCTTTTTACGTATCATGATGGCTTAATTTTTGAATTCCAACCCCCCTCCTCCTCCCCTGTAAGGGACCGGCATGCGGCTACCCTTTTGACGCTACAAGGGATGCTGCCCATTGGGAGTTTAACATGCGGCGGCTCTTGTCCTGACGATGAAGCATTGACAACATCTGTAGAACCTAAAATCCATATAATGCCCTGGACAAAAGCAAGTACTGGCAGGTACAAGACACACCAGATAAGTTTATTTTACATTTATATTTATGAAAAACATTACAATTTTCTTGGCATGAATAACATATATTTGTTGTGAGCCTAGATTTATTCATCTCATTTTACTGAATTTATTTTATTTTATGAATTTTACTGTCAGCATGGGCGGAGTTATGACATCAGATTTGGGGGGGGGGCTAAATCCAGACCCTAATTTGAAAAAACGTATATATTTTTTATTCGTTTTTTAGTGTATGTATCAAGTTTGAATATTTTTGGGTTATGCAACCACACACACCAGTATTTTCTGGGTGTGTAAATGTGTAAACCAACGAGTGATCATCACACCTATCACTAAGTTTTTAATATTACATTCTTTCTAGATAGTTTACTGGATTTCTGTGTTTACGTGTTAGCTTAAATATTGAATTTTATAGTCTAACGTGGCATTTCTAAGCAAGCAACGTTACTAATTTTCATATCCAATAATTTAAATTGAGCGTTAAAATGTATCTGAATCTGCCCTCTGTATAACTCTACATATATTATTTTTATAAATTCTAGTGTACTGTTTGTAAATATTGTACTAGCCTTAAAGTTCATTAATTAAATGGGTAAATCGAACATTTTAAATTGTTTTGATTCTGAATCTGCCTGAAAGCCAATTATACAGAGACCCCAGCAGTCGACCTGACAAGTTTAGCCGCACTAAGGAGAGGCAAACTGGGCCTATCAGCAAAGGTGAGTGAAAAATAAGGATGCGCATAACAACATAACCTCCTCTTAAATCATCATCACTGCTCCCTTCATGCCCCTAATCAAGTTCATGGTGGTCGAGTGCTACTGTGTCTATAGTAGTTATTCGATTACCCCGAGCTTGTAATTATTCATATAACAAGGATTTCAGGCTTTAATATAGCTGGGTAGATTATTAAAAAATGTAGCTGTCAAAGCATTTCGGGCTTCTCTTAAAAACATTCAGTCTTATTTCATAAAATCAAAAATCTACTAATCTATTTTTGTTTTGGGCGTCCTCTTTCCTGCGTTTGCCGTTGGAACCATGGTGGGAAGAAAACAAGGTGTGCTCGCCAGCCAGGGCATTTGTGTGTCAGATGTGAAGTAGCTTTCGTAAAAAAAGGTAGTAGGCTCTGGAAATAAACTTCAATAAAAATTGTAGGTTAGGTTACTAGTTTGACATTAATTTTTATTTCTTTTTTGTGAGAAATAAATTTTAGTTTGGAAGGAAAAGAATTAGATTCATTTGGGTATTAAGAATCAATAACAATATGCCTTGTGCAGTTATTGGGTGCTTTAACAACAATAAAATGATGGACAGAGGTTTCATGCTTGCCACAAATATGACAAAATTAACTTAAATAATGGTAAATATTTGGTTAAACATTTCTAAATCAAATGATTTTTAGCGCTTATATGCTAAGCTAAGCATTTTGAAAATAAAACAAAATAATGATGCTACATGCAACCTGCTCCAGACTTTTTTAAAAACCAATAATTGAAAAAATAAGAGAAATGAGACTGAGGATCAGATTTTGATACCAGAAAATTTTAGGAGACTAAATCAGATAAAGATTCAGCTAAAATGTAAATAGTAAGATATATTTTTCTAAACTGTTCAAATACTTGATACTCTCACATACCTAGGGTAACCAGATGCCCTCTTTTTAACCATGTGTGTAGGCATCTAGTATATATATTTTTCATGGAAAAGTTAGGACCTTTTCTTTTAGTCATTGGTTATGATTATGGTTATTAGTACTCAGACACAAAAGAGGTGATCTTTTTTTAGTCACTTGTTGGATCAGCTTAGGGGAATTTTGCTGTAGTAGGTGGTAATTTAAACACTTGTCCGTTTGAGTTATGAGAGTCTATTAACTTAAAAGTTTTTAATTCTGTAAAAAAACACCTAAAAAGTTACAAAAAAAACTACATTATAGCATTCTGTTTTTAAACTATTTTATTTATAATCATTTCATTGACATTTTCTTTCCTTTTATTTGGTTATTTAAGCTGAATTTATTTTTTGTTTGTCATCAATTGGTTTTCATTCTTTCTTAGATATCCAAGACTAATATTTCTAAAAGCCGTCAACCTTAACTTAATTAATGAATTAAAGATTCCTTTAAGTATTAACATTTATACCACTCCACCGTCAACCTTACTAGTGTATGGAAAATACAAAGTAATAACCATCAAATGTTTTCTGCATCTGCAATTTCATTTCAATGTGTAAACTCGAAGGCATATCAGTATTTAACAAGAAAGGGTTATCCGATGCTTAAGTACCTTTCGAAGGTGGGCTTTAAACTTTCATCTGAATGCCGTATTTTGTCACATATTATTTAAGGTAATGAGACAAACGTCTGCAGCATTAACAGACTTGGATATTTTATGTTCATTATCGTGTTGTAGGTAGGTAGGTAATTCTTAAGTTGACATGATTTTCACTTTTAAAAAATGTTTTCGACACCTACTTCTTAAAATAGATATACTTTTGTACAGTACTGTTAACTGCTCAAAACTAATTTCAACCCTAGAAAATGCTTTAACCTGACATCAAATTCCATTAGTTAAACTGATAAGTACTGAGTGTAGGTTTCTTAGTTTTGTTAGTGTCAGAGATTCCCAACCTCAAAGCGCCATACAAATTGAAAATGTGATGTATAACAAATTATTTGTTAAAGTAAAATGAATTTAATATACCTATTTTTATTATTTTTAACATTTACTTTAATGAGGTAATTGCCATAGTTCCTACAAAACTAGTAAAAATAATACTTTAAATAATAAATTTAGGTTTGTTTAATAAAAAAAGTTTAAGTACTAAATCTAACAGGTTAGGAAAACTAATCATTATAATAACATATCCTTAATCACTAAAATACAACACAGATACACCGTAGCAGTAGTTTTTCAAATAGCATCTACTCTATCTCACTTCGGCTATGTATCTATAACATCTGACTTTAACACGGCAGAAGTAAACAAGCTTTTGCGTGACTTGAAAAATGTCAGTATTAAAAAAATACTTGTTACACATGAGGGATCCAGTGTGTTCAAAAATGATATTCTGTGGCTTCAAGGAAGTTTTTGAAATAACAATTTGGTATGCTAATCCTAACGAACTACATAATTTTCTCATTATATATGTATCACTAGAAAACTAAATAATACATATCTGCACTTCAAACGATATATAAGTTTATTCCAATAAACAACCTAACGATCTGCATGTATCATACTTCTAAAATACGGCGAAAACACGCAAATAGGTTTGAAAAATAATCACAGAAATATATTTAGCCTCTACCTGTCAAATTAACGTTTGCTCATAACCACAAAAAACAAAACATAAACAAGGTCTAGGATCATTTTATAATTAATAGTTTTTTAAGTGATAGACTTATTTCCGTCTCTGTTTTCACCGTGATCATAAA
>JAUTXW010001312.1:0-314547 GCA_030620095.1 Kuschelorhynchus macadamiae
AAGGCATTGCTTTCGTTTGCAGATTTTTCTGTATTACATTTCGTAAAGGAGAGAAGTGGTACCGCAAAGTCGACTCAAAAAAGTCAACTTCGATGTAAGACGGCCAAAACGCAATCTATTGTTCTTAGTTAAGTTTGAACCAGTTTCGTGATTTTACGATTTTTTTTTCCGTTCGAAAAAGCGTGGTATTTTGGGGCGCTTATAGCTCGAACTGGGTGCGTCCTAGCGAAATTTTGCAAGAGACATTTTTTTTTGGAAACATAGAGGAAAACAAACACCTAAATGAATCTCTTCGCAAAATTTTAAGAAAAGCTAAAATTTTTCGAAAAAAGCATGCGTCCTGTTGTAAAACTGATAACGGCGCTGGGAAAGTGCTCAAAAATATACACAAAATGGAATATCTGTGAAGGATTCTGAATATGTACACTTGCAGTAACTGAAAAGCTAGGAATGCAAGCTGAAATTCTTTCATGGAATTAGACTACTATACCCAAAATTTCAGAAGACCGATCAACAGTAAGTGATGAAAGGGAATCTGATATTGATGATTCGCAAATATCCGAAGAAAGTATTTTTGCGAATCAGGAGAAAGGGATAGATGCTTTAAAAATAGGACCAAAATAATGAAAGAAGAGAGAAAGAGAAGAAAACAAAGATGGGTTGCATAAAGACCTATGTAAACTAACCTGTTGTGGTGTTATAGAATCTTTGACGTTAAGAACTTAACAAATTTAAACAATTGTACTAAGTATAATATAAGTAGATACGATGTTCTTTTATTATTATTTTTTGTTTACTACTACCCGAGCTACTACCTTAAGAGGTTATGTTAATCATTTCAGTTATTTATTGATTATTCACTTTGTTGTTTATCGATAAGAGTTTTGTACTTTTTTTAATATTATGTTATGTTTGGATATTATTAAGAACAGTTGAATACATAACATATCTCCATTTATTGTTTTATAATATATACCTTCATATTAAAACTCGCTATGAAACTGTTTATTTTTGATGTTTCGCATCTCCTACTTTTTTTGCTGTCTGTATTAATTCTTTTTTACTAAGTCGATTTTCGATACTTTTTTTTTCAAAACTTTCTGAAAAGTTTACAAGTAATTACAAATTTCGTATGCTCAATAGTATCAGGAATTCCCAGGAAATATATGGAATTATCAAGGAGGTATATAGGATGTCCCAAAAATGATGCAGGCTTTCCTAGGAAGTATATGAGAAATACTAGGAAGTATGTAGAATTTCCTAAGAGGTAAATGGAATTCTCAGGAGGAATACAGGAATTTCTAACCTATTAGGAGGTTTGGTGTACAGAATTGGGTCACGGTTTACCCCTCGGTACATAGTCATTTAGTAACTGTCCTTTTAACATTTTTTTTGGGCACCATTTTGTTCCAATATATTGGATTCCTACCAATATTTTACCAGTTTCTACCTATGCCACATTTTATTTTTGGGTATAATAAAAAGTAAATTCAATAATTAGTTTCTTCATTGATACACGGCACCATTTTGTTACGCCATGTTAAATTTGTACCAGTTTATCCCTATCTCGCCTTTAATAATTCTATCAAATTTAAACAATTGAATAAGATTTTTTTTTAAATTTCAATTGGCCCTCGTTTTGTTTAGCCATCTTGAAGTCATACCACAACTTTTTTCACTATATGCACATATTCTGAAATTAATCTAATAACTAGTTTTTTCAGGTTTATATTAAAATTTTTTATTAGGCCACTATTTTGTTTTGCTATCTTGGATTCATACTAAAATGTTACCAGATCATTCCTATATAATACTCGATTTTTGTGCAAAATTAGGGGTAAACTGAATAACTAGTTTTTTAACGTTTCACTGGGCCCCCATCTTGTTCAGGCATATTGGATTTTTGCCGAAATATTATCCATCTGATAAGCAGTTTTTAAGCTATGCCGCGAATTGACACACAGACAGACGGACCGACGGAATTGATAGAACATATTTTTTGATATCTAGGGACGCTAAAAAGTGAGGATATGTAAAATCTAAATAGAGATTATTTACGATTACAAATTACAATTACAAAAATTTTATTTGGCCGCCATTTAGTTCCGCTATCTTGAGTTAATACCGCAATTATACTAGTTCATTTCTATACAAGTAGTTTTGACACACAATTTGAAATCAATCTACTATGTAGTTTTTTCGGGTGAATACATAGTACTTGATTTTTGTGCATAATTTCAACAATTGGTAAGTAGTAAGTATAATTTTTTTAAGATTCACTAGCGCGCCATTTTGTTTTGCCATATTGGATTTTTACCAAAATGTTACGAGGTCATCTCCATACGATCCTTAATTTTCGACTAAATTTGAAGTCATTCTGGTAAGTCATTTTTAATCTAGGGACGCTAAAACGTGAAGATATGTAAAACCTGAGAGGGTGACTTTTTTACGATTACAAGCATTTGATTTGGCCACCGTTTTGTTCCACCATTTTGAATTGATAGCCCAATTTTACTAGTTCATTTCTATACCACAATTAGTTTTGACATACAATTTGAAATGAATCCACTAAGTAATTTTTCAGGCTGAATTTTTAATAACTTTAATAAGTCGCCATTTTGCTCCGCCATCTTAGATTCGTGCTAAAATTTTACAACTTGTTTGCTACGTAATCCAGTAGCGGCTAATCAGGTGAAGTAGGTGAAGTGCTACTTCACCAGGAAAAATAAACAAGCAAACATCTAAATATATTTGTTATATATCTCTTAAAATTTAAGTTTTTACATTCATTTATTCACCTAATTGGCAAAAAATAAACATGTACATCTCGAATAAATATTTTACTTGACCGTTGGCGGCATGTCTTTTTAAAACGTTCGGTCGAACTTTATTATAACAACTATAACAGTGGTGTAAACCGCTTCGACTTTGCTGGAGGTGCTAATGTTTAGTTTACGATTTTCCTACTACGTTGCCAAGACAAGACGTACGTGATGACGTCGACCGCATGGAAGATTAATGTTAACCAGCGCCATACAACGCTCTCGGTGAATTGCTAACGCAGTACACTACACCCACGTGTCGTTCAGTTTGGGGGGTTGTTTACTTTTACTTTCGCGGATTTCGCTGCAGCCGGTTAGTTCCTTTGCTGTTTACTTGACTGTTTTGTGTTATATTTGTTTATGGTGTTGTTAAAACTTTATTTGGTGTCGGGTTTATTAATTTACATTATTGATGAATCTGATCACAAATGTGGTTTGCATTTTGTTGAAAACTCCATTTAATCGATGGAAGGAACAAGATCAGAGTTTTAATCGTCATGCTGGTTTTCGGCGTACAAATGATTATGTAGAAGTCAAATATTACAAAAATTGTTTTGCTGGCCTTGTTTACTAGTTTCCAATAAATATTCAGTGTGAAATAAGGAAGGATTTGCAGGTATGTTAAATACATGAAGGTCTTTACATAAACATGAAGACTCGGCGGAGTATTTAAAATACGAATTAATGCAAAAAAAAAAGTAAAAAATCAAAGCACTATAGCTGACACTAAACTATATACAATATATTTTAACGAAAACGTCCGATTAATAGACTATTTACGTGCTTGGTAATTGACGCAGTTTTGTACCTTGCAAAACAAGAGTTAGTCTTTCGCGGTCATGATGAGAGCAGCGAGTCAATAGATAAAGGGATTTTAAAAAGCTTTTAGGTTTATTAATATCAAGAAGTTCCCAAGAACTAAAAGATCATCACAAGAAAATTAAAAATGTTTTTACTGGTGACTCGAAAAGTATTCAAAACGAAATAATCAATTATTAATTGAATTTAATTGAATGCATTCTGATTATTTAAATGATCATGTAAAAAATGAAATAATGAACACACAGTTTTTTTCTGTGCAAGTGGATGACATCACTGATATTACGCAAACCTCCCAGTACTCCATAATTTTAAGATACGTTAATTCAGAAGGTTCAGTATTCGACAGATTCTTAGGATTTTATAATGTCAGCTCCGATAGAACGTCGGATAATTTATTTATTTATTTATTTATTATAATATACTTATCTATAAAGTATGTATGTATTATGATACATTTTTTAATCATTTCTGAGAGAGCTGTTCATGATAAACCCATCAAACCTTATACCGTTGAATTCAGCCCACCAAGCCCTATCGAAATCGAAATCGAAATCCGTAAAAATAGACGATTTTGTGATGCACCTTGTATGATTGGGTCAAACGACGATCGCGATTTCACTCTTTTTAGAGTTCATCAGGCTGCCATAGACTAGCGAGCCTCATGTAGGGCCAACGCATAAATTGGAATTACAGAAACAACTACTCCGCTGGCTAATAGCACGCCCGTTATTGCTTTACACTGAGGTTCGTTCCACTGAGGTTCGTTCGCTGACTTTCGTTAATAATGTTACCGTATTTTTGTGTCACATTACACCACAAGGTTTCAATGATCCCTGCCCGGAACACGCCCTGCAATGTCGCAAGCGTAATTATCCATTTTAGTCAAAGACTATACCGATTTCGCTCTTTTTAGAGCTCGTCAGGCCGCTATAGACTAGCGAGCCCCATGTAGGGCAAAGGCACAAAATCGAATTACAGAAACAACTACTCTGCTGGCGAATACCACGACCGGCATTGAATTACACTGTTAATTCCTGACTTTTGTTGGAAGAAATAGTGTTAATGTAGTTTTGTTTCACTTTACAACATCACAAGAATACAATGATCCCTGTCTGGAACATGTCCTGAAATGCTGCAGACACAATGATCAATTTCATCATCATCAAAACGCCAATTTTTTATTACTCAACATCATACGCCCAGAGGAAACAGAGAAAGCATGTTTTACAGGGCCACTTATAGAGTATTTTTTCACCCCGAAACAAGATATAAAAAGTCGCCCCTTGCATAAAAATCAGGGACTAAAAAAACTTATCACGATATAAAACTTTTAAAAAACTTATACAACTAATAAATTGCACAAACGCATCCTAATATTTGGTTCAAAACACAATTATGTACCGGCCTTATTTAAGTGGGGGTTTAGGAGTTAAAACTCCCCAGAGCCAGTTTTTCTTAAACAAAAACGAAACAAATAATATAAAATAAGGATTTTTATGTGTTTGTCGATTAAACTCCCCCCTCCCTCTCCCAAAGCCAAGACTTTTTTAAGTTATCCATTTACGATTGTACTACCAATTATATGAAAGATAGCAAACAAGGACTTTCTCTTTAGTTATCCATTTACCCTTGGAGGACCAATTATGTAAAATATAGAAAACCAGATTTTTTATCGACATCACAGTGGAACAGTTTAGTATAAAATCAGAGACATAGAGGACAGACTTATGTTTATATTTTTACTATTTAACTTGCACATATATTTAGAAAAAAGTCCAATTATTATTATCTTATTGTAATTTTGGAAATAAGTATCCTAATTCGTTAAATTTTTGCTACAAGTGTAACTTATCGCAAATATCGATATTTTTTTAAATATGCTGCCATCAAATAGCAAATATAAAAAAAACTTTAAGTAAAATTTGAAATTAGTGATTATTTGTGTTACATAATTGCCAAACCTTAGTTACTTAATGTTTTTAAAATTTTTGCTTTAACATATCGTTTCGTTTATCAGGAAAATGCTAATAACATTAACAAACTATATAAAAACACACAAACATCAAGGTTTTGGAACTAGAAATATTGAGATTCGACAGGATTCGCTCTACCATTAATATCCATATAATTGCTGTAGTATGGTAATCACGAAAAGATAACATTTATCTGCTACGGTCTGCTATCAAAGTGGCCATGGAATAAATAAAAGTTGAGCGTATAGACAAAACGTTATTTTTTGATAGTTGATAGAGCAAACTTATTTGTGTTGTTAAATAAATTTTCTAATGCTTTTAGAATCGTAAATTTTTTGATAATTTCACTGAGTAGATCAATTTAAAGTATTTTTCTTTGGTAAGACTAAGATATTATTCAATAATTTAACTATTATGATCACTGCAATATTTCTTTAAGGTAGTTGATATGGATTTCATTAAAACCAATCGTGACCTATTTCTGATATTGAAAGATGCCAATATAGTTTTTAAAAATGGTTCAACAGCTGTTAAGAAAGTAAAAGAGCTAGCTAGTACTGATCATTTACATTTGGGAGTAGAAAAAAAAATTAGAAATTTCTGCGCGAAATTATATTTGAAGTGGACCATGTCCTGTAGAGCCGAGTCACGCTTTATAGAACAAAATAAGAAATAGTTAGACCAGCCCTTTGAGTTTTCGGCAAATCATTTTAAAGGTATTATATATTATATAATTATTATATTAAAGGTATTATATTATTAGGAGGTGGTTGCATTAATTCAAGAAAAAAGAATGCGTCAAAAATGGAGAAACACGAAATATGTGCGAAATTTTCCAAGGGAACATATAAGCTTTGTAGCGCAAAAACAATTTAAATCTAAAGATGCTTAGTTTGTCGTAGATTTTTTAAGAAAACATCCAGAACACACTAAACGTATAAGAATATTTTGTGAAAGCTTAGGAAAACACGAAAAACAGTGCATGAGCAAGGAAGAAGCATTAAACGTCCTGGTCACGGCAAAATTAACAAAATGTCAATACAATTTTATTCGGCATGTAACTACAGAAATAGGACGTGAGTGCTTTCCAAGTTATTACCAGGTTCAAAAAGCTAAAAATGAATGTTATCCCAGCAAGGAATCAATAAAAATAACTGATACATCGGTTGATATAAATCTACAGAATTTATTTGAGAAAACTTCTGAACGTCTTCTTCAAGTTGTAGATCAAAAACAGTTTACTAATTTAGTTTTAATTACCAAATGGGGTTGTGATGGAGCTTCCGACCAATCACAGTACAAAATTTCTTTTAATAATGAACTTAGTGATGACAGAAGTTTATTTATTTCTTGTTTGGTTCCTATTAAATTATATGATTCGGTCACCGGTACAGTTATATGGAATAATGATAAACCATCATCAACAAGAATGTGCCGGCCAATTTCATTACAAACTGCAACGAGATAATAGAGAAAAAGAGATTCAAAACAAATTTAGAAGCAAGTTAGGCTTATTAGTTGATACTGTGAAACAAGGAAAGGGTACTAGCAATGATTGAAATACAGTTAAAATATTTTTTTCAAATTATCAACATTCCTCTGAAATAACGGATCTAGATATTAATCTCGTAAAAAGAATTTATGTCATTCTTCAAACAATATCTTCAGGGCAAAAAATAAATATAGAAAAATTTAAAAATTACGCATATCAGACTGCAGAATTATATGTCAATTTATATAACTGGTATTACATGCCTGCTTCGATGCATAAACTACTTATGCATGGGGCAGAGATAATCCAACACGCTATCGTTCCCATTGGCCTTCTGGGTGAAGACGCACAGGAAGCCAATCATAAATTTATTCAAGACTACAGGGAGAATTATTCCAGAAAAATTTCAAGAATAGCAAACAACGAGGATATTATTCATAATATGTTGCTCCAATCCGATCCAGTAATTTCGAGTTTACGGTCAAATCAAACCAATAAACACAAAGAACTATTGCCTGAAGCTTTAGAACTTTTGGAGTAATTTATTTTACTTCAAACAGGCAAATTATGCCAAATATGTCGCTAAAAGTCGTTGCATAGTAGAAAGACATTGTGAGAAATTCTTTTGAATTGATCCGATAGCGGTATACCCAATGTCAACGAAAGTATTGCACATGGACTTTTAAACAACTGTATTAAATATTCTTACTGTTTTTAAGAAAACCGATAACAATACTTTCGTTGACACCCAGTATAGGTTGTAAAAAATCTCTGTAGATAGTATTTTTTTATATAAAACTTCTTATTTCTCACATCTACGTTTTATACGGATTTTTCCTACCCAAAATTTCATTTAAGACCCATCAGTTTAGCCTTTGCGTTGTCTGTCGGCCAGTTACAAGAATTTTATTAATTAGATTTTAGTTTTCATACTGTTTAGTATTAATTACTCTTAATTTTTTTTCCAGTCAATTTGCATTTTTCAAGGGAAAGTTTATAACATCCCCCCCCCACCCCGAAGCTTGATCTATATACGCCATTGCATTTATATTTTAGTGGGTAAAATCGTGATGTATAATAATGTGTTAATTTTAAATTTAATTAATTGTATGTGACATTATTTTGTGCAAAACCTTGGCTGGTCAAAGGGGTAAACTTGCCACCAATGACCCCCTCCTGGTTACGCCTCTGAATCCGGCAAATATAAACGGTGTGTTCGAGAAACAAAATTAAATTGTTATTTTATTTTTAGTAAGTATTAAGAATTCACCCCTTTAATGGTCGTTTTTAGTCATGTGGTTGCGTAAACCAATCGAAATACTGTTTTTAAGACTAAATTTAATACCAACAGTTTAGCTGAGGCTAAAGCCCAGTAGATTTATCAAAATGCATCTTGATTTCTTTGAATTAGTAACAGTAACATGCCTAGAACATTTTATTTTTAATATTTCAACGCATTTATAAAATACTGGAACTCTGAGTTAAAATTTTTAATGATTCTTTTAATTTCCAGCTCTGTTGATCAAGAATTATATAAAAGTAGTATTTGGGCAAAAAATAAAATAAATACACTTTTAAAATTATATTCTCAAAAAAAAATATCGCTGCGAACAGGATTCGAACCTGTGCGGGCAGAGCCCATTTGATTTCGAGTCAAACTCCTTAACCACTCGGACATCGCAGCTCATCTGCATTTTTTACTGAATTCGTACTAACTCGACAGGTAAGGCGGCTCCATATTCATGAAATTTGGAAAATTTTATTTTTAAAGGAAGAAATAATAGGGCATTTTTTTGACGTAGGTAATTCATTTGTAATTTGACAAAAATAAATGGTATTTATCTTTAGTCGACAAAATTTAAAAAAAACGCAAACACGTATGACTAAAATAATTTAAAAATAAAAAAGGATATACATATATAATTAAAATATAATATCTAAAGTTGGGTTCATGTAACAAAATACAGTAATAGTAATAGTAATAATTTTAGTAATTAAGAAAAAGCATTACGATTGGTCACATGACAAAAAAACAACCAATTACAAGGTGAGTTCTTGTTACTAATAAATGAACCCACCTTAACATTTTATAGTGCGTAGGGAAGCAAACGATGGGTAATAACATATACAGCAAAACCAGGGCCGGTCCGAGGGGCTGGCGCGGCCTAGGCACACAATTGGCATTTCAACATAACATTTTATTAACTAAAAAATTAAGCTATTTTATAGAGAGGATTTCTTTTCGCCGGAACTTCTGCATGGAAAACTGCTTAATAGGCTCACTTAAGACTATAGAATGTAGAAATTCATTCTTTGTAGCGATCATCCCAAGAGATGTTAACCGCTATCTTAGGTAAGTTTTAATTAATTTTAATTTGCTAAATAAATAAATTATATATAAATATAATAAATTTCATCGCCGTGTTCATACTCAAAATGTATCTTATCTTTTCTTGACTGAATTTGTTTAAGGGGACAGTTGCAGTCAATTAGCATTGAGAAAATATCGCGTAAAATGACCAAAAATAGGTTGTTTTCTGTGATAGTCTGCGAAGTTATAAAAAGGAATTTGAGGATGAGAGTTTAACACATATCTTCTAAAAAACACTTCTAAATTAAATTGAGTATGTTGAATTTTTCATTTTAGCCTTTAAAAGTAAAAAAAAAATATGTTTATATGTCTAGTAATTTTTATTTACAAATTCCAAAATACTCAAATTGGAGAGCATACATATAGGTACATTTCTGAAAAAAAATTGATCCGAAAAACATAGTAGTTTTTTTCCAAACTATCACCAAAGATAATTACTAAAATCTTGGAATGTTTTTGGGAGAATACGTTAGGTTGGCAATTGCAGTTGGTAACAGGTAAAGTTTGAACCCCTACCGCAAGAGGTCGCCAAATTTTTCAATTTTTCAATATAAGAAGGGAGAGCGCAATGACGTCAAACAAATGGAATTCCGATCGCGTGTTGTCAATGACGTCAGATAAATAAACATTTATCTCTCGCATGGTCTTTCGTTTATTTTTTATGAGATTCTAGGGTTTTTCTTTTAAATAACGTTTAGAATATTTTATAACATATCATGTTGGAAAAACTAAGTAATCAGTAGATTTGGGCAAATGGAAAAACATAATTTTTTAAACAATATTTGTATTTTAAGGAGAAAATCGATCTTTCCCTGAACTATATGGGATATTAAGGAAGAGGAATGTATGTTTAGGTCATATTTTAGTTTGTTACGGTGGGTTCGTGTAACAAATTTTAGTTTTATCTTTTTCTTTAGTTAATAAGAATTCACACCGTTATTGGTTGTTTTTTGTCATGTAACATAAAAAAAATCAATCAAACTATTCTTAGTGACAAAAAATTATGCCAAATACTAAATTTTGAAAAGGATTTCTTAACTCAAAATTGTTCTATTCTAAAAAATAGAAATATATAGATTTATTTGACCCTACGCAAAGAAAACGAATTAATGTTTCATATAAGTAGTTAGTAAGGTATACCTAACTGGACATTTAATTTCAAAATAAACAAGTTTATAAAATTTCCTGCATGCTTTTAAACGTCCTCAAATGTAGTTTATCATTTTTATATCGGGTATGCAAAATAGTCCATTGTATAAAAAACAAAATACGCCTTGAGCGGGTGAAAACCTTCTCCATCAAACTGTTAAGAAAATAGGAACAATTGTATAGAATTTAAAAATAAAATAAGTACCTAAATGTACTATAATTCTGCCATAGCACAAAACATGAACAAGCATGTTGTTTCTACTCTTTTTTGCAAAATTACAAACAGCTTTTTATGAACCATGACAAATTATTTTAGCATAAATTAAGCACTGAAATTTATTAGTCATGAAATGTTTTCAGGTATATCTGGGTAGAAGAGTGTTTTTTCTTTATTTTGATTCCAACTTCTACAATTTGTTATAAAGGTCAGAAAAAAATAAATTTCAAATACAAAATTTTAAAAAATATCCCCGAGATTCTAAACATATTTAGCCTCGTTTGAAATCTTAGAATTGCAATGTCAGTAAAATGAAAATTGTTCTGCTTTTACAAAAATAAAAAATTGTTTTGCAAGTTTTTGATGAGATTTTTCTATCTTCTGATAGGTCTAAAAGATAGCAAGAGAAAATATAAAAAACTCTGTTTGCGGGTTAGTCATTTATTAGGAAACAATAGCATTTACATAAATGGTATTTATATATTACAATATCATCATATACATTTTTAAGATTAGGAAAATAGTATCTATCTACAGTAATAATGATTTATTGAAGAAACCAATAGATCTTTTATTTTATATAAAATGTAGTTGCTTAGTTGCTAACAGAACGAACTAACTATGTTTGTAGTCTAATTAATATATTTAAGCATTGATTAGATTAAAAAAAATACAATAATTCAAATTATGTGCTCGAGTTGGTTAAAATATAAAATAATTATGTTTTTATTTTTGAACTACATATATAACCAAAGTTGAAATGAACATATTTTTTATTGGTATCCTAAAATTACCCAAGTAAATATTCCTAACTTACAAACCAGTAATTATGTTTTTTTTTTTGCTTATAGCATTTAAATAAATAATATGTAAGATAACATTTTAGTAGCAATTGAAAGATATTTTTTGTAGTTTGGCTGGGTATTCATGAGTATGCTATCAAACTGTGGAACTTATACACTACGAATGTATAGTAGGTATATTAAATTATAAAATTCTGAGAATAGTTTGACTTTCTTGGGTGTAGTGTAGTGTAGAGGTAACATTCAGCCTATTCTGAATGGATTTAAGTTAAAACCTCCATACTCGAACACAAAAACAGCCAAAGTCTTAGAAAGAGCCAGTTAATACTTAATATTTATATTTATATTATATATATATATATATATATATATATATATATATATATATATATATATATATATATATATATATATATATATATTTATTAATTATTTTCTTGGGCATAGGTGAGCTCATTGAAAAGTAAAACTATAATACATATCGACGTTTCGCTCATTATAGTGAGCTTTCTCAATTTTTTCTTGGAACCATGTCAGAATAAATATCTTGAGAAAGCTCAATATAATGAGCGGAACGCCGATATGAATTATAGTTTTACTTTTCAATGAGTTAACCTATGCCCTTGAAAATAATTAACAAAATATTTATATATATTAAAGAAAAAAAACATTATATATATATATATATATATATATATATATATATATATATATATATATATATATATATATATATTATTAACTGGCTCTTTCTAAGAGTTTGGCTGTTTTTGCATTGGAGTATGGACTTTTAACTTAAATCCATTCAGAATAGGCTGAATGTTACCTTACCTTACATATAATATATATATATACATATATATATATATATATATATATATATATATATATATATATAGTGTGAAAAGAGCATCATATGGGTTAGGTAATAACTTTTGTCTAAGGATGAAAAATTTACATGTTTTATTTATTAAGTATGAAAAATGACTTAGAGGGAATAGTCACCTGACTTGTGTTCCCTGCCAGAATTCATATATTTCTTTAAAGAAGTAGTATTTCTTTAAAGAAGTCGCAGAGAAAGGGGTTATTTGCTAAAATAGGAGAAAGTGCTATAAAAAAAGGTGTTTATTTTATAGTTTTACATATATCAAATTTTGGTCAGCAATTCTAATTTTCAATTTTTATAACTTTGTCCAAGGCACTTAAATATTAAAAAAATAGTTTTAAATTTCGATTATGCTCCTAAATTAGTCAAGTACGACTTTTTTGTATTAAGATATCTATTTACTATCGAAAATCTTTAATTAATACATATATACTTAAAATTCCCAAAATCACGTCAACTTGCAACAAGCTTAACATACTTTTGAGAAGCAATTTTAATTTTTTTCCAAAAAAGACACAGTTTATGGAATATTTAGGTATGAAATTAATATTATGTTAAGGTTACCAACAGAAAACTCTTTTTTAGACAATTATTAAGTTATCAGGAAAAAGTTAAAAAAAATATTGGAATTTTTGACCAAAATTTGGTATGCATATGTAAAATTAAAAAATAAACAACTACAACTTTTTCATATTTTAGCAAATAAGACCATTTTTCATAATTTTTTTAAAGAAAGCAATTTTGACAATAATGCAATTTTTATGATGTAAGTCTTTTATAAATATACTATAATGTAACAAATAAACCTGAAAATCATACCAGTATAGGTGAACAAACAAATTATTAATATAAAGACATGGCTGAGGCAAGCATCGGATAAATGGTCCTTATGAAATGTACACTCCAGAATGCTTGCTACACATACCACATGGTATGAATTGGCAAACAACACAAATAAGTAGTAGTGAAACAATGCATTAATACTGAACCACTTACAGTGTATACAAAACAACAAACTCTCAATATAACATGACTATCAGCAACAAAATTGGGATAGCTATGGTATCACCTTTATCTCCATTTCAATAGAAACTTTTTGCATTAAATATAATTCAAATATATCTACATAAAGAGATCTTATTACTAAATTCTGCACACAACAACACGCCTACTCATACTCATAAGATGCATTAACTAGTCATGGGGATTTACTACAAAAGCATAAACTGTTCTACTAACGATTACAAACTTAACTTAATTTTCCTTTTCTGCTTTCTTCATCGATGGTGAGATTCAAAATTACATGGTCTATTGGCTTGTACAGTTCGTAGCAATAAACAGTTTTCTTGTGATATGGAGTTTTTTTTGTACCTAGAGAAAAAATAACTAGAATTAGATGTTTACTCTCTACAATTAATACATACCTAACAAAATAAAAAAATTAAATTCTGTGTCAAAATTAAATATGTTTTATCAGTACTACACAAAAGGGGTCCAAGTAAAATAGGTATAAGTTAATGTTTAATTGTAAAAGCTTTGGAAGTTTTAATTTAATACTAGGTAGTAAGCAAATTTTTAAGAAGGGTTTGTTGCATTTTACTTTCCTACATATTAGTAATAGGCAAAATACCTTACATATTTTTTGGCCTATTATTAACAGTAATGATATAGAACAAATTCTCTTTAATGCTAATTAGTAGGAAAAAAAGACGCAAAAACTCGCTTCATTAGCGAGATGGACTCGATGTAATAATAAAGCCAGAATAATTAAATATTATTTATATAAACTGAAAAGAATGAAAACAACTTTATTTATAATTTCAACTTAACAGATATTTTCCATTAGATTCAGGCAAGGCCCAAGCAAATAAAGAAAAGCAAGGGAAAAGTGCATATAAAAAAAAACATGTTTATTTTAATCATTATCAACTGTTGTCATACATATAAAAGTAAATTATAAACTATAACTACTATTAGGACAAGCTACAAAACCCTCAAAATAGAACAGAAAAAATTTAGCAAGTTCTTTGAAAGAAAACATAATTGATGTATCACAACTTAGACCTAAAAAAAGTTATTGTTTTTTAATAAAAAAATCGACATTTTGTGTATTTTGAATACGTACAAAAAAAAAATGGTTGGAGATAAAAATAATATTTTAGTTTGCTTTAATATGATTTAAAGGTTATCTTTTGAAAGAATAATTATATTACCTGATAATAACAAATGTGATTTCTTTTTATACTATATTTAATGTTTAGTCAAGTACTTAATATGTAAAAAGTCTAAATAAACAAATAGAATTTTGGGAATTTAATAGTTATAATAAAAAGTGTTTTACCATCAGGTGTAGCAGCTAAGTGGTTAAATTCTTCATGAATAAAATTGGCAGGTTCCTTGATTTTTGCATTTGGTCTTGACTGTGCGAATTTCTGCCCTGCAACACTCTCTTTTTGCTTTCCATAAAGTGTGTAATAGGTTTTAAAATGCCTTAGATTTATAATGGAACTGACCACGTTATTGCAGGAAGTGCTATGTCGCCTTTTACATACTGTGCCAAATACTGAAGCTGTTAATATGTATTTTCTAATTTCTCCCTAAAATGGATTATCGCACTGCCCAACTGTATTTCTTGAAGAAACCTAGAAAAATGTTCATATATTTAAAAATATTAGGGAGCATGTAATACACCAGAGTATTATATAGAAGTATAAATGAACAAAGCCTAACAGAAAATGAACACTATGCAAAAACATACTCGCAAAGAGAGATGTGCTAACTCAATACATAAATGCCATTCAGTTGTCTTACTATATTAAGTTGCCCCAGAATCTTAATACTCTATATAATATATTTCTAAAAATAGTAAAAACTATAGACTTTTGTGTTGTACCTCCCATTACTATTACAATTAGTATAAGTATAAATGAACCAAGCCTACAGAAAATGCAAGCTATACAAAAATATAGTCACACAGGAAGATGTCTCTACATTTTCTCTAAATCAATACATATATTGCTGCCCCTCAGCCTAAAATTAATGATGGTCAATGTAATTCTTAAGGGGGCAATGTATAAAGTAAATCCTATATGAAATGCAGTATACTTCAGGCATCGTTGTTTAAAAACCAACTTTAGCTACTTCAATCGATGTGTTAAATACTATTTCAATTAATTAATAATTTTACTTAATTTTTCTTTTTTTCTTTAATTTCTGCCTTGCGCGAGTCCCTTGGATGGAAGTTACAAAATGAAAAACCTAATATTATTGAGATATAGTAAATATAGAGTAAAGAGAGAGAATAAAAAAGGCGAGTTTCAAAAAACTGTAGTTTAAATCTCTTGATCTAAACAAAAATGAAAACTTTTTATAAACCAGTGGCATACTTTACTTTTTCTTTAATATGAATTATGTTGCCCTTCCCCCAAACGCCATGAATTGGATAATTATAATCCTAATACTTTCAGCCCCTTGTCATGTCATGTCATGTTTATATGAATTCTCATAAAATACGTCAAGTAATGACCTACTTAAAAATGAGCATAAAATTAAGGAACAATGTATATTGTTTTATGTTTTCTCAAACAGTCTATATATATATATATATATATATATATATATATATATATATATATATATATATATATATATATATATATATATATATATATATATATATATATATATATATATATATATATATATATATATATATATATATATATATATATATATATATATATATATATATATATATATATATATATATATATAGAAATATATAATTTCTGCATAAAATAAAAGAAGAATTGCTTTCGATTATGTCACAGGGTACCCTATATCATGATTTCTGGGCCTCTACCCTCATCAGGCAGGCTTGTTCCCAGGGAGATCTGAAATAACAGATTGCTCGATATGACAAAATCGAAAATAAATCTATCATACTGAAACAGTACTACAAGTTAAATGTAACATTTAGCACCACCTATCGGGGCTCCGGTGATTTCTTTTGGGCCGTTTTGCACCTGCAGAAATTATATATTTCTGCTATTATACATATATCTTTTCCGGCCAAGAACTTTTATATGTGAGCGCATTTTTATTGATTTTTATATATCTCCGCATGATGGTGCTAGTGCATGCTTTTTAAATTACCTATGGGTTTGCAGCCGGAACTCACCGTAGCCCCGATAGGTGGTGCTAATTTTTACGTTTAACTTGTTGTACTGTTTTATTATGATAGACGTTTCGTTTTCGATTTTGTATATCGAGCAATCTGTTATTTCAGATCTCCCTGGGAACAAGCCTGCCTGATGAGGGTAGAGGCCCAGAAATCATGATCGTAGGAGGGTACCCTGTGACATAATTGAAAGCAATTCTTCTTTTGGGCCGTTTTGCACTTGCAGAAATTATATATTTCTGCTATATATATATATCTTTTCCGGCCAAGAACTTTTGATAAAGATGTCAGAGCGCATTTTTATTGATTTTTAGTATATATATATATATATATATATATATATATATATATATTTATATATTATATATATTACTAATAATATTAGTAAATCCAGTAATAATCAAGAACAAATAAAAGTGGTGTTAGAATTATATAAGTGTCAGTCTTCTTATATGCTGCTAGATTTTTTTTAACATCATCAAACTATATTTCTCTTCATGTGAACCCCTTCCCTATCCCACATATTTTAACGGCCTATATCAAGACAAATTTTTACTTTTTAAATGTGGTTGTAAAACAGTACAATCAAGTGCCCAAAATTATGGAATAACGTCTCTACAACCAACACCTTACATTTTGCCACCTTGCATTGTTTGCCCTTACAAAACATGTCAGGGCAAACACCACTTGTGCATGCATAATCTTTTTTTTATTGTAATTTTGTCATAGTTTTAGTATCTACTTGAATTATCTAAACCTTTAAAAAAATTTTTCGTAATTCATTTTGGCACATTGTATTAGGAATACTTTTACTAATATGTGATACTTTCAAATATTTTACTGAAAGATCTCTCTTAATTTATACTCACAAAGATATCCCTGGAGACCTCGCTGGAGACTCATCTTGGAACTTTAAACTCTCAACATCATTACCACGCTTCTTTGCAAAACTGGTTGAATATGTATGGCCTTTGTTAATATCATCCCTACAATAAAAGATGCATACATAGTAGTTGAAACTTTTGTAATATTATCTGAAATATTAGGGAACTATATTTATTTATTTTTCTTTATAAATATCTTTGGCATGTCCAACGTGCTATTATATCTTAACAACATGGTAAACTGACTGGTATACCTATGGCACTTATATGATAATGCCCAGGCGCATACACTTTTGTTTTTGAGGGAACCAAGTGAGGCTCCAAAAATAGAGAGAGCGATGAAAGAAAAAAAAAATCAGGTGGATTTTAAGACATATATTTGAAGTGAAAAAATTGAAATAATAAGGCTAAGATTCCAAAAAATATATTTTCTTATAAAAATATATTTATTTTACTTAGAATAACTTTAAATAAATATATAAGTAATATCTATAAAGTAGTAAAAGTAATCAGATCAATAACACTTATAAAATTTTTGGAACATTAAATTGATTAGTTGATATCTCGGTGATACAAGTTGTAGGATATTTTTTCTTGTTTGCAGTTTTAAGCGCATACTTAAATCATGCGTCTTTAAAGCCTTTCACAAATTTGAATAATTCAGGTTATTATGTCTGAAAAAATATTAAAACATGTTAATTTATTTATTACATTGCGCTTTTGACTCTACATATTTAAAAATCCTAAGTTCATTTTTTTTTTGAGTTATGACATTGAAAAATGACAATTTGATATTTAGAAAGGCTGTAAAATCAAAATAATTCTACTTAGAGCAGAAATTGTATACTCCTACCTCAGTTTTGTATGATCTTTCTTATGGTCCCGTAAAAGGGAAGTATTGTAATCGTGAAAAAATCACCAATCACCATCAAGAGATTTTTGCTGATCTTTACAATTTAGAGTTGGGATCCCAAAATAAAAAACATGTTTTCCCATTTCGATTGAGATTTAGAAGAGCAGAAATTATGCACTCCTACCTCAGTTTTATATGGTCGTCCGTGTGGTCTCGTAAGAGAATTCTGTACGAGGAAACTTGTTGGTAAAGGTGAATTTATCGCTTTTTTTTAATCAGAAAAACTCTTCTTCTTCTATTTAGACTAAAAGCTGATGCTATAAGAAAGACCTTAAAAAACTAAGCATGTAATAAAAAAAATGGTATTATATTTAAAGAAAATTACCATCGATGTTAGCATCTGAACCTTGTATAGTGATAATGTTAAAAAGAAGCAATAAATAATATTACATATTTTAATATTTCTGCTCGTATTTCTGTCTAATATGATTATTCAATTTTCATTGAATTTGTGTAAAACTTAGAGGTTCAAGATCTTTTTTAGGCAGTTGTGTTGTAGGCCAGATTTCTTACCACGTATACTTTTTTCTTTCAAAATATGGATTTAATAATAAACATGTATTTATTCCTGTGATATTTGTTGACTTGCACACTGCCTTAACAAATAAAATACCAGTTCTGGATGGCACAATTTCGTTCAAGTTGATAAGAAATATGACTATACAGAGTAATACTATTAATACCTGGAATTTTGAACTAGAAACAATTCTGTATTAAAAAACATGCCAGTTAAAAAAAAGGGGAATACACATTTGGATGCTTATTTACTTTACTTATTTTTGTTACATTTTAGCAATATTTTTAAATATACATATTGGTATAAAACGTAGTGGTGGTATCAACTTTTATTTTTTAAATTAAACACCAATTTCTTCTGGTTTTTGAATTTTGTCCCAGATTCTAGCTATTTGTATGTGGTATCTTTACTTGTTTTTGAGATTTTAACTTCTGAAAATTTGTATTTTCATATTTGGAGAGGATGTAACATCACAAAACAGATTTCGCTTATTGCAAGACATAGAAAAGTGGTTAAATATAGAAAGTTTTAGACAAGCCTAATTACACCTGCAGGCGAATTCTAGCCATTATGTTCTTGATATATTTAGAAACGAATAAAATCTTGCATTTTTAAAATTATGCAGTAATTTTTTATTCCTAAAATTTTTTTAAAGTTGTAAACATATTGCCAAAGCATTTTTTTTGTCTAACATTTTATGGTGCTGTCATATTTTGAATCTGATGTTTCGTAAATGAGGGGCCATCATCAACTTTTAAATACACACCTGCATTTTTTAATTTGTTTTGTAACAAACCTTTGCATTCCAAAATCCAACAATGTAATGCACTCATACATTAAAAGTATTTACAATTTGAGAAAATCAAGGTTATCCCTCTTTCTCTAAAACATTGTCTCTTATGAGAAAATATTAAATATGTGCTGTCCAAACATTATGTCTGTTATATTATTAGTGTGGGAGGGTCAAATGCTTGTTAAAAAAAATTACATAAATTACCAAGCTTGTAAAAAAAAGACTGTGAATTTTACAAGATATTACTATAAATTATATTTTTCAAATGGGACATCCTGACTATTATATGTCCCTCAAATGGGTCTCTTCTTGCAGATTATAATTATATCTGGTTTGATACCTATCCACTCCACTATGTAATAGTGTTGTCCGTCTCTCTCTCTAACACACTGCCTCATATGGTTTTTCTTAAAATGATCGGGTGTCTTTGAAGATAAAGTTATCAAACCAGATATTATATTTATAATCTGCAAGAAGAGTTCCATTTGAGGGAAACATAGCATAGAGTGTGTGCCGAGGTGTGTCCGATTTAAACAATACAACTTATGGTGATATCTTGTAAAATGTATAGTCTTTTGTTTTTCTAATAACCAATAAAAAGTTTTAAGTAACCCTACAATTGGTTTTTTGATCACTTCAGTGAGTTAAAAAGTAAAAGTTATTAACATTTAAAATGCTATCAAGATACACTGGTCACACTGTTCATACATAAACAGTAACATACATTAGTACACTACATTACTTGAGAAATGAAAACTAATATCCCCAATTAAGACTTCTCCAGGAATTCATCTGTATGTACATTTTTGGTCAAGATTGAGAATATATAAAAGGTCAATTTTTATTTGTTTGTAGATACAAGACTAAGATATTTAATATGTTACATATGCATAGCCATGCGCAAGAATTATTTTCTCACTAGAAAGCAATGCCTTAGTAAATTAGGTACCGATAAAAAGTTGCTTCCCAATAATTTTCTCTTTGTGATATGATAACTGTGGGGGTATACGCTGTTAAAGCCTGCTACTGTCTGCAACAGCAAAACTTTCTAAGTGGAAGTCAAATAAAAAGGATCCATATAATACCGATAACTAAAAGCTTTATTCTTGCACAGATTGTCATGGATTCGGTGAGTTAAATTGCATCAGCCAGCATTATGAGACTACCACTATGAAAGTATTAGTGTTGCATAAAAAGTGTTTAATTTTATGAGCTTTTAATTTCTACAATTAAATGACCAACAGGAAATAAGTTTTTATACCTATCGAATTACTATACCCCTGAAGGTACACTATCTTTGTTAAAAGTTAAAATTTAAAATTAATCCTACAAAACATATTTAAATTTTACAAATATAAAAACCATAGGTATTTATGTGAATTTCAGAGAGAATTCACGGCATGTATAAAAATATGAATATGAAATAAAAATGAACCAGAAAATTCTAAAAGAATCGTGTTGCCTAGGTACCTATAAAAAACACATTTATTAGTTTTATTTATTTTCATCATTGTTTGAAAACAAAATAGTCTTCCTCGTTCAAAGTTGGGCTATTTTAAGTTTCAAACAAAAGATATGTACTTCAGAAATACATCCACAATGTACCTTCTAAAAACTTACTATAGCATGGACATACAGATAAAAGTTTATATAAGTAGTCCCAAACGTAAAAAATATGTTGATATTTTTAATATGTATGTACTGTAATCAGTGATTGTCCATCTCTAATTCTTCAAATTCATGAAGGGTCTCAAAATCGAGCACCTACAGTTATATTATTTGAACTTACCTTATTCTGCATTTTCCCAGGATTCTCATTGGAATCGGCGCCGAGGTCTTGCTGCTCTCGTATTTTTACGCCCTTTACACATATCCTAATTACACAGGTAACACAGGAATTCATAAACAAATATCTAGAAAGCTTAACCACAGTCACAAGACATTTTAAGACACACCTATAATAAACTAACAGGAAATTCTCAACCCAAGACTCAAGCTATCATAAAATCATGTTCATAAAAATATAAGGAAACCAATATTCCGGGTATTGAGATATTAAAAAACTTGTTTTTATCGGCAAACACCGAATGCTGCCGAAAGTCGAAAGGCCTTGCAATTATTACTTCTGCTAGCTGATAAAAAAACAGACAATAGGGGAGATCATAAATATTATAGTCTATAAAAGAGGTATTCTTTAACAGCACTCTCTCGTTTTATTTCATTTCGCGACAAAGATAGATATATCAACGAGGCAAAAAATAAATGCCATGTGCAATATTTTGAGTTTTCTATCAAAGGAATGTAAAACTCCTAAAGTTATTTGCTTGGGATGGAGGGGATACCACAATGTTGCGTCACTGTTAAGGGTTTTCTGAAATATTTGAATTTTTCCGTTAAAAGTGAAACTACTTATTTGCATAGTATTTGATAGATTTTATGTAATGTTTGTACATAAATATGTTATAACATTAAATATTGAACCTGTTAATTTATTTATATGCCCTATTTTGGAAAAAATTAAAAAATAATCAAATTCCGACATCGATGCGTCATCTACAGAGTGGCTCTTGAGGTTTGAGTTCGAAAAATGAACACGAGAAATTTTATAGCGTGGATTTGCACTCTTAAACTGTTCGAACACTGATCGGTCGTTTACGTTTTCGAAAAGGCGAACTGGACAATGTTCAGAATCCTTGGTATTCCCTATTAGCCATTTACTATCGGCGCATATTTTACTTCTCCTTGTGTAGTTTTCGAAAACGCAGGATTATATTCGATTCTTCCTGTAACAATAGAACATTTCTCTTAGTATTTTAGGAATGCACATAATATGCCAATATAAAACCATAAGCATGAAATATTTTTTCTTTGTATAGACAAATTTAAGTAAGGTCAACTAAAAAAATAAGTAGCAGCACAAACTATAGTGTGTACCTCTAAATGATCCGTAGTTTTATTTTTCCTTTATGAAATGGGAAATAAAGCAATTTGATTTTTCGCCGCCACGCCAGGCTAATGCAAGAGCAGTAATATGATAAAATTTTCTTTGAAGGCCCTATGGGTTATCTTCTTTCCAGAAATTGAGTATTTTCATATAGTCATCATGTGAGAAGAGCGCTGAACTTTCTTCTTTTCTCAAAATTACCTTGTAGAATACGACGTTTAGCCTTGTGAGCTTTTTGAGATGACTCAAATCTTTTGTCTTTAAAAGAATGAAATATTATGTTCCATTTCTTAAAGTAATATTCTTGAACTTGTTTTGCCGTATTGTTCCACATTGTCTTGATTACCGACTCTTTGTTATCATCTCCGTTCGTTTCCCTCATATTAAAGACCCAATCTGCGAGGCTTTGGTTCAGTTTGTTTTTGTTTTTGTTTGTTTGTTCTACTCCAAAATATAATTTCTATTCTGGTAAAATAGTGAAAACTGCATTCACACTGATGGCTTCGACTTCATTGTATTTATGGGAATACTATTTTCAGTCGCACTATTAATTTGTGGTAGTTTAAAGTTTCCAAATCTAGCTTTTTGTCGCACATTTCCCGTTTGTTTTACAACTTTATTTCGCGTTAATATTTTGTTACCCGTAGTTACCAAAAATCATAGGTAAAATAGCACACTTCTTATTATATATAACAATAATAAATTTGAGCGCTTATTAATGTTCAACTGTAACTTTGATTGATTTTAGTAAGAATCCCAAAGTCCGAAAAATAAGTTACAATAAATTATAGCGTAGATGTGTACGGTGGAACCGGATCGGACTCGAAATATTAAACACATTTTCACACGCCAGCGTGTGGCTTCAAAAATTTAAGTAATCATTAAAATGGTTTGGGTTCTTGGTAATAATTTGTGAAACAGTAAATGTGATTGTGGTTTAGTTTCATTAAACTGGACAATGTTCTTTGCTCCTAATTCTACGATTTTATAGAGGTTCTTCGTTAAGGATAAAGTTAAAGAAACTCTAGTCTTTATCCATTTCAGTTTTAAAAGCATGTTTTTCAAATTATATGTTGGAGTGATGTATGCTATCACTGGCAAAGTAGTGAATATGATTACTGCTGAAGAAAACAGATTGATGTGCAGGAGTAATAGGGTAGGCCGCTGAATCCTCTGGAATCCCTCCGTTAATTTTGTGAGTCAGGCGAATGACCATCACCTACTACAAAAATAAGAGAAATACTTTTGTTGGAAAGAAGTTTTGGAGAAAGACCATAGGCACGAAGGCAGAAATTGCAATAATTTGTGTTTCCCTATGGAATTCGGTGGTGTTATTTCAGTTGTGAGTTACAAAATAAGAAAATCATGGGTAAGATTATATCTTTCAAGGTAATTTAAAAGATCATTATTAATATATTTCTCCATCGCTTTCATAATTGTGAGTAGGGATATGGCTCTGTAGTTTGAGGAGTAAAAAAATTATTAATTTCGGGCAGATCATATAGCAAAGCCGGTATTGATGGGAGGGGCAAATAAAGAAAAGAGATTAAGGTGGAATTGCGGAGAATGTGGTACAACCAAAGGTTTCTGTGCCTAGCTAAATTATATCAAAGTACGAAATAACATAGATTCTACAACTTCCAGAGTTATAGGAGAAAACATATAACTAGACCGTGGTCAGAAGAATCCAGGGAAGCGAAAACGAAAGATAAGGCTGGGGTTCGTAAGGTTTGATAAAAGATTAGGTGATTGCCTCTGCCTCGAGGATCGATTTTAGTATAAATAAATTTAGTGGAAATTTTAAGGGTGAGTTTAAGCCACAGAATATCGGATCTATTTGATTTAAAATTGTACAGCGTAGATTACTACAAAGTAGGCGCAAACGTCACCGTTCATATAGAATGATGGGAAGTTCATTCGTAACTAGGAAGGTAAAGTTGGTTGGATGGAATTTTATTTTTTACCCAAACAATAAGAAATAAAAAAAAACAACCAAAAATTCTAATTTTCAGAAATATAGTGAAGTAAAAATAACATTTATTATATACTACTTATATGTGTTCAAAATGTACAACAATAATTGTTATTAAAGCAACTTAGTTGCCAATAAGCCAGATAATTTGTGATACATTTTTCTGAGCTAAGAGATATAATAATAATACGTTTTATTTATTTCTAAATAAAAGCAATAAGTTTTAACTAGCCAAAGTTTACTTTGCCAGACCATGTCCAAGTTCAAACGAAATCCAAAAAAAAATGCAAAAACTTGTTTTTTGTCAAATATCGTAAATAAAACAATTATTTACATGTAAAAGTGAAGGTAAGGATATCCTGAACAAAAATGATCCTCATGATTTTTTTCTAAATATAGTTTCTGAGAAAAATCGATCAAAATTTACAATTAATTTGTACGCCCTAACGTATCCTGTTAAGGCAAAAATCTGAAAATTATGAACGCTTCGGAGAAATAAATTTGCTATAACTTCTGCAAAAGTTACCGTTTTTCTATGTTTAAAAAATAAATGTGCCTATTATTTCTACGGATTTATAGACTTAATCGTATTTTTTATAAATATTTGTTTATTTATTTTATCTGCATGGTCAAAGTTTACAGAATTGACATATGTTATGTTATGTAATTCTGTAAACTTTGGCATGGTATTTTTTATCTTAGAGAACCTGGAACAATAATACTGCATTGAAAACATCGCTCATTAATTTTGTTTATCTTGTTTTTAGTAATATTGCATTACATTTAACATAATTTAAATGCTTGAAATGTATAATTTTAAGGAGTTTTTCGTTTTTTTGTTTAGCAGTGTCTCGGTTTTTGAAAATCTTAAATATTCCTCACTATTATCGAAACAGAACTCTTTTTCTTGAAATCACTTTGTTCTGAAGTTTTTTTTTCGAGATATTTTCGTAATATATGAAATCATAGAAATTCACGATCTTTCCATTAACTATATTGACCGTGGTTCTGCATCTATCTACCTAGGGAAATTAAATCAACTTCTAAATTTAGAGAAAATGGAACATGCCGAGAGTATTTCAGTGGTTGCTGCATTGTATGCATGCACAAGCAGTATATGCCAAGATTTTTAGATAATTTTTATTCAGAATTTCTTGATCTTTCTTTTTTACCTGTCAAGTTCAAAACAGCTACAATTAAAAAAAAATTACCTGCTTCCTAATCTTCTTGGAGTCCGACCTACAAAATTTCTCTGCTTCCTGAACTATATAGCAATATAAAATATTTTTACTGGAACTCTCTGTATATTGTTCTATTTTTTAATTCTACCCAAAATCCTAACTATAAAATATGCAACATTCCCTAGTTCAATTCTTAACAGTTTTCGAGATAATGGTGAATGAAACTTCAAAAATGTCAATATATAATACCATTTTTACAAAAAACAATTAAAGAGAAATACAATTAAATTCTATAACCGTTGCTTGTTATGTAATTAATTTTATTCAATATAACAGCTAGGATATTTCCGGTTTACCCGGAAACGTACCGAAAAATCACTTTCAACCAATATTTTCTCGAGCTATAAAACTAATTAAAATTTAAATCTCCAAATAATGTTAAAGATATTTCATATATAATACCTTATATATGACAAATATTACATTTCTGATCTAAGGTGGCTTTGAAACAAAGCTAAAAAGACATGGCCGTCGTTCTTATATACAGATTGTTCGCTTTAACCATTGGGCAGTAATTATTATAATTACGTTATTTTAGATTTTGAGTTTTATTTGGATACGATCGAGCAAAAAGCATTCGATACCCGATACGATACTAAGTATCGAATGATTGGTGTCAATACAGACTAGAATCGGAAGTAAAGTATCGATACTGTTAAGTATGGATACTTCGATACTCTTTTGTTATTTATGTCATTTGATTTGAACGGGTGCGCGCCTGGCAAACGTATAAATAAAATTAAATTCGGTTAATGTAAATATAACCAAATTTAGTTTTAACGTTAATTTTATTCATGAGAATTAAGAATAACTATTGCGATTTGCAAAAACAGGGTGATCTCTTATCCTTATCTCTTATTACTAACATTAAAGTAGAAGCTAAATTTACATTTAATACATGAACCAAGCTTAAAAAATTAAACAATAAAATAAGTTAAAAACTATTAATTTTTTATTAATAAAAAACTGAACAAATTATTCAACATAACATAAATGAAATAAAGAAATTTATGCAACATAACATAAATGAATAATCTGCTGAAAATAAAAGTTGTTCGTGTCGTGATCCAGAAAGGTGACTTCTATCCTGAGTGATTATAGCCCCAACCTTAGAAAAAAGTCTCTCTGAAGGAACAGAGGTTGCTACCATACAAAAGTTTATTCTCGCTTGCCAGTATAAGGAATGATATATGTTTTTTACTTTTCCTCAATAACAAATGGAATTAATGCTTAAACGAGCAACTGGACTTAAGAGATAAACTGACAGTTCATTATTCGCTCTTGCAGCAGATTCTTGACGTTTCATTTTTTGGGTGTCTCTGAGGAGCTACGTCATATTGGTCAGAATCGTCTGGAGTATTTGGTAACACTATATCATCGACTTCTCTTTTTGACTCTTCTGTTACTTTTGCACTTACCTTTCTGATGTGTTCAATTGTCCTGGAACAAGGTAAGGGGTTCTTGGAAATCCATTTTTTTAAACCTTGGATCCAATAAAGTTGCAACTGAAAGGGGAAGGCAGTTTTCGGTGGAACTAAATCTTCTCCATACTGGTCTGGTCCGTATATCAAATATAAGAGAGATATGCCCAATTTTACTAATTTTTTATTGGTAAATAACTCTCATTGACTCATATTGTTGGTCAAATTTAGCTTTAAAACTGTCAGGATGTGATATGTTAGATGACGGGTCTACCCAATACCTAATAAACAATGAGGCCTACCAGCTGAAATTAAAATAGGCCTGACGTCACGATATCTAGGCCTGCAGTCGTCTCCGTAAGAAACGCATTAAAGCATAGACAAATGCAGTTTTTCTTATGTTGTATCGTGATAACTGGCCATTAGACGTACTGGCCGACAACCGGCACTTGCTAACCGAAAACAAAACAGTGTGAAACATGATGTCGTTGTTCGTGAATTAGAGTAAATAGAGTAGTTTTGTCTCCATTTTTGGTGAAAATTTAATTATATTTATTAGTTTTTGTACGTTTAAATTCACGTAAACATGCCGTTTAAGTGTTGTGCGCCTAACCGCCAGGGTAATTACAAAACCGGACCAAAAGTTCACGTATTTAGTTTCCCAAAAGACAGTAATTTGCAAAAAAAAACTAGCTACGAGCAATTCCGTGGGATGATTTAGTGCCCAATAAAAACACTATAAAGTGTGTGAGCTATATTTTTCTAAAGGTAGTATAATTTGGGATATTTCAGAACAGGATTCGGGAACAGTAAAATTATTTCAGTACATTAAAAAAAACCTCGATTAAAAGAAAATTCTGTACCAACGGTTTTCCCAAATTGCCCCAATTAATTATCAAAAAACGTTCTTGACCGCAAAAGTAAAGATGAAAAAAATAAGAATCTTGATGAACTACATCTTTTGCAAGCCATAGAGCAAAGTAAAGAAGAGTTTAATTTACATAGAGAGGCTACATGTTTTTAAAGTTTTGAAGACTTTTTAAAAGTATTTCTAAATTTTAATTTAAGGAAAGGGTGGTTTTCGGTAAAGTATACAGATAAAATAACTTTATTTAAACTTGAATATACTCCTGGTCCCCTAATAACTTGGGCAATTGTTATAAATAGCGATTTTAAATTAGAAACATTTTTATATGGTCAATCTGTTTCAATAACAAATTTAAAATCACCATTTTTATCTAGGAGTTTGGATGAAATAGAAAGTTTAATTGACACAATTCACAATATGATGATGTCAATACCCATAAATCTTGATAGCGACATTCCTGACCCTAGTGAAACTCGTGATTTACACCATACCGAGTCAAGTCAACTCCCCAGTACTAGTGAAACTCCCACAGAAACTCCCAATTCAGATAAAGTTGAGTCTGACAATGACAATATAAAAAAAATTTAAATTTGTGACCGATATTCTTTTGAACCTAAAAGGTTCTGACGAACTCTGAAAATCTAAAATTTCTCTCAGAACAGTTAATTTTGTTAAGTACTTCAATAGAAAAGTATCGATATTCACCAAGCAGCATTGTCATGCAAGTCATGCTTCTATTATCTTATCTAATCCTAACACAGTAAAATCTATTTGTAATAGATTTTTAACAGATCCTCATAACGATGAAAAAAAAAATTTTAACCTATGCTTGTGGCTTGTAACATTTTTTAATATTTAACAGATAAAGAAAAATATGTTACATTACTTTTTGATGAAATTCACATCGAACCCTATTTGTATTAATTACAAGGCAGGCAATACCCTAGGAACATCAGTAAATAATAAAGATACTTTAGCTTCATCTGCAGTAGCATTTATGATCACTAGTCCTTGCTCAAGCCTCACAGAAATCATTCATATATCTCCTATAACTTAATTTAGAAATATTATATATTTTTAACAAGACCATTATAGAAAATTTAGAAGAAATTGGGTACGTAGTATTTTGTACAGTTAGTGACAATAATGCAGTAAACAGTAGAGCAATGAGTAATTTTTTACCCCTTAATCAACTCAGTATAGTATTTCCACATCCTATTGACCCAGTAAGACCCTTATTTTACCTTTTTGACACTGTCATTTACTGAAATGTATCTTTAACAACTGGCTTAATTCACAACCTGACCAAACATTTTCTTATCCCAATTTTGAGACACGCCAAAAGAAATGTGCTTTCTTTTCTGTGATCAAAAACCTATACGAACTAGAACTATTGAAGCATGATTATTCATTTAGTTTAAAGGCTCTATTTCCATAATCTCTTGAAAAACAAAATGTAAAATTAGCTCTTAAAATCTTTATTCCCTTTATTATAGAGGCTCTAAAAGGTTTTGTTAAAAATTTGACACATTCAAAAGATACCGCAGACTTTATTAGTATTATATTGACATGGTGGAAAATTATGAACGTAAAAACTCCCCTTAAGGAAAAACATTTGTTAGATAAATATCAGGAACCTTTTACCAAAGAAATACTAACAGCCCCCAATGATGACCCCAAATTTTGTTTTTTGCTAAAAATGCAAAATTGGCTAGGGCCTAGTCCAACTAATTTTACGAATACACCGACTCGACAAACCCACGCTGCATTAAACCATACCATTCATGAGCTTCTTGAAGTTACTGAATACTGTTTAACTGAGCTTAATATGAATTATGTATTACTGGGCAAATTTCAAACAGACCCATTGGAAGGGCGTTTTGGAAAATATAGACAATTAGCTGGTAATCATTATCAAATCTCACTTCGATAGCTATATAAATTAGAAAAAAGACTTACAATTCAGTCTATGTTATTTCTAAAATCTAGACATTATGGAGACATTAATATAAATCAGTTCTTCGAACCTCCTGAATGTGAAACACAGTCATTAGACACCAATTTAAATTCTGGACATGTTAATAATTTATTATCTAAAATCATAGTTACACAGTCTAATAGCGAAGCTATACAATCAAAACTCCCAGTAACAACCTATTTAAGCGGCTATTGCTGCTATATTGTTTTTAAAAAAATTAGTTGTACTTTTTGCAAAGAAAACTTAACTCTCAATAAACCTTGTGTTGTCGAAGATTCTTATAATTTAATTAATTCCTTAAGTAGAGGTGCTGTTTTATATCCTCGAAAACTGGTAGTAGATGTAGTTTCAATCTCATATTATATTTAAAAAGCTAATTGAGGAATTTGAAGATATATTTTTGGATATATACAACAAAAAATCTTTTCTTTGTGAGTTGTTTTTAAGTCATTTTAACAAAAATACACTTTTAACTCCTTTTGAAAGTTGTAAAAGCCACCTAAAAATTAATGTTTCAAAAATCTTTTTTAGTAAGCATTTCAAATACATTTCTTAATAATTATTGCTCTAAACATAATCATAATGTATTAAATGAAAACCAAAAAAGGAAACTACAGACTTTTAATAAATAGGTAAAAGCCATACCCGATTTTGACACGTTAAAATAATAAGCTATTGTATTTTTGATCATAAGGACTCGCCACAGGCATATATTACTTACCCAAACTTGAAACCGTACCCGATTTTGACAATATAAAATAATAACCTGTTATATTCTTGATCATATAGACTCACCACCTCACTACTTACCTAGTTAAAACTTTACCCGATTTTGATAAATAACTCGGCTTCGACAATTTACTAATTGGCTAAAATAGGACAATTAGCAAGCCAAAAATCATACCGACATCTGACTGAAATTTTGCGGTAGATCCGGGCAAACGTCGGGTAAGAACCTCCGTGTTGTGTTTTAGTGGGTAGGGGCTTTGCCGAGTCCCACACTGTTCTGGAGTGTCTTGTGCATAATAGTTCGTACGTAAATGAATTCTTTGCCGTGTAACAAAAAAAAAAAAAAAACGAGTAATCGCCTTTGGCATTTTAATTCTATAGAGAAAACGAATAAATTTGACAGATTCAAAAACTCATAAAATAACCCCTATAAATTGATGTTTATTTGCTGAAATTAAACAAAAATGCTCATTTAAATATGTCCCTGTAAAGAGCTCGTACCTTCTGATGAAGGTATTGAAATAACATAGGCCTAAATTTGATGACGTCACGTGTAAGCCCCTAGGCTTCGTTGTTTAGTAGGTATTGATCTACGTCATAGAGAAGCCTTTTCATAATCCTTTTACGACATTAAAAAAATGTGATATTAGAGACAAATGATCGGCAACTCAGGTTTTTTTTTGCTTTAATTTTTTTAGGAATGTCACTCTTAAACTACACATCTTTACATTAACGGTTAATATTTGTTGATCCTCATGCGAATATTAGGCAGAGTAGGCCTTTTTGCCCAAACGGTTTTTTGATTTTAAGAAAAGAAAAAGAAAAGATTTAAATAAACAAACAAAGAAAAAACATTAGTGTTCAGTTAATTTATTTTAATGAATTTTTAGTGTATGAGGGTTAAACAAGATTAACTACGTTTGCTTACAAATTAATTTATCTGCCTTTTTTGCAGAAGACACATGGGATAAATTATTTCTATGGTGTCGAGTGTGATACTGCTAACACAATAAATATAAAAATAGAATCTGGCAAATTCAAATATGTACGAACACTGCTCACCTTTTTTGAACTTTTACAACTCTTTCCAGCTCATGGCACAGTAATAAACAGGGTGTCCGGAATAAATTCTTATCTCGGAAAATGTAGGAGATAGAGAAGATAATCAAAAAAAGAAGTTTCGTGGCTTGGCCTGTTACCTTTATTTATTTACTTTTTATTTATACAGGGTGCTCAGTTTTTTTGGACAGGTTTGAACTTTCTTATTTTTCCTTCTTTACTAATTCTAAGTATTTTTTGTATAAACCACAATACCCGAAAATTAATTTAGGCCAAACCACGAAACTTTTCTTTTCAATTTTTTCTCCACCTCTTGTGATTTTTTATAAAATAAGGGGGAGGGCGTCTTATTTCGGACACCCGCACAATTTACACGTGTTATGGAACGACAAAAATATGTTGAGGCTCGTGCCACAGTAATAAACTTATTATTTAGAGACATTTTTCCGAACTGTTTTTTGCGTAGTTTCAATCCTAGGTCGATTTGTCACGAAATAAACGACTCACAACCAAATAAAGTCCTTCATTGTTTTGGGAGCGAGTTTACTAGTCATATTTGTAGCAAATATGTTCAATAATATCAAAAATCAAAGTAACCCTTGCAAAAATTTCTCTGTATTAACAATGCAATGTTGACATTGGAAAAACAATTGAATTTTTATGAAGTAAGTGGTTTTTAATGTGGTCTCATGATTGTTATGTTAAAGTCTACTTAAACTTAAATAAACTCAATTTTTTGATATGACATATTAAGGTGTACTCTAATATGTAAAATAAAACACTATACATTAAGTAATATTAGTAAAGCAAAAGGAATTTTCAAATTTAAAGATAAAAAAATTAAAAAGTGCGAAAAACTGGAAATATGTCAACGTAAAAGTTTAAAAAAGGTAAGCAGTGTACGTACATATTTGAATTTGCGAGACTCTATTTTTAAATTTATTATGTTAGCAGTATCACACTCGACACTATAAAATTAATTTATCCCATGTTTGTTCTGCAAATAAGGCAAATAAATCAATTTGTAAGCAAACGTAGTTAGTCTTGCTTAACCCTCGTACACACAAAATGCATTAAAATAAGTTAACTGAACATAAATGTTTTTTCTATGTTTGTTTCTTTGTTCTGGTATCATTTTGACACAAAAAGATCGAAAAGAAAACAAGTTCAAAATGTTTGGAGTTTATTTCGTCACAAATGAAGGTAGCTTTAAAAACCAAAAACCGTTTGGGCAAGAAGGTCGACTGTACCTAATATTCGCATGAGAATCAACAAATCTCAACCGTTAATGTAGTAGTACGTGCAGTTTAAGAGTGACATTTCTAAAACAAATTGTGTCAAGTGTCATTAAAAGAGTGTCATTATTTGGTTTAACACACTACTGGCTGAACAATCCACTTATGGGAAAAATAAATAATTGTCCTTAAATTTTTTGCTTATTTTTATAGGTCACAATTGTTTGCATTTGAGATTGTCAACTGTGTCCATGCAAATTTTAATCAAACTGGTTATGCGTCATTATAATGGAATTATTTAATAACTACTATTGATGTTGTCAATCACTTTGTAACTGACTAAAAATCGCCTCAAACTTTGCGAATAAAAAATAAAGCGTCATCTATCTGTTTAACGTTAGAAACGCAATGGAACTCCCGTAAACGTTTAACGTAAAAACTAACAAGTTTTCTCTGCACAAGCTATTGACAGTGTGGCTCAGGAAAATATTGGTACTAAACTATCCGTTGTTCAATTAATCCCTTCCTTTAAATTAGCGATAGAAAACATAGATATTCTAAAATTTATACTATAGAAGTCTTTCCTTTTCTCGATCAGTGATTAATATAGAAATCATAACCTGACTTTGTATAGGTAGAGAAACTTATGGGGGACCAAAAAGCCTCCCCTTCCGCTTATTAATCAAGACGATGTAGATATGCTTTCGTTTGATAGTAAAAAAAAAAATAAATCCCACAACAAATATAGGCAAAATTAAGCAAATTAATAAATATAAAAAAATAGCTTAGGCCCCTATACTGTGGGAGTTCAAAGCAAGGATCGTAATATTGGCAACTTACATCCAATGGCTATAGCCAGAGATTTATTAAACCTTAACATTTCTCACAAAAAAGGCCCGTTACGTAAAGGTAAGAATAAAATAACCCTAGAATTTGATTTGCCTGAAAATTCTAATATATTTGTACAAAATAAATCTTTAATTGGTAAGGGATATGAAATGTACATTCCCAATGCAAATGTTTCGTGTAAGGAGTATATGCGAAACTTTCTATAGAAGAAATAAAATTAAATACAATTTGCCCAAATAATATTGAATTACTAGAGGTTATGAGATTCAACAGAAAAATAATTGTAGATGGTAAGACTGAATATATTCCCACAGGGACTTGCCTATTCACATTTGAGGGCAAATTTATGCCTAGAGGAATACAATTATTCGACCTAGAAACTAGAGTAAAACTTTACATTATGAGAGTAAGCCAATTCTATAACTGTCTTCTTTTTAGTCATGTCAAATCGCAATACCCGAGTAAGTCAAATGGAAATGTAAGGAAATGTCAAAAATGTACTCAGGTTCATGAAAATGATTGTACATATCCGCCTAAATGTTATCACTGTAAAAGTACTAACCATCCTTCTACATACGGTGAATGGCCGGAATTTATCAGACAAAAACAAATCAGAATGTATATGTCTATGAACTCCCTGTTCTTTTTTGAAGCGGATCTAAAAGTTCCTAATATTATTAAAGATAATTTTGAATATTATCCAGGAGGGTTTCTAAATTTAAAGTCTAATAGTCAATAGAGTTCTCACAGCATGAATACTTTGCCAATAGTCGGCTTCTTTGTTACAGTCATATTACCGCAAGCAAGAAAAGAAGACCCTCAAGTTCTACAACAGAAACGAGTGTTTATTTATCCTGTTTATTTCCCTCTACATCCAGGTTAAGATCAACACCTATAAATTTAATTCACAAGACGAAACTGTTCAAAATACATCTAGACAGCTATCCCCAACACAAAAAGCTCGAACACAAATAGTAGATATTGTCAAATATTTTGAATTGGGAAGATAAAGTATTGAAATAATTATCAAAAAAGAAAGAACTAGTAAGAGACTTCATAAACAAACTTGGAAGTACGTCAAATCAGGGAGGGGAGCCTCCCCAAACTTCCAAGAATAACTTCTAATCTTTCAGGATACTCAGTCATAAGAAACGATCGACATGATGAAAATGGAGGAATTGCAGTCTTTATAAAAAATAATATAGATTTAGTACAATACAATTTTGACATTTTTTTTTCTGGATGATAAAATTTAGGGTAAATTAGTGAATCTGTTCCTCCTAAATTTGTATATTCTCCCTACCTCTACAATTACTTAGGGACAGTGGAATAAATTGCTGCGTATTATTCCAGAACGAAAAATTATTTTGGGGAACATGAATATCAATCATCCAATATGGGGTAGTTTTACAAAAAATAGAAATGGAAATATCTTGAGTAGATCCCTAGAAAATTTAAATCTGGTTATACTTTGATTTCAAGCACATCCATAGCTACAAAAATTTTTTGGGAGCGACTTCTAGGTTGTGGTAATAGTGATCATTATACCAATATAGTGACCTTTAATAACCAAGTTTGAACCTTGACTAGCCCTAAATTAAATAAAATACCATATAAAAACATCAGTTGGGAAATATTTCAAGACAAAGTTTTACTGTCCCTCCCTGGGGTAAAAGAAAAGATCAGCTCTAGTAAGTTTCAAAATCTATATCTAATAAATGTCCAAAAACTAAAGAATATAAACCATCAGTTCCTTTATGGGATGGAAATGCAGATTGTCGCAATACCCTAGCAAATAGAATGTTGTACATAGCTAACTTAAAATATAACACAACCATAGAATATTTCATAGAGACAAAAAAGGTTTTAGCCGAAACTAGGAAAATGTTTAATCCTAAAAAGAGAGCTAGCTTTCAAAAATTGTGTTCTTCTCTATATAGGATAACTCCCCTAAAGAAAGTGCGTCAATTGTCAGAAAAATCTCAAACAATTTTCAGACTTCCTCTTCTCTCCCGCAAATAAATATAGCTAGGGACATTCTCTCAAACCTGAACATCTATCATTTGGATCATAATTTTAATATAGAGCATAATAATGACAATATAGAAAAATTTAAAATGTTGGAATTGGAATCCATATTAAAAAATAAAAAGGATTCGACCCCAGCTATGGATTAAATTTCCTATTGTATGCTCTTTCACCCGAAAGGGGTAAAGAAATCCTCCTCAATATATACAATGAATGTATAGAGTCTGCGACTACTCCAATGGAATGGAATTCTAGACTTATCCACCCAATATTAAAACCAGGCAAAGATAAAGTCTCTGCTAACAACTAACTATAGACCAATTGCATCTTCTAAAATCCTTGAAATGCTCATAAGGAATAGATCGGATTGGCAGTTGGAAAGAAGAAACTATATGTCTAAGACATAATATGGATTTAGATTGGGGTTGGGATGTTTAGACTTGTTGATATGACTGCTCAAATACAGTTGGGTTTCTCAAAGGGAGAACCAACTTTGGTAATTTTTTTAGATATCGCATCGGCTTACGATAACGTAGATATTGCTGTTTTATATCAGAAGCTTAGGAATGCAAAAATCCCTACTTATCTATGTAATATAATGTATGCACTTATTACAAACAAAAAGTTATATGTTAGAGATAAACAATGGGTAGAGCATGGTCCTGTAAACTCAAATAGAGGCGTCACACAACGATACCCTCTCAGTCCACTACTTTTTAACATTTACACTAAGGATTTGCATTATTCCCCAACAAATAACTCTTATACAGATGATATTGCTATTTTTACGACGGGTAAAGATAATTTCTCTTCTTAGTGAAAAAATTAACTTAGCCTTGGAAATAATTCATCAGTGGTTGCAAAGTCACAATTTCGCTTTATCCACACACAAATCTAAAACCATTCTTTTCAGACCTGGCAGATCACTGAGGGTATTGGCTAATGCGTGGTGTCTCCAGGGTGTGATGGGGAGCTGACCCCATTACACTACTAAATATATATAAAGGAATTGTCAGATCTCATATGGATTATACGTCTATCATAATAAAACCTATGGCAAATCGCAATTACCCAAACTGGATAGAATCCGATTTGAAGCACTTACGGCAACTACTGGATGTATGAAATCTACCCCTACATATGCCCTGCTTGTAGAATGCGAAGAGATTTCTATAGAATTTCGAACAAAATTTAGGTCTAGAAAATGTACGCTTAAAATTATGACAATTTAAAATAATGCAATCTTAAAACTTATTAAAACTATTTATCGGTATATACAGAATGACAATAATAAATACTGGAAAAACAAGGAATCCCCTTATCTTGTACAAGCATAAAAGGACTTGTTAGGGATAACCAAACTTCTGGAAACACATGATAGACTGCCGTCTTATAAGTTTGACTTTTATGCACAATTAGATAGGGTACCAGTACTAGATCTAAACCTGGCAAAATCAGACTTGCAAGCATCCAAAGAATTCTTGGCGCCTGTGTCAAAGCGGGAGAATGCACATGATTTTTTACAGATGTGTCAAAGGAGATTCTGACTTAGTTGGTATATAACTGGTTAGTATATGGAGTATACTGCCCATTGCGCAACATCAAATTTTTGGAACGTCTCCATAAGGAATTTCAAATTTGTACAGCAGAGTTAATTTCAATAAATAGAGCAGTAGTGCTTTGCTTGGAGAAATATATTAGAAAGGTGATCATCTTTACTAATTCCCTGAGTGCTATTTAAAAACTTAATATTGAAAAATCTCTGCTGAGTTGGACCATGTTACGTTTTATACTAAACAAATAATCTTAGATGACAACAAAAATGACTTTGGAATTAAACTTTCGTGGATCCCTGGTCAATCAGGCATACATAGAAATGAGATAGTAGATAAATTAGCAAATATTGGAAGATGCCAAAGAATTCCAGCCAATATTAATATGGAGAGAAGGAAATATATTCCGACTATAAGACATAACATTTACGAGGAATAAAAACTTTTTGGAAGAGATATTCTAGGGAAAAGTGTGGTCGGTTTTCTTACATTCAGGAGGAATTTTCGTTTGGTATTTTTGATATATCTCATGGTATAAGGGTATATATACAAAGATAGAAGACATATTACAACCATAATTCGAATGAGAACACACATGTAGAAAATAGGTATTTTGGACAGTTCATTGTGCGAATGTACTACAAACATAGCGGATCTGGATCATATATTTTTTAACTGCCCCATCATGGTGGGGAACGTTTATAGATAAATCTACAACTCAGGGCAGATGACACCTTTTTCATTAAAGATTATTTTATCAAAACTAAATAAGAAAATAATATCTATCATCACAAGGTTCCTCTCCCTGAATGAGATCAAGTTGTGATTTATTACCTAAAACGACAAACATAAATATTCTAATTCCTGCCAAAAAAAAAAAAATATATATATATATATATATATATATATATATATATATATATATATATATATATATATATATATATATATATATATATATATATATATATATATATATATATATATATATATATATATATATATATATATATATATATATATATATATATATATATATATATATATATATATATATATATATATATATATATATATATATATTTTTTTTTTTTTGAGTAAAAACTTTCTCATGACCAACCTATAAACGGTGAAATTAGTAGCGCTTGTCATAAAAAAGTTACAGCCTTGTTAGTAATTTCGTGGTCACCCAGTAAAGACAATATCTAGGCTTTTGAATATTCGTCATTATAAGTATTAGCTAATATAACGTCCTGAGTAAGTATTGGAAAAAAAGACATAGCAATAAAAGTACTGTTTGACTAACCTGTAGATACATTTAAAAATCAACTGAGGTAAGAAAAAATTGGTACAGAATATCAAGTGCATACATGCTACCGGATATCAAGTTAAAATTCTTTTATTTGACTTTTACATCGTTAATATTTTTAAAAAAATCGCTTTAATAAATACATAATAAGTATCTAATTTTTTTGTATTAATTGAAAGTCCCAGATTTACATAATATACATTTATTATGTGAATCTAGAACTTTAATATATGATCTAAAGTATCTAAAATCCTATAAAAACTGAGCATTAACAACCTAAGATTTTTTTAAACGCAGACGGTACAGGTTAGTACTAGTTACGAAAATACTAAAGTAATTCCAATCCATATTTCATAATTTGATTAAAAGAAATAATAGTGAAATGCAAATTTTTATTTAAAAAGAATAATTTTAAATGCATGTGTTGTAAATGTAAATAAATGTAAAGCAGGGCCGGGAAATAACTAATCACTAAAAAAAAAGATCAGCAACCGAAAGAAAATTAGATTTTGTCCAGGGAAGGCAAAATCAATTTTTTACCATAATACATATGTAATATACAATATTTGCCCCCCTTCCGGACGCCCATGCTCTCCAGGCTGTTAAGCTTTAAGTGAGATTGAATCCTAAAGGTACCCTGTATTTATACGTGACGACTAAGTTGCAAAAAAAGTTGAGTATGTATTTTTTATCTCTCTTTAACCGTACTAAATCATACGTGAAAGTAAGAAGATTTGATATCGATGTGACGAGACACCCACCATAAACTATTGAATTACTAAAGGGGACCACTTCTTTCCCCTGAAGATTCTTTGATACGACAAAAATGATTGCAAAAATACTTCAACGTATTTTGATCTAAATTCGCTATGTGAATCACACTTGTTTAAGTATAAAAAGCAAGAGCATCTTCAGAAGATTCATTCATCGGTTGGCAATTGCTTCTACAAGTTAAAAAATACAATTTAAAAATTTGTGAAAAATTGCCTGCTTTTGATAACTCAATACTTCCTATAAGAAACGTTTAAGTTATTTAATTGATATAAATCACTATGTTAAAGGTAAGCAATAACTTACAACTTAAGTTTATAGTATAGAAAGAAAATATTATAATAAATATTGCAATGATATTTTTGCAATTAAATAAAAAGCCAAGGCCAAACTAAACGGTTTTCAAAAACATTTTTACGACATATTTCCAAGAACTAGGTTGTCATTACCGAATGGGGTCTATTTCAGTATTACAATGACAATATATATAAATAAAGTCACCCTTTGGTCTCAGATTTAATTAATGTTATTAGTTTTTTGAATGAACCTGACGAAAAGTTACAAAATATATAAAATATTTTAATGGATGCAGTAATTCAAAAGGTACCGTTTAGTTTCAAAAATAAAACACTAGAACATACACATTAATACATGATTGATGTTCTAAACTTCTAATGCCAAGTTTATTTCTCTTTCGCATCACAAAAGGGCTTTTTACGTTAATTACCGATTTTTTAAATGTTTATTATGTAGTGTTGCAACGATTTTTCTAGAAAAGAAAATATGTAGACCCTTCTTTACTTAATGATATTCATTTTAACTTGTAGTAAGCTACATGAAAATGTTGTTTAACGTTTAGACGTTCGCAGAAATAGTTGGAGTACATTGTATATAATAATTAAATAATCAATGTGTGTGTTTAACTAAACTTAAGTTAACTTTGACAAACAAAAATCTTTTTTGGATTTTTCGCAACTGAATAAAAATATTTAACTTTAAATTAATTGAAGCAAATCCTATAATTTAAAGTTAAATATTTTTATTCACTTGCGAAAAAGCCAAAAAAGATTTTGGTTTGTCAATCTAAACGCAACAAATAATCTGAACACATTTAAAAATTACGTTAACTTTGTTATGAAACTTGATCCCACCCACGTTAATATGAACATTTCATTTTGTCATTTTTCGATAAAGAAGATTTATGCTATTTATTATTCCTGTTCATTCTAGGTATAAACCAGGAATAACTTGAATTCTTCCCAAGCCTTCAATATTCCTGCATGTGTTTGCTTTTTTTACCTAACTCTACTTTTCTATATTCACTTTACCTTTATACTTGGTACTTTTATTTCTGTTACACTACAATACCTTTCTGCTGTATACTAAAGTATTGATAGATAAAGCAAGGGCAAGTATGGCTCTAATATGTAAGGTAGAGGCAAACTGAAATATTTCTTATTTAGGATATTAAAATGGTGTTCTGCAATTTTGTACTAATTTTATTTTACAGCTTATACCTTGTCTTCTCTTAATATGGGGTGCGGTAGCTAGACCCGAACCACCTGTGAATTCATACCTACCACCGAATGGCAATGGACGTAAGTATTATTGATTATTAAACAAATATGTACAGGGTGATTTATATATTTTGGCATACATGTTCGCCCTTTATCTTTTGAGATACAAAACAAGTGTAAATACAAAACTTATAGATTTTTAACGTGGTAGACAAAAACAAAAGAGCATCGAAAAACTACGAAAATCATGCAATTTATATATTTTTAATTGGACTATTTTTTATTACGGTTGGAAAGATCCTTTCTTCATGATTTCAAAATATATGTTTAACCCTTTTTGAAATATTAATTCCCAAAAAATTATAAAAAATATGTATTTTACATAATAAAAATCCAGTAGTCAAGTAGGGTCTGATTTAGGTAGGAGCCAGGTGGACTTGATCTCACAGCGGCAAATTTTAGGGGCGTCAAAGTTAATTCTTTTAATAATTATTAGTTAAAAATTGTAAAATATAGCTATATTGTGTTTTTTCATTGTTTTAGTTGCTTATAAAAAATAAGAGAAGGAAATAAAGTCATACAGAATATAAAAAATATAATTTACAATATATTTTCCTTTTTGTTACATTCAGCGCAAAAAAAATATTTTTAAAGAAAAAAGGTGTAGGGAATTGCTTTTTCGGAATTTTTATATTTATACAGGTCTTTAGGTGTCTGAAAAAAACGTAGCGAATAAAAATATATATTTCGTTTTTTAAATTATATTTTCTACTATAAAAACCAATTGTTTATAAATTAGCTATAAGCACAGAAAATAAAGCTAGTATTTTATATAAAAGTATATTATAGGTATACAGGTGTGTACAGATTTCAATTCACTAGTTTTGGGATCTCGGGAACTACACTATGAGAGATACGGAAACCGTTTTAAGCCGGATCTCTTTAAAGATATTTTTTAAAAAAATCAAAATGTCCCGATTTCGAAAAACCGTTGTAAATTTATTCTTGAAAAAAGCTTTGCTGAAGTAACTTTTTATTTCAAATTTTGCTGTAAAATCTTTAATTATTTAAAGTGCGATATTCAATAATTCGGATCTGGATTTGTTTGTTTCATTTTTTGGATTTGTTTGCTTTTTTTGTTTCAATGCCTTTTTTGTAATTACTAAAAAGATACATAAACTGACTGAGTACGGAGAATGTACTCAATCACCTTATTTAATGAGTCACGTGTTTTTTTATGATTCAGTGTAAATTATGTCAGCAGAATTTAAAAAAAAAGTAAATCGAAAAACATGTAGCATGGTATAAGAAGATATTAAAAAAGGGAAATTAGGTGGAATATAAAATAAAACATTCGAAAAAATGTCAAATACAAGATATCGTATATTATGTAGACATATTTAAAGCGGATAAATTAACTCTTAATTTTCAGTTGTACCAATTTTTATAAAATAGATGTACCTATAAGGATTCTTAAAAATAATTTATTGTCAGAATATGATTGCATTTTAGGAAACGGTAATGGTAATGGATATAGCAATGGCAGACCCAGTGCTGTTTATGGTGCTCCTGGAAATGGCAACGGTAATGGTAATGGAAATGAAAACGGTAATTGAAAAAAAACAATGTTTTTAAATACAGAGGGTGTAAAAATTGTTATATCAATACGTTGTTAAATATACATTTAATATTAGCTAGGCTTCTTATAAAATATATCGTTTAAGTAAAGAAGATTGTAATTTTTATAAGCTTTAATAATATTAACCTTTTAAGTGAGTACCGTGTAAATTTATTATATAATTATTAAATCTAAGTTACTAATATTTTTAAAGATGGGCGTAACATAATAAGTTATATATGTATTTTAGATAGTTGTAATTTGATAGAGTGTATACGTGTTATAGTTTTACTGAAACAGATTAAAAATTTTAGGAAGGCCAAATGGAGCTTATGGCCCACCTAAACCGGTATACGGTGCACCGAATGGTAATGGAAATGGGAATGGCAACGGAAATGGTAAATACACTTTCGTTCATAAAATAACATTCGAATCCCTTGTTCACAAATATGAAAACCTCCATATAAATTGTAACACTATTAAAGCAAATTTAAATGTACGATTGTATTTTAGCAAAACAATAAATACAGCAACACATTTATCACTTTCTGTTTTTAAGAAAACAAGCCTATTTGGCAAGACGCAGCTTATTTGGTAAGCTGCAGTTGCTTGCTCATGACTAAATATCGGGTCCACGGTATTTTGACGTATTTTAACTCTTTATTACTTGAAAATAGATTGACGCAAACAGATGCGGTTTTCGCCAATCGTCTTTATTTTGCTGAAAGTTTTGTGCAGTAACGTTAAAACTATGATGTACTACAGGGTGTACCAAAAATGTAATATGCCAACATTCATGTTTAGGACAACTTTGTTATTTTAAATGGAACACCTGTATGTTATTTAGCATACACACCGCTTTATACCTCAGATTTAAAAAATATATAGGAAGTTTAATAAATGAAGATGAATATATGAAATCAATCTAATCAGTGCTTCTAACTAAATCAAATAAACCCGTAATAATAATTAGTTGGCGATGAAATAGATTTTTTTATATAGAACAAGCTAAAATTACAATTTAATAATTTTAATAATAACTATTAATGTAACAAAATTTTTCTGTATGCTCAAAATAATATCCATGTACTAGAATGCATACGTCAAATCTTTTTAACGGGTTTTCAAAAGTGACTTCCAAAATACTTTACGGTATGGCCTCGATGACAATTTAGTTCGCATTTCTTTTTTGCCGACTTAGTGATTCAGTGTTCCACATTTGTCGATACCAATGTCTAACAACATTTGTAATTGGAGGGTTTTTGTTGAACATAATTCTAAATCATTTAATCGTAATTATCAACTTTTATCAAACATAATAACATATTTTTCTTTTTGTCTTAACGTTTTTTATTAGTAAAGCAAACTGAAAGTGATATTTGGTTGGATTATTACATTTCACATACAATTTAACGTTTTTGTTTTTTATGACTAACTAATTATTATATTCAAAATTAGTGCATAAAACGTTTAAGAAAAGAGTAACAACTGGTGAAACCATATCTTCCTGCATCAACTAGCTTTCAAAAAATATAGAGTTAAAATGCTTCAAAATACGAATTTTTTTAGAAGTATTGATCAGTTTGACTTTCTATAGCCGTCTTGATTCTGAAGATAGATATATCAAATCAAATATTTTTTAAAAGCTGAAAGATAAAGTTATGTAACTGATAATTCACATACAGGGAGTTCCATTTAAAATAACAAAGTTGTCCTATACCTGAATGTTCATATATTACATTTTTTTACACCCTATATAGCATTATAATTTCAACATTACTGTATAAAACTTTCAATAAAACAAAGACGATTTGCTAAAACCGCACTTCCCTATTTCAATCCGTTTTCAAGTAATAAAGAGTTAAAATGCGTCAAAATGCTGTATCGAATATATGTTTAATTTTAACTATTAATATTTTATCTTTTTATTGAGTATCTGTATATATTTTCTTATTAATTATCAAATCTACATTACTTACACTTCTTGCGATGTGAATAGTCATGTCTAGTTGGTTAGATATGTATGTTAAATGGTTATAATACGAATTAATATACAAATATTTAAACATCTCAATTCAAACATATAAAGATTTAAAATTTTAGGTGCGCCAAATGGAGCTTATGGACCTCCTAAACCGGTCTACGGTGCTCCGAATGGTAATGGAAATGGGAACGGTAACGGAAATGGTAAATACATTTTAGTTAATAATCAAATCCCTTACTTACAAAGATAAAATATATATATATATATATATATATATATATATATATATATATATATATATATATATATATATATATATATATAGATATATATATATATATATATATATATATATATATATATATACATAAATTATTGAAACATATTGAAAATTTCAGGGGCACCAAACGGGGCTTATGGATCTCCTAGACCGGTCTACGGTGCTCCGAATGGTAATGGAAATGGGAACGGAAATGGTAAATACGTTTTAGTTAACAATATTTATAAATATAAAAGAATCATAGTAATGATTAGTCATAAAAGCAAATTTAAATATACATATTATTTCTGCACAATAATAGGAATAGGTATGGCAGTACATCTTTTTTTACACAAAATAGTAATTAGGCTCTATGTAGAAACTTTTTTTCACATATTGTGAATTGTAACAAAAAATATGCTTAAAGGTTTAAAATTGCTTTTATTTTTATTATTGTAAATAATACTATAATTATGTTACATGTTACAAAACAATTTTACTGAAAATTCAATCTGTTACAGGAAATGGCATTGCTCCAAATTATGGACCTCCAGCAAATGGAAATGGTAACGGCAATGGAAACGGATATGCTTCTAATGGAGGTTACGCTATCGGTGGTCCCGAAGAAGAAAGTACTGTAAGGATAATTCATATTGTGATTTTGCAAATTTTGTACCAGTGGTTTTAAATGAAAATGCAAACTAAAGGATGCATATTACTTAAAAATATGTACTTTTTCAGTTTAATTTATTATAATGATATAATTAACTTCCAATTATTAAGACTTCAAAAGTTGACACTGTTTGATTAGGTTATAAAGAAATATTGTGGTAAACAGTACAATATACAAAATTTATACTAATTTTTAAAGATGCAACAATTTTTTTTTAAAAACAGGTTCCAGTTAAAAAGATATTTGTTTCATTTTTTAAATTGTTGCAATTTAGGAGCCAGCACAATATCAATTTGAATATGAAGTAAACGATCCAGAATCTGGAAATGAGTTCGGCCATAGAGAAGAGAGAGATGGAGACTTTACAACTGGACAATACATGGTGCTACTCCCAGATGGCAGGAGACAAATTGTACAATATGAGGCGGATTTGGAAGGATATAAACCCACTGTAACCTATGAAGGTAATAAAAATAATAATTTATATCCAGTTTACAACATAAAACTCTATTTAAATAAAACGGAAAGAAAAATAATGAAGATTATGAATATCTAAACAAAAGCTTTAAAATATTTATTATAACTTCTATATTATATCATATTGTATATTAATTAATTATTATTATGGTTTCAGGAGAAGCTAACGGTGAAGGTTATCCATCCGGAGGTCCTGGAAATGGTAATAATTATTATATTGATGTTTTGCGAAAAATGTTAGGAAGAAAATATGTAATTATTTTACAGGATATGGAGGTTATGTTAACAACGGTAATGGAAATGGCAATGGATACAGCAACGGAAATGGCAATGGATACAGCAACGGAAATGGCAATGGCTACAGCAACGGAAACGGCAATGGATACAGCAACAGAAACGGCAATGGATACAGCAACGGAAATGGCAACGGCAACGGATATAGCAACGGAAATGGGTCATATTGATCGTCTTCTGTAGGGTTTAAAAGTGATTTTGCTCGAATCTCGGGTTGATGTGTTCAAAGAAGCTGACCATTATTATGATAATACGAATATTGTTCTAGTCTGCAAAAATATTGTTAAACGAAAAATGCTTTATAAATTACAAATGTTATAAAATAAATGTACCTCTGATTACAAGTACAAACATTAGATTAAATATATATTACTTGTGTTCTCTAACTAGCATATTCTACAAGAAAATGTGTCAGTTTATTATATAGATATCCAAATATTTAACTTATTAAATATAATTTTTAAAATCTCTAATTTATTTAGATTAAATACTTATTTTGCTAGATATTTTTATACGTATGATATATTATTTTCATACAATATTATGTTAAGTTTAGCTTTAATGTGTGTAACTAGTTGTATTATTTATTCAGTATTTTAAGTTTGAGTGCCTCTGACTGATGACGACTGCCATGTAAAGGAACTGATATTTTGACAATTTATATTGTATATATAGTTCATTAATAATTATATGTTGTTAAGGAAAAATATGTTTGTGCTATAAATCTTAGCCAATACTACTTTTTACAAAATTGCCCTAGAATGAGGATAATATTTTTGGGTGTATATAAATATATGTCTTCCTTTGGTTCATCATACAGCCTAAGCCCCATTTCACATGAGGCATATGATCAGTACTGACCCTCAGAACGTATATGATAGAATCGTATGTTTAAATGAACAGTTTCACATGAGCTCGTAAGACCAACTCGTACGATTAGGTACCGTAAAGTGGGGTAACATTGCCCTAGTTTTAGAAGGTTTTGATCCATATTTCTGAATACATTTATTATTGTACTTTCTGTTTCACATATGTGAAACTTTGATATTTCGGTATATTTTTCCTACATTTTTATTACGATCACACAGCTATTAATCTATTTTTTTTTCAAGTTAAAAATGTGGCAAAGTTACCTAACTCACTATAAATTGACTGTAGTGGCAAAGATTGCCGTATTTTTGTACTATTGATGAATGTGCAATTAATTCCCTTCATTTAGAAAAAATAAGCTTGATATCTTAATATATATAGAAGTTAGGTATGTAGAGATTTCGATTTTTATTTCGATTCTATATAGAAATCATTAAAGCATGGAAAAAATCTCGGAAAAAATACAGAACTTTCAAATAGAACAAGTTTCACAACAAATATATATCACAGAAAATATGGTAACGAAAATGTCATGAACACCTTTGTAACAAATATATAATCTTTAACAAATAAACTTATAACCTACAAAAAATTAAACTTCGTTAAGTCTACGTTGAAAGAAAAAATGTCTCTGGAGGATGACATTTGGCTGGATTCAGGCAATAGTTTAACTATATCTTCTCAGCATACACATGTGAAACATCGTCAATTTGAGGAATCACAAATTTGTTCAGCTTAAATATCAGGAACTTTACCTCATAAAAATTATCTATTTTCTATAATTTTGACAACATAATGGCCAACTGATTTTTTTGTCGTGAAGGCAACAATAAACCTTCTATTAGTTCTATTTGTGGATAATTTTCAATATCCACCTCTAGCTGAGTTAGTTTAATTTAAATTAAAAAGTTAAATTCTGGAAGCGACTCGTTGCTTCTTTATCCGTCTCAATCATCATCAATCACATGGTTGGATGGCCCTGATTCCGCAAGTGGCTTCTTTAAAATGTTATTGTATGCTCCACCAGATTTTGTTGAACGTCTTCGGTAGATAAGGATTTTCCCGGTTCAGCGTAAATTTTTTTCCTTTTCTATACGAGTTGCTCGTTAGGATTTCCCAACTCATTCAAATATTCTACAACCTTGCCTCCTATTTTCTCGGCGGTATTTTCACTTTTTTCTTCGGGCAACAACTTCAAAACTGAATGATATTTTTCTTTGTTGAGTTTAATTTTTTCCGTCAAAATACTCAAGAGTTTTTGGAATTTTGATTTATTAAGCGCAGTATCACGGGGATTTTTCATTTTATATTTTACAAGAATTTCACGCCACGCCATCTTTAGGGGTCTGAAAAAGCTGACGTCTAGTGGCTGGCGTGATAAGACTCGAATTAGGAGGTAGAAAAACAAATTTGGTATGATGTCTTTAGCTCTCAATTAAAATGTTTATGTTTATATGACTAGAGAAGTTATCTCCTATTAACACTTTTGTACCCTCCATGCTTTTTACCCAAGGAAGAATAATTATGTCAAACCAATTTGAAAAACAAGCTCAGTCAAACCATCTAGATTTTGACTAGTTGTAGCGTTTGCCTAAGGGTCCTGAAATACATCACTGATCGTATAAGCCTCTCTGCCTTATAGACCACGTAGGGCGGAAGAACCTTTCCACTTGCGGTTACTGCGTAATTCGCTCCAGGTATTTGCATCCTCGACGAAAAACTTAAAACTGTTTTTTAGACTCCGGATCATCAGACAAATCTGTCTCATCTTAGTTTACTATTCGTTCGTCGAAAATAGTTTTCAAATCCCGTCCTCGTTTGTTTCTGCTCATATATTCTGATAAAACCTTCGGCCCCACCCAAATATTATATCTACTAAAGATCTTTTAACTTCAAGAGGAAATAGAAAGTCTTTTGTACGAAGCCTTTTCACTTTGTTCGGTAAAGTGCGCCTTGTAATTTTTTTAGTTCAGATGCCCTTTTAACCGATATTCCCCTTAATTGTACCAGATTTACGGATTCATTCAGTCGTTCATCTGTATAATCCTTATATGGCCGTGAACCATTTTTTCTGGAAATATATTATTTCATTTCCTGAAAATATCGGGGGAAACATTGCCACTATAAATAATTTCACTTCATGAAATACTTGGCACCCTTGTAATAATCTCAAATATATTCTGCTTGCTATATGAAAGAATTAATTTAATTCAATAACTACAAAACTATTACACATACCTTAGACTAGCACAGCGTTTCCAGATCACAAATTATAATATTAACCACTTTTTACTGATGGTATCTTGGTCGAAAGTTTTTACGCGGAATCCTGTTGCAACCACAATAGCGCTTAAAGAGCACTTTTTAGGAAAAAATGACAGATCTAAGAGTTCATTAACTAATTGTTCATAATTTTCATCCATATTGTTGCCTAAAAATCCTCTTACTACATTAACAAATTAATTCCATGCTCTGAGTTCTTGCCTGGTAAGCCTTTCCGTAAAATTGACGTCGCCCAGAAATTTTCTGATTTGTGACCCAATAAAAATGCCTTCTTTTAATTTGGCATCACTTAACTGAAGAAAGACTTGTCTTAGGTATTTAAATCCATCACCATCTTTATTCAAAACCTTCACAAAGTTTTTCATCAGCCCAAGTTTAATGTGAAGAGGAGGCAAAAGGACATTTTTGGGATCAACAAGAGGTATACATTTAACATTTTGAGATCCTGGTTGAAATTCGCTTCTTTCTGGCCAAATTTTTGTTACATAATGCTGATTTATGCACGACTGTCCCATAAACACAGAAAACGGCAATATTTTGTAAATCCCACCTGAAGTCCTACTAAAATCGCTATAACTTTTAAGTCCCCAATCCAAAATCATGCGCATATTTTCACAATTTTCTTTCATTGCAACTAAATGGGCAACTAGTATAGAGGGTTTTAAATTTCCATTATGCAATAACACAGCTTTTAAGCTATATTTAGATGAGTCTATGAATAAGCGACACTCACGGGGAGAATGTTCAATATCTGCATTAAACTGTCTATATCAGTACACGCGCGAAACGAATTTTTTATACTGTAGAATTCAGAAAACATAGCATTTCTTTTTCTGATATTCGTAATTTTTGTTTCTTTGGCCAATAGGTTCCATTCCTTAAGATGGGAACCCAGAAGTTCTGACTGTTACTTGGATAACCCCAAATCACGTACTAAATAATTTAATTCACTTTGAACAATCAAATGTGGCTCGCCGGAACTGGAACCTGTGGTAAAAGTGGGATCGGTGCACTGTTCTTCTGAGTTGCCTGATGATGCGTTGTCTCCATTATCTCCCAAATCAATAGCTTGCCAATTTAAAGGCTCAATCGGCACTGGCAAATTTGCATTATAAGGAACAGGTCGTATGGCAGATTGCAAATTTGGATATTCTATATTGTGCTTTCCCTTTTGCAAATAACCTTCAGTCTTTGTCAGGCAAAAATAACAATCGTCAGAATGATTGGTAGATTCTAGCCATACCATTGGAACTGCAAAAGGCATAATTTTTCTCTTTCACTTCATCCACTGCACCAGTGATACACTACAACTAACACAGCACACATGGGGAGCCCACCACTTATCTTGATCCCCAATTAACACACCAAAATATTTAAAGTAGGCTTTTTTACATTTTCGGAAAATGGCCTGGCTTGTGATTTTACCAGAAATTCTCCACAAATATAACAAAATTTGTCAGGAGAAAATTTGCAACTTCGGCGCGTTTGACTCGACATCCTCCTCTTCACATACACTTGCTTATCGATACACAGAGAACCACTCAATTCGAAACTCAACAGAAGAGTGATGTTTAACGTTTATTTTATGTCTAATGTTGTAAACAACCCAGACAGTTAATTTTTCCGTTGTAAAATGGACCCATTTTAGCCGCCTCACAATAAAATTTTTTACCTGCCAATATAAAAAGTTCTAATTAGGCTATTAAAAAATGGTACGTATTAGGGCTTTCCGAATATTTTTTTTATTATTGGGAGGGTATTTCCATTGTGAAAATAATCCATTATTTTTAATTTTAACTTTAGAAAAATCTTGTCGGCCAGTGAATATTAACCAATATTATAAGTGTAATAAAATAGTATTATTAAGAGTAGATTTCAAAAAGATAGACAGTTGCAAATTATGAATCTTAACCTGGATTCAAAGGAATAATATTAGGTGTATTAAACCATATTTACTAAAAAAAAAAGTTTTTTTGAAAAGATAAAGTTGGGGAGAGTTTGGAAGAGTTTTCAATCTTTTTTTTAATATCTATGTTTATAAATCGTTATTGACCATTTTGCATGAAAGCAGCATTACTTGCCCTTAGAACTGTATAAACAACTAATAGCTAAAAGATGTTTATATATAGGTTTTTTTAATTTTAAAAAAAGTTTACAAAGTGGCTACTGTACCAACAATGCAGGTACACTAGCCACCAAGGTATGGTACATTGGCCACCTCTCTTAATATGAAAAGGAACATTAAACAGAGCTAAAAAAGAATTTATTCCAAATTTATTCCAAATTTATAACGTATCTACATGTTATCATATAACTCAAAAAAACATTATTTGGAATGTTTATCGTAGATGTTATTAAAAAACTTAAAAAGATTCGAACACAGCAGTATTAAATTTTAGTAAACATTATAAACCATCAGGTTAATCGGAAATGAAAATAAATTGGCTGTTCTTTTGGTACCTCCTACGGTACCTGGACCCGGTAAATGAAGAACAATATCTCCTATGGCTATTACGCCAGCATCATGAATATCGGGATATGTACAATTATTGACATGTCGGCGTAAACGCTGAATATTACACTCCTCGGTGTCACTACACATTTCTTTAATGCAGCCTACATAGAAACGAGAATTGTCTTCTTTGATACAAATTTAACTAAAACAAAAGAGCCGACCTTGATATTTTGAATATTCTTAAGGGCAACCTCTTCATCTGACTCATTTACGAAATTCACATCCTCTGAATCAGTTAAACTCAAATCCATTTCGCTTTCGCTTGATGTTTCATTTTTAACACATAATTTCGTTTTTCTTGCTGGTGGTACTGAAATCTCATCAATATTAACCATGTTTCTCTTTACAAGTTGCTTCTTTTCCAAGCTATATTTTCTAGCCTTTTTTAATTGCTCCTCTTTTTCTAAATTTTCGAGAATAGGGATGTTTGTCAATATTTCGGTGGTTTTTTTTTCTGCAGTATCTTTTGCGCGGAATTGATTGTTGACCAGTGGCTTTAAAGCATATGGGCTAACATATTTCGTTTCTGGGTCGATTTTAGATATTCACGGCACAAGAACTTGTTCTGCTACAGGAAGTGGCTCTTGTTGTTGGTCTACTGGTAAGTCGGTTATAGATGCAGCAATAAAGTCTTGGTCATGATATATTATTGTTAAAGGGACATATGTAAATGCTTGACGGTATGATTCCCCTAAGATCTCCGCGATTTCATAAATAGTTATCCTTTTGTCTGGGTTGTTTAGTAACCAATTTTGGCAGTTCTGGTTATAATATTTTTTTAATGCAAAAGATACACATTTTTCCAGTAGCTGCAACTGATGGCTGGTATGTGGCGGCAACGTTAAAAGAACCACATTATTCTCTTTTGCAAGCTTAATAGTTTCCAAGCAAACATGTGTTTCATGGTTGTCCAAAATGATTAAGGCGGGTAAATCGACAGTTGGTTTGAGGTGCCTGATAAAGTGCTGCATCCACTGGACAAATATCTCTGACGTCATCCAGCCGGATGGGTTTGCAGCCCCTATAGTTCCAGGGGGGGCGCCTTTTAACGTGAATTCTTTAAAAACATTTCTGGGAAAAACTAACAAAGGAGGAACAGAATTCCCAATTGCATTAATGCATTCATCCACACATTGTTACCAAAGTTCCCCTTTCACTGGATACGATATGTCCAATATGTGCTTTTGCCCTTTTTTGGTGATAACTTTTTGGGTCTCTTGGACGATTGTAAGTGCTGTCTCATCAACATTAAATATCTGGCTAGGTCCAAATTTATACTTTTTTGTGACGTCATTGGCGTGGCCCAATGAAGTTGGGCCACACCATGGGTTTTAATTCATTTAAGTAATGAAGTTGCTTCAGCTAATCTCAGTGAAAATTCTTGGCGTCCTTTCATAAATTAATTAAGCCATAGCCTACCCCATTCCATTTTCCTCCCAAGATTTCGTGCTGCCTTTCGAGGCAGACCATGATGCAATTGAGCCATTGCTTGAAGATAATTGCTTAGCTCAGCCTCTTCACTGGGGAATTCCAATCTGTCTTTCTTGATCGTTACATTTGTTTGAGGCCTTAATGTATTTGGTGTTTAATTGCTGATGCTTTAACAGATAATCCGCCATTTTTTACATCTCAAATGGCATCAACCATAGTCATTCTTGGTATTTTGCCTATCTCAAGGTTTATTTTCTTTCGACGAGGCATTTTATCTTAAACAAAAGAACAAATAAATACCTTCTAAAGAAAACGATTTTTATAAAAAAATTGAATGCAAGCGAAGTGGCCTCTAGAACACCGAAAAAAAGCAGTGACCACTGTACCTACATACATCCATGGCCGCTGTTCAAACAATGACGTGTTAAAAAAAACAAATTTTAAAGAAAAACAGTTAGCACAAATAAATTACTATCACACATATAAATACTTACATGTACTGGGTAAAAAATGTCACCACTAGTTTAAAAAAAAGAGCAATAAACAGCACACAGATCAAAATTTTGTTGAAGCGTAAAATATTACTTTCACGCCAAATTTCGAGGTTAGATTTACATCATGGCAAATCGATTAAGTAGATAATTCAAACTTCGTATTTGGCTTTCACACTTAATTCGTGAGTCTACTACTAGATGGCCACACTATGATTATAACAATAACGAAATAATGGAAATGTTGCCACTGTACCAGCGTGGCCAATGTTCCAGACTCTCTGCTACTGTATTTATTGACTCAAGGTAGGGACAAACATACGGGGGGATGAGGGATCTTCCTCTCTTCAATATTTTGTCCTATTGGCAAAATTTCATCTTATTATTAATATAATGTGTAGCTTTGATGACAATGAATATTTTAAAAAATATTTGTGTTCTGGAAATATTAATAGTATTATTCCAGAGAAATGTACACAATGTTACAGGATAATAATCACAGCAATCGGTTGTAAAAATGACTTTGTAGAAGGTGGTACCCCACCACTTATTGGGAAAATATCGAATTAGAAAGTAGAGAGAATACTCTTCGGGCATTATGACTTGGAGCGCCGTCTTGCTGGAAGTAACTGTTGTTAATGCCTTGGATATTCGGTATCAGATTTTCCTCGAGCATTTCCATATAGCTCTCAGCTGTTAAATGTTTCCATCAAAAATTGTTTAGCACATTATTCGTGCATTATATGGGGTACAACACACATTAAATCCAAAATGACTTTGTGATGTTTGATCGAGGTAATGTGTAGATTTTCATTAGCCCAATATAAATCATTATGGCGACTGATATGCTAGATATGCGCACTTCATCTGTCCATATTACTTTTCTTGTTCTTATGGTATTTCTTGTCCAAATACCATAAGCAAAATTGCCGCCTACAATCTGCATCCTCTGGATTTTAAAGTTTGAACCAGCTATAGCAATACTGACGAAATTTGTGCTTATTTTTTTCTGTTGACGCCTATTTCTGCCTCGAAGATAGACTTGGATTCCCTAGAACATATGCGATTGTGTTGGTTTCTTCTATTTTCTATATGACTTTGACCTTGGATTCTGGAAGTACCCATGCAACTGAAGATTTTTTCTCCAGTCATTTAAAAATATTGACAAGAAACTGCGGTTTTTTCGGGCACTTTCTAAAATATAGTTCCGACGCAGCAATACTAAATTTTTGTATATTGTTGTAAGTCATGTCCGCAGATTTTATCGGAATATGTGTAACTCAAACTTTTAAGTGTCAAATTATTGGAAAAGATGGCGTCAAACAATAATTTCCATAACCTAGTAAATAATAAATAAGTTTAAATGTCCCTACGTGAGCTCCATAGTCATTCGGCTCTAAGCAGGCTTTGAACATGTTTGTTTTACATTTTATGCTTTTGTTGCAGGAATGGCACTTATTATTATTCAAATTAATTAAGATGGGTTCTAGGGAAAGTGAAATAGACATAACGAAGGATAATAATTAAAAATCTCACATTTTAAGTGAAGTTTGTTTTTTTTTCGATTTATTCAATTATTTTATCAGAGGCATTGTTACAATTATGTGTAATATCTTCAGATATGTTATCAAATGGTTTTTGTAGTTATCAAACATGAATTTTAATCAAGCGCCTCCAAAGATATAAATAAAAAGCTCCGTTGCTATGTTTACTGCAGTCACATGGAAAATACAATGAAAATGATTATATTTAAAAAACCATTATTTTGCAAAAATGCAAACACATTCTGTGGTACCGTCGCGTCGGAAAGGTAACTTACTGTTTCTTTACCATATATGTTGGCCGTCTTTTTTGGGACTTATGTACGAAAACAACACTAAAATTCCAAAAAGTTGTGTTTTATTAAACTAAAAGAGACTTCTTTTGTTGTTATATATAATTTTACGCAGTCCTATAAAAAACATCGTAATCACCTTTACTACAAACAACTGACGGACAGAAAAATCCTCAAACAACCGAAATAACTCTCGCTACACACACAGTGTGTTCCTCTTTTTGCTGCGACGATTTACAAAATCTTTGCGAAGTGTGAATGTCTTCTTCACAATTAATTTTGAGATTTGAACCAATATTTTGGAGTATCTATGCAGATGCATTTACCACAACATTAATGCACTACGTGGATTATATATACGACAATTTGTTGATGTATATGAATTGTCGAATCGGATTAACGAATCGCACTGACGGATCGTGTTATAGTGAGTAGCGGACTTAACTGTATCTCTATATTGTTTTTATATATTTCCTTTGAAATATTGGTATAACATTGCCTAATTTGTGGAAATGCAAAGATTTTTGAACTAGTTTTAATTAAAATCAAAGAATTTAATTCAACTTAAAATATCTATTGGCTACAAAAATATTTTGGTTTTTTTTTCGAAATTTTATTCTACGAAAATAGAATTCAGGTAACTGCTAATTAGCAGTTCCATATTGGCTCTGCTTACTAAAGTCATTTAGGAAAATTAGGAGGCAGGCCATTTTTTTAAATTGTATGGTTTTGACAGCTCTTTTCCGTTTTCTGCCAATATCTACCAAAATATTACACAGCGAGCTAATATGTAAATGTAACAAAATTATATAAAATGGTCCTGATGATTTTTTCATTAAAAAGATTGTTTCTGGGATAATTCCATTGGAAAATTTAGTTAATTTTTTTTTTCTACCAAGAAAAATCTGAAAATTGTAAACGTGTCCCAGGGCCAAATTTATAATAATTTAAACAAAAAATATAATATATTGATATCTAAAAATAAATTTGAAAGGAGATATCTATGGCTAGGGCATGTGATAATTAGTTTTCACCTGCAAAGAGGCAGTTAATTAATTTCATAAAGGACCCAGGAGGAGAGGGTTTAAAACATCTTTACATGACCTTACATTGGGGGGGGAGGGCATTCTTACAAAATATTTTACTACGAGTCGAATTTCGCATTCAAACGCCGTCGTTACTCAGCTTACGTATTTGGGTCATATGGCGATGACCTGGACAATATGGCGAAACAAAATAGCAGCCTAGTGAAATGTCAAAAAAATTATTATTAAAAAGCTACTTATCTAATTTATCTCAAATTTTGCACAAACACCAAAGTATTACATAAGAATTAACTGTTAAAAGATGGCAGAACAAAATGGCGGCTTCACAAAATATTTAAAAATTCAGCTTGAAAAACTACTTAGCGGATTGATATCAAATTATGCGCCATAACTAATTGTCGTATAGGGATCAACTAGTAAAACTGTGGTACTAATTCAAGATGGCGAACCAAAATGGTGGCCAAATAAACTGTTTGTATTCATGAACTCTATCAAATTTTACATCTTCTGTCTGTTGGTCTGTCTGTCAGTTCGCGGCATAGCTTGATTTCAAATTTTAGTCAAAAATTAACGGTCATATAGTGATGACCTGGTAATATTTTGGTAAAAATCCAGTATGGCCGAACAATGTTAAAAAGTTGTAGCTAAAAAATCTAATTATCCAATTTACCTCAAATTTTACACAAAAATCAAGTGTTACATAGAAATGAACTGGTAACCTTTTGACATGAATCCAAGACAGCAAAACAAAATAGCGGCCTAATAAAATATTTAAAAGAACAGCCTGAAAATGATACTTATTAAATTAATTTCTATTTTTGAGCAAGAATGAATGTGACATAGAGATAAATTGGTAAAGTTATTTTTTTTTACAAAATCAATGTCACAAAATTTTGTTTAAATGAGTTTTGCATAAAAATTAAATGTGAAAACGGGATAAACTGGTACGAATTCAACATGACTTAACAAATAGCGATATGTGTCAATGTAAAAACCACTTATTGAATGAAAAATAAATTATTCCCAAAAGCCAAGCAGTGTGGCGTAGAAAGAAACTGATATTGGTAGGAATCCAATATAACTGAACAAAATGGCACCCAATAAAAATGTTTGAAAATACAGTAAATGTAACACATATATACTGAGACTATGTTGTGAACTAAATTCGGTCACACTTCACTATTCCTAACAATTGTAAAAAAAAATCATAACGACGGAAGTTCTGGGTAAAGAAGATGTGGGACAAGAGTCTTATTCGTACGACATTTGAAAAAATCAATTTTTTCGATGCTGCCTGCCTATGATAATATATTAACCCAGGGGTGCTCAAACGGTCGATCGCGAGTGCTTTTTGAGTAGATATCGAGAAGAAAATTTTTTTTAATAAGTAGGTACTTAACTAAGCTACAAAAATTTATTACGTAATAAAATAACACTGTGCTAGCAGCAAAAGGCGGCTTTATCAAAGGGACGCGCGGTACTTGTCAAAGAAAAGCCGCGTTTTTTATTCTTGCCGCTTTTATAGAAATTTCGGGCGGCGCGTTTGACGGGAACATTCGAGATTTCGTTCACGCCGATATAAATGTTGCGCCTGCAGGAATTGGAGTCATTCTGAATTGCAACTTGAATGCAATACTACGTCGATACAAAGTTTATTATTAAATAGTACAAAATGAGTGCAGCGAAGAAATCTAAAACGTATCATTTTAATAACGATTGGGAGGAAGAATTTTTTTTTGTATGGTGAAGGATAAGTGCATTTGTCTTATTTGTCGTGCGTCAATTGCAATACCATCATAAAATGGTACATAAAAACTATGAAAAGGATTTTCCGCCACAGAGTGAATTAACAAAACGGAAAGTACGTGATTTGATATCTTGTTTGAAAAAAGAACAAACCATGTTCGCAAGACCAGCCAAACAATCAAAAGCTGCTACGATCGCGTCATTTAAAATATCTCATATATTGGCGAAACACAAGAAACCATTCGAAGATGGATCGGTTGTGAAGGAAGCATTTATTGAAGCGGGTGAGACTTTATTTGGAGATTTTAAAAATAAAACAGAAATCATGTCTGCTATTAGAGAACTTCAGTTATCTCGTCCGACTGTCACAAGGCGTATTGAACTCATGAGTCAGGACATGGCAGATAAACTAAAAATGATATCATGGAATGTACATACTTTTCTTTACAGTTCGACGAATCCACCGATATGACAGACACTGCCCAGCTGTGTATTTTTATTCGGATGGTATTCAATGACATGTTGGCTGAGGAAGAATTTTTGACAATCATTCCTCTGAAGGAGAAGACCCGTGGCGAAGATATATATGACGTTTTCTTCAATTTTGTAAAAAACTACAAGCTACCAATATATAAATTAGTGTGCATTACAACCGATGGAGCACCAGCAATGATTGGAAACAAAAACGGTTTTGAACTTATGATAGATCAACTGAAAAGAAAGAATCTGAAACTGCATTTTGTGAAATGAAGATAATTAAGTCAAAATATCGCAATCGACTAACTGACGATTATATGTCATCATGCTTGCGATTAGCACTCAGTGGTTACGTACCATCTTATGAAAAGTATGCTGAGGACATGCAGTGCCACGCTTCAACATCCAAAGTCACTCCTTAGTTAAGTTTAACACCATATGTAACTCTTTTGTTTTGTAACAACCAATAAACTCGCAATTTTGAATAACTAGGAGTTTTTTCATTGATATTGTAGAGAAGAACCTAACTAAACCTAACCCAAACCTTGACTAAAATAATGTATATTGTGCGGAAAGCTTATATCTATATATGCTAATGTACACCCTACCTAGGTAGGTAGGGTATATGTATCGTGTATGTACGACAACCCTGCATCACACATACTTGCAGCCTCTCAGAGTCGATCGTAAGTAGTCTAAAAATATTGAGGTAGATCGCCAGCAGTTCAAGTTTGAGCACCCCTGCACTAACCCATTAGTGCCCAGAGCTAGAAACTTTTTTTAAAACAATTAAATTAAATGTTTTGTGTTAAAAAATGATAAAATAAGACATACAAAAATGTTTAAAACATTCTTTCAAATGAAGTTTTTAATTAAGAAGGTGGGTCGTTAACGACCCCTTGGACACTTATTGAAACAAAAACTACAAGTAATTGTCTTATATTTATTTATTGATATATTAAACTGAAACATTATAAAACCATTACATTTTATGAAATTTGTCAAAGCATTTGACGTAGAGAGGAATTTGACAAGTTTCACAAGCCTTTGTTGTTTTGTTTCTACATAGGGAACATCTTCTTCTTGCCTGTTGGCAGACTATCAAGTGAGGTCCTTCGGAGGTGGCACAATATAGCGAAGATCTCTTTGGACCAGGCATTTTTGGCTTAACTTCATATCTTTCCATTTTATACCTATGACTCCTTTGTTCTTATCCACGGCACTGTCCATATTTCCCCTTTTTTCTTTTTTCATTTTGTTTGAATCTTTTAATTTACATTTCATAGTTCTATTTTCCCTGACTGTTTCTGTTGCTGAGTAAGGGTATATATCAATTTTGCGGAGGTAAAAAAGTTATCAAAAAAAAACCGGAAAACCGCAAACCGGAATATTCTCTTTGTAGCACATCAACAAAATTAAGTACAATAGATTCCCCAAGACCCTGGCACTCATTGGTCATTTCTTTGTTTTTCCGTCCCTGATAAATCTCAAATTGTAAGCAATAGCCTGGTTTGGTAGCCATAACCCAAGCTTTGTAGCCGAATCGAATGGGCTTACTGCGTATAAATTGCTTACAGCCATGTTTACCGTAGTACGGAATCATGGACTCGTCTATTGAAATGTTTGGCTGCAAGGGTGCTTATTGGATAAATTTTTTGTTCAAGGAGTCAATAATTGGGCGTAGCTTAGCCATTTTGTCGCCTTGAGGCAACGCGTTATTATCTGCAGCATGAAAGAATCTGCTTATTTCCTCAAATCGATTACGCCTCATTGACTGGGATACTAGGTTGCTATGTACATCTTCCTACGTGGTAAAGGGACGTAACCGCTAACCAGAAGAATTCCAATAAATACATATAATTCGTTGCTTGATAGCTCAAATCCTGGAACATTTTTTTGAGTAGCGTATTTTACAGTATATTTCACAAGGTCCTCTACTAGTGACGGACTCATAAATAGTTGAAAAAATTCAACAGGATGGCTATCTTTAGATAGGTTCAATGGTGGTACCAAAGTACTCCAAGGAGAAATTGCCCTATTCATATCACCCTTTTCCCACTGAAATATAATTTCGATTTTACTTTTTTTTATAGGAGGTCTCATGCTTTTGCTAACCAACTGTGATTGATAGTCAATTAAATCCTGTTCTTCTATTTCCATATTCTCCTCTAAAATACGCCCGTTCTCTCTATTGTACATAAGCTCCCCTTCTGCTCTCAGTTGTCGGGTACTTAGATGGTTTGGATCAGTATCTTCCTCATCCCCTGAGTCGCAGTCTGTATTTTCGCCTCCATTTTCTGGGGGGTTATAAATATGCCTTCTGGCAAGATTCAATTGTCAACTTCATGCACTATTTCGGCTTCCTCTAGGAGCTCAGCAACAGAAAGAGGCTCTTTCCTGAAAAAAAACCTAATCGTAATATAGTCTTACATGTGCCCAAATGGATTGTCACAATTATATATTATTGCAAACAGATATGGAAGTAATACAGATGTTTACAAGAACATTTAGTAAAAATTTTATAATACCTATATAAATAAAATATTAAAATTAAAGTTACTTACCAATAATAAATCGAAGACATTGTCTTTCTTTTTTAATTTCACTCGTTATTCGCAGCACCTAGAAGCAAACGTATCGCACAGGACTGAAACTAGTTCGGCGCGTCTGTTGGAAATACCGGAACAAACTCCCAGCGCCATCTAGCAAACATAGCGCTCACTAGATTTATTTTTAGTTCCTGGGTCATTATCTTGATCTTGATTGATCTAAATAGGTCAAAGCATCCCGGAGCAATCGATGTACATACAAAATTGACAACGTTCTCCTTTTTTTGAAATTGGTTTAAAAGATGTTCGATTCCTGTGAGGGTGAACCTAGAGGTTAGGTTACTCAACTCGACATATCATTTCGAAATTATGGTTGTATTACTTAGTAAATCAGAAATCTTCTAGTAAAAATTATTTTATTTACTCTGAACTTAAACCGCTTTTGCGTGACCACAGCTTTTATACGTGTTCTCTATTTAATTTTTACAAAAATGTATCTATAATTAGATATCTTTTTGCATTAAATGTAATCCATTTTGACATTTGACAAAGCAATGATATATTATGTCAGACAAACAGAAATTACTTTTTATAAATGTATATCATTTTACTTGTTTTTATTTACAGTTAAGCTCTATATACGGGGTGGCGCAACGCAATTAATTAGTTTCTTTCAAAAACTCTCAGACCCATCGACTCACCTTCATACCTGCAGCCTCCTAGCAGAGGGTGACATCACACAATTGTAATATTGGAAAAGGGGGTCGAGTAGTATATCGTTGGAAAGGTCTATCGAAACTCTTTACAATTATACCTATAGAACAGAACTGCTCGCAGACGATGAAAAACCATAGACAAGGTCTAGTCAAGTTCAAATAAAAATGAAAACAAATATAACACGGATCGTCTCCTGCCTAGTGGGAGAGTATTTTTTTTTAAATAATAAAATTAATGCCGGATGTCAAGCAATAAGAAAATATATTTAAAAAAAAAGGAATAAAATGGAAAATTTTATTATTTATTTTGAGAAATTCGAATGAGTGCTATTAAAATTAAACTCTTTTAAACTCATTTTGCCCCCAATGTGACTTAGATCGTTTTTCCAGTGTTTACTTTATATATATATATATATATATATATATATATATATATATATATATATATATATATATATATATATATATATATATATATATATATATATTTATATATAAAATTAAATAAAAAATAAAAAAAAAATTATATATATTAAAACTTATTTTGATATTTATACGGATATAAAATTATACTACTATATTTTGGGTCAGGTGTTGAGAGAGAGAATCTAAATATTTACCTGACCCCATTTCTTTGGCATACCACATAGTTGTCATTTTGTTGTTTTTAATATAAATAAAAAGTTGATTTTTTGTTCTTTTTTAAGTTTAATAGTGAACTGTATTTTTTCGTGGTAATTATTAAAAGCTTGTAATACATATTGCACATGTGATCAATCGTCAAATGGTAGCTAGTATATTGAGATTTTTAAAACTGTTCTTTCAAGGACTAGCTGGGCTATGACACTCAACACTGTTGCACCCATAGCGCTTCCTTCGATTTGTTTGTAGAACTGGCCATTAAATAAATAATATATTGAATTTATGGTTAGGCTTCTAGTGATTTATTTGGTGGGATGCCGGTGAGTTTTTTAAAATTTTAACATTGTTTTTTTATATCTTCTATAAAAAGTTGTATATGTATATTGGTAAATATAGATATTACATCTAGAAATAATAAAACATAATAATGTTCAGGACTAAAAAAAAATACTGATACCCCACTAATATTTTACTTACCATTCTCGATAACGCATTAAAATTGACTTTGTAGGACCTCTTACTCCATACCCTATCTGCAATTACAGTAATATAGGGAACACCGTCACTATCTACTCTGTTTTTTGAATTGCTCTTACTCTTCTTCTTCGCCAGGAGCTTCCATTTCTTCCCATGCTGTGGCATAGATTGGATCAGCAACCTCATTTTGAATTATCACAAAACGTGTGATTTGACATTACAAGAATATCGCAGCAAACTAAAAACTTCTCGCATCTGGCTACATCCCCCTCTAATTGAAATTATGCCCAAAACAACTGATTTGTTTAAATCTGAACAGTCAACGTTATCGTTATCTGAATAACAAAAAAATTTTCAAACCCGACTTAGATTTCCTTTATTATTTCTAAATTACAATTACTACATTTGAGTAGATCCAAGTGTTTGAAATTAGTTAGTTTATTAAAGAAATAATTAAAATTAAATATTCTTCTTCCAACAATTTTACATGTTTCAACAGTTTGTATTTCTTCAGAGACTTTAGTGAGAAAATCAGTTTTTTCAGGAGTACTCTCAATGGAAATGGAAGCACGAAGGGAGGAACTGTCTTTTTCTTCAGAATCTTCAGTAAGAAAATCAGTCATTACAGGAGTACTTTCAATAGAAGTGGGAGCACGAAGGGAGGAACTGGCTTTTTCTTCAGAATCTTCAGTAAGGGAATCAGTTATTACAGGAGTGGTCTTAATAGAAGTGGAAGCACCAAGGAAGGAAATGCCTATTTCTTTAGAGCTTTTACTGAGAAAATCAGTCCTTACAGGAGTAGTCAGAAGTGGAAGCACTAAGGGAGGAATTGTCTCTTTAATTTTTTAAAAGAATATTGGAAGTAGTTGGTTTTTCTTTGCTTCCGTGAGGCCTAAAAAATGCAATTTCATTATTAGAATGTCAATACAAGCATAAAAAATGATGCCAATCAAAGTTTAATTGATTAAAAATGCCCTTTTGTTTTAAAAACAGGAAATTGGAATCACATTTACTTTAATATTTATAAGGAGTATAAATTAAAATAAATGAAATTTTATAAGTTTAGCTATACTGTAAAACTATTTTATGACAGGGCTGGTTAGAATTGACCTTTGAAAAATCGATCGCATTTTGGGTTTTTATTTTAGTTTTCTTTTAATTTTGTTTGGTATTGTATTGGCTTTCATTTCTGCAAAATGAAATATTATTAAATTTGCTGTGGAGTATTATGATTGGATTAAATTATAATACATTTGACTTACATTCTGGGTATTAGTTTTGTTATTACATGCATATTATTTCCATAATTAAAAGTATGTTGTGTCATATGTTCTGTAAGAGCTGTTTCGTTTCTTTTGTCATATTTATAACTGCTTAGCTTGTTTTTGTGGTGTTAACTGGTTTGACCTTATATATTTTATTGCAATTATGACATGGTATCTCGTAAACTGCATGAATTTTTTATTTTTTTGAACCGAGGTCTTCAGATTACTATTATTATGATTTTTGGAGATTTTCTATTTTCTCTGATAATCCTGGAAAATAAGATATAGATAAAAACTTTAAATTGTGTTTTCTTTCTTGTGCATATTGTTATAAAATTTATAAACCCTTTTTTTTAAATAGAGTTTGATTAATTTGTCAGGATAGTTATTTAATCTTAACGAGTCTTTCGCTTTATTTATTACAATAGATCTATATTTGGGCCAGATAAGCTTTATCAGCTAGACTACTTACGACGTTTTTTTTTGTAAAAGGGGCATTGAAATTGAAAATTTAAATATCTACATTAAAGGTTTATAAATAATTAAATCTAAAAAAATTGATTTTTTGTTACTCGAGTTCAATAGTGAATTGTATTTTTTCGTGGAAATTAATGAAAGCTTGTAATATATAGTTACATCTATCTTTTGGTGGACCAGTGAGGCATTGTCTACGTATCTGTAAAAAAATGGTATGTCAACATTGAAATTTTTGAAAATTGTCTCTTCCAGGTCTTAGAGAACTAGCTGGGCTATGACATTCGATACTGATGCACCCATAGCACATTCTTCGATCTATGTATAACACCGTTCATTAAATAAATAATATTTTGAATTTAAGGTTTAAGTTCAAGAAATTCATTTAATGGGATATCAGTATTTTTTTTATTTTTGACCATACAATATATATATATATATATATATATATATATATATATATATATATATATATAATTATATATAGAAAGTCGTTTCCTACTCATCAAACCTTGAAAAATTATGCTGTGTATAATGCAACTTAAAATACATTTCGGATAAAAACTGGTTCAAAAGGGTTCACGCGATGCAAAGATATAAAGACATAAGTGCTATTTAACATTTCAAATTTTGCAGTTATGTAAGGTATTAAAGAGCTATTTTGTGGGAAAAATATTTATATGCGGCGGCATTTGCGTCGGAAATAGACAACTTTACTTACAATTTTATCATTTTAAATCCGATTTTTTCATAAAAATATAGATGTAGCACCCAACTATACATATTTCCCTATTAAAATCAGATTGAAACTAATAAATATCTCTTTAAGTTAGTATAATAGTGCAGATACGAAAGGCTTGCAAATCATCGGTAATATTGCGTGCAGTATCCCCTTAAGGCAGCAATTTTTGAGAATCACATACTTACAGTTTCAAAGCTAATTGAAGTTAATTACTTTATTACAGATCACTGAAGGGCTATTAAAACATAAATTTGCCAGCAAGTATTTCAGATATGCAAAAAAATGCTACCGTTGAAAAAAGCGGATGAAGAATTTTTCTGTTGTTTTAATCTGTAGAATTTTTGTATGATAAAAGGTAGGGAATAATTCTTACAGATTTTTAATGCAAATTTAGTATATATTCGCTGATTTATTACGAATAAATCTTATTTTTAAAATACCTTTTACGTTTTTGAAATTAGCGATGGTACATACCACGACAGAAAAAGTTGAAATAAATGTCGGAAATAACCAGTGCGCCAATAGAACAGTAGAGCTTTTTAACGATCGACGTGAGAACAGCAGGGTACAAAGAAAGTATGTCCTGGAAATTGTTGCGAAGTTTCGGGAAACGGGATCGGTGTCCTAAACGCAAAATTGAAAATCCCGTAAGAAACGAAGGCACGGGTGTAGTAATTTTAAGGCAAGTTTATGTAGATCGGACGTTAAGTACCCGTCAATTTGAAAATTGTATCAGGAGTTAGTTGACCTATTACAAAAGCCCTTATCTTCCATTCTTCAAAAATACGCCTTGTGCAAGAACTAAATAAGGGCGATTTCGATCGCCGATTACAATTTTGTGAAGTCATGAGTGCTAAATTGTCATAACTGCTGATATTGTTCCCGTTCTAATCCCAGAATTTATCATGAGGGACACACCCAACACACACAAAAATTAAACGGTTATCGACCATTTATTTCATCCTTTACTATTACAAAAAGCCATTGATCGAAACTAATAGCTATAATTGAAAATATGAATGACTGATACATTGTGGATAGTTTGATATTTCAACAGGATAGTGCTCCACCACATTATGTATTATTCGTTCGACAATATTTGAATCAGACATTTTCAGGTCGAAGGAATAGAAGAATGGCCTCCACGATCTATACATTTATCACCTATAAATTTCTTTCTATGGGGACACTTAAAAAGCAAAATCTATGCGACTCAACCAACTTCATTGAAAGATGTGCCACAAAGAATTGTAAATGAGTGCCTGAAATATTGCGAAACACGCGGCAGCATTTTGAGCAAAATCTGTATTGCTGCATGGAAACGGAAGAGGCTATTTCCAACATTTACTCGACTGGCTTGTAAGCAAATTCGGGTTCATTAATTTTACAATTTAATAAAATTGAATCAAGCAGTTGTTTGAGAGTCTAGTTTTTAAACCCTAATAGTTTTCAAAATTAAATGAGTCTGTATGCCAAGTGGAGCTGTCTAATTTTCGGTGTTACATTTAACACCCTTACGTAATCGCAAGGGATAAACATGTTTGAGATAATAAAATAAGCCTGCACTGTATTAACGCTGCTTGCTGGCAAATTTATGCTCCAACTATTTTCAATTAACTTTTAAATTGTAAATACATAAACCACAAAGACTACTGACTTAAAACACATCATACTAGATATCGTTATAAATCTAACATCATAAAAGCACTCTAGCATATCTGCTATGCTATAGATATCATCACTATCTTTGGTGGCTTCTTCCAAACCAACATGATCCAGTCATAAATTTCTTTAAGAATACCCATCTGGAATTATTTTTCTGTACTTATTATATGTGTCAGAATTTAAGAAACAAGTACGAATTATTATAATATACGGTGATGATCTGACTCTGACTTAATACAGTTAACTAATTAAATTGGTCAATGCAGTTGGTTGTTGGTTTATGCTTTTAAATTATAGAGATATCCGTCGTTCTGACTCATAAATTGAAGTCGATTATAAAGGAAGCTTGTGCCACACTTAAACTAAAAAAAAAGTCAATTGCAATAGGGTAAGTAGTATTTAAGCTATGTCGCCATCTGACAGACGGCCCGACGGAAATGTTAAAACATGTTTTTTGGCATCTAGGGACACTAAAACGTGATTTGTAAAACCTGAGAGGGCAATTTTTTCACTATTACAAACATTTTATTTGGCTGTAATTTTATGCCGCCATCTTAAATTAGTAACACAGTTTTACTAGTTGACCACTATACCACAATTAGTTGTGGCACACAATTTGAAATCAATCCAGTAAGCAGTTTTCCAGGCTGAATTTTGGAATGGCAATGGAATTCTAATAAATCAAAAATTTTCTGAGAACTCTTTGATGTCACTATCACTCCACCTATTATAGCTCCGTCAGCAAGGGTAAAAAAAGGTTTTTTAACTAAACCCCAGTTTTGAAAAGATATTTTGAAGATGACACTTAGGTATAACAAAAATAAAAATCTTGCCCGCTTTGGCTTATATATAAAATTGTATGCATTTCCCTACTTAATTTTTAAAAAATATAAAAGTTTGATGGAAACGCTTAAAACAAAATTTAACGGGCGTTTTGCAGTGCAAGTTTTTGCAATGTTGTTTTGTCTTAACGTTTTGTTTCTGACTTGTGAAATAAGTTTTATGTAATTCTATTTTTTCACCTATGATATAAATAAATTAGTTGTTATATTTCTCCTTGAGCTTGATAATACAATTATTATTTACGTGAGCTTTCTTATTACGAAAGCTAAAAAATAAACGTTCTAGATAGCAGAAATGTAGCTTTGATATTTGAGATATTTTTAGATGCATATTATTAATTATTATCACTTATTAATGCGAACCTGCCCGCACGTTTTCAATACCGTTAAATTGACCTTTTACCTGCCATGTGTTTAAAACCCCTAAAATCATTATTATAATATTTTCTTCAAATTTTTCACAAGTTAATATTACGCAGTCACCAGAGTATCAAGAAATTACTTCGAGATCTGTGACATCTTAAACTTGAACTACTCTAAATGTGATTTATAATACCACACACACACAGGCGTTTCCAAACTTTTGTATTATAGTGGGCTAAATAAGTGGATGTGGTGTAAGGATAGGGGACATTATTGAATCAAATTTAGTCTGCAATTAAATTACATGGATTTATTTTAAATATAGTTTCCAACACTTTAAAGTCGACAGAGACGTTACAATTTAAATGATATAGTACTTCAACGATTTTTTTGTTAAAACGTCCTAGAGATATGTGAATCAATTATATATTGAAAGACTTTTAGTTGATTTGATTGATTAATTATCTCTTAATTGTTTGGTATTCTCAATAATTTCATCAAGTACTAATATTATGATTATTTTCTGGGGGTTTAAAGTTTCCCATCGACGTATTTTAGGGTTGCCAAGATAATTATTCTTACGAAGCTTAACAATATAAAATAAAATACATGATTTAAGCTAACATTTTATACTTAAACCTGGGACTCAGACTTTGGGGGGTTTAACTCGTTCTGGCTATACCACTACCATGTACCTGGTTGACGATAACGACTTGAATGCTTTTAGTGAGCCAGTTACACTTTTAGCTATCCTTTCTAAGACTAAATGTCTTACAAAGCTTCCCCCAATAAGCCAATACGCACCTAGAATAATTCCAGAAAAGTTAAAAATTAAATTATTATTTTTGTGAGAACTACAGGAGTCAACCAGTGCAAAATTTAAACAGCAGTAGTAACAGTGAATGTACAATATTACATGATTATTCTGTTTACTTGATCTTAATTGAATGCTCGATATTTTCCCAGCCATTGATGAAGCTCCACCAAAACAAACTGATGTAACAACTGCCCAATTTAATTTAAACGTTTCAATTACTTTATCTAAATTATTAAATTAGAAATCGTCAGTCTGTAAATTTTCTACAGCCAAATTTTTGGAGGGATCAAAAGTTGTATTACAACATGTGATTGCAGTCTGATGTGTCATCCGCAATTAAACAAATACTTTTTCCATTTAAATTTAATTCTACATCTTCAATTATGATATAATGAACTGATATTTTAAACGTTCTTACTTTTTTAGTAAAGCAGCTCGTGACTCACTAAGAGATGTATCGAGACCCTTACTATTTGAATAACTCTTCGAAATATTGTGACAATTGGTGAGACTTTTCCAGGGCACATTTTTGAGTTTTTTAAACCGATTTGCCAATATGACCCTTGGAAGCATCATTTTCTATTGCGAAAAATCAACAAAAAAAAAGACAGAATACTGCGTATTTAACTATACTAGAATCAAGCTACATGATATAGCTTGTTTGTAATCTTGGAAAATCATTAAGAGCAGGCTAACAAAATCCTCGGAGGAGGTTAATAACTTGATCATCACAATATTGTTTGGTTGTCCTTTTTATATTCCTAAATTAAAAACCTTAGACATAAAAAATCTTACGTAGATATATAATCACTATTTTAGCTGACCTTTCCTTGTGCATTTCTAGTGCTTACAATATTGTAGATTTTTGCTAGAAAAACTGACTGTATTTAGTATATATTAATACAATATGCAAAGTGCGGTTAGAATTTTTCAAATATGAGGGTTTTTGTAAAGACTTTGCGAAAGTATATGTTGCTTTGGAATGGTTCTAATGGTGTCAGCAAAAAAATCAACCGACGTTTTTGCCAACGATGAAAACAGTATTGAATACTGAACAATAAGAAATTGCAGTGTTGAAAAATAAATAAATCAGACAGATTTTGTTTTCATTGTCAAATATCGTTCTTTTGGAAACTTGAACCGGCATCGTTTTCTTCGAAAAGAACATCTACAGACTTGTGCTTCTGCACTCTGCTTATTATTTTTTACCACCATCAAATAAATACCCGAGGAAGAAGAAACATCTGATTTTAGACATATTAAATGCACTTCTTGCAAATTGACCTAAAAGAAACGTTGCGAGCCATACCACTTATATTTTATAATATATATTTTATTGTCTCCAAGCTCCACGTGTGCTGGAAGTTGAAAAATAATATGAAGTAGTTATTGTGAAACATTTTTTATAGCATTGACCCTGTAAAATAGGATAGTACATTTTTATGAAAATTATTCATAAAAGTGAATATATAAAAAAATTATGAAAATTGGTTATTCGACATGTGTCGTGTGTCATACGGACGAACCGTTAAGGAATTATTTCAAAGAAACTAAATTTTTAAAAGTCGAATCCAAGAAAGATTGATTTTTCATCAAGGCCCCGAATTAAACAACATATTTTAAAATAATTTCTACAATTTTTACAAGTTAAAAAACCTTTTTTTCCTCTGCTGACGGAGCTATTATAGGCGGAGCGACGGCGACATCAAAAAGGTCTTAGAAAATTTTTTATTTATTAAAATTCCGTTCCATAATACATATATATATATATATATATATATATATATATATATATATATATATATCTTAGAAAATTTTTTATTTATTAAAATTCCGTTCCATAATATATATATATATATATATATATATATATATATATATATATATATTTACTTTTAAATAATTTATTGATATAATTAATATTCCAAATAATTACAAGCTTGTATCGCTTGATGTCGTTTCGATATATACCAACATTCCAAACGAATTAGTTCCTCAAATAATCACAAAGAGATGGGACACATTAAAAGAATATACAACACTCGAGTTAAAAGATTTTATAGAGGCTGTAAACACCACATGAAATAACAATTATTTTCAATATGAAGAAAGTTTTTATGAACAAATAAATGGTTGTGCAATAGGTCCTCCAATTTCTTCTACAATACCACAACTTGTAATGGAGTATCTGAAAGAAAGTGTAACGGAGAAACTAAATTTTAATAAATTTTTTTTCAAAAGGTGTTGTTGATGGTTGTTTAACTGCTATTCCAGAAGACAAAATAAATAAACTAATAAATGCGTTTAATAATTTCAACGCTATATTACAATTCACAACGGAAATTGAAGAAAATAATGAACTTAATTTAACGTTAATTAGAAATTGAGCACAAAACAACTTAAACGAATTTTTAAATGGAACGTTCTGAATATTTTTACATTTTTGGATTCCTGAGACAATTCTGAATCAGAATGTGATATTTTAAAAACTGTTTACGCCTACTTGATTTTTATAGCCATTTTTGAAATTGCATCTAGATGGCCATGAAGGGACGCAAATTAATCAAAGGACCTGAAATGATAACAGAATAATACAATCGCTAAGTTTGTATAGTGCTAGTGATTAGTCTGACAGCTAGGAACAAGAGAAATTGATAAAATCAATATTTTGTGTCTAAATATTTGTTTTCAAATGGCGACCATTTTTAGACAAGCACTTTTTGAAAAGAGGACTTTTTTTGCGAGTCTAACGGTACTAACTTTTTTGCGACTGGATTAAAAATAAGCTCAAAAATTAAATATTACTAAGAAAAATACTCGATAATCAATTATTTACTTTTAGCAAGTGTGCCATAGATAGCCATGCTGGATATTAAGCAGGATGTTTTGTTTTGACAATGACACTTACTTATTCTTTCTGAATAGACATAAGATTTCCTTATTTTTCTTGATTTTCAGTATTATTTTTGTTTTCAAAAGTCAAAAAAACTTATACTCACAGTGAAAAAGTCGATATGTTATTAATATTTGGAGAATGTCATAAAAATTCAAGGAATGCTGCTGAGTATTCTCAGAGATACCCCGACCGACAACATCCAGTCCATCAGTATTTTCCATATCTCGAGAATCGTTTTAGGCATCAAATGGCGGAAGACAGATTTATTTTAAATGAAGAAATAGAGATTATCGTTCTTGCTATGGTTGAAGTTGATAAAACTGTTTCTCTAAAATTAATCACGAACTGGGTTTAAGTCGTGAATCAGCTAGAAAAATACTAAAGAAACACGGATATCGAGCTTTAAAGTACCAATTACACGAACATTTGTATTCTGACTATGGCGATAGACGGGTAGTGTTTTGTGATTGGTTGCTCCAAAATTGTAGAATTGACCCAAATTTTATCAACTTTATCTTATTTTCTGACGAATCCAGATTTACAAATAATGGTTTAACAAGCAAAACACTCGTTACTGGGTCCAACAAAAACAACATGAATAATTTGGCCAATTTTATTTCAAGGCCAATTAACAGGGGTTAAGTACTTAGGCTTTTTCCAAAATAAAATTAAGCAACATCTTAATGATCTACGTTAAGAAGTTTTACGCCGAATTTACTTCCAGCAAGATGGAGCCACCGCCTCACAATACCAGAGAAGTTCTTAATTATTAAATTGAATATTTTAATAACGAAGTTATTGCAAACAATGGCCCAATACCGTGGCCCGCCTTTTCACCGGATCTCACTGTTCCCGATTTCTTTATTTGGAGATATGTTAAAGAGAGAGTCTATGCAACAGCCCCAGCCACTGTTGAAATCTTAGAAGAAAGAATTGTACGTGTGTTTAGAAGTATTACGCCTCAAATGCTGCACAACGTGTTGAGAGAAGCAATTGCACGAGTGGAAATGTGTCGCGAACAAGGAGGAATGCGCTTTGAACAACTACAGTGAACTCGAATATTGTCCTTTTACATTTTACAGCTTTACTGAAGTTAGTTCAAGTTATATTTTTGTTTAATATTCTGAACTATTTGTTAGCCAAAGATACAGATTTGCACGCCTAAATTTGTTGACGATATCTGAAAAGGAGTAGCACAAAACTGTATGCTGTTCCGAGCGTAGGCGCACAGGCGTGCATTCTTTTCATCAACAGAGATTAATCTTGTTCAATCATCTGTCACAATTAAAAATCCTACTTAATATCCAGCATGGATATCCATGGCACGCTTGATAAAAGTAAATAACTAAATAATTGATTATGGAGTATTTTTCTTAGTAATATTTAATTTTTGAGCTTATTTTTAGTCCAATTGCAAAAAAGTTTGTACCGTTAGATTCGCAGAAAAATCCTCTTTTCAAAGGGTGCTTGTCTAAAAAGGGTCGCCATTTGAAAAAAAAGTTAGACACAAAAATTTGATTTTGAGTTTTTTTTCTTTAACCATGTATAAATATTTTGTTAATTATTTTCTTGGGGATAGGTTAACTCATTGAAAAATAAAACTATAATTCAAATCGACGTTTCGCACATTATATTAAGCTTTCTCAAGATGGATATTTGTTTTCTACAATAAAAACATGTATAGTTAATATGTAAAATTTAAAGTGGTTAAAAAAAATATTACTCAAAAAACATTACATTTAAAACAAAATTAATATTATACATAGTACGCACCTTGGAAACATGTTGATTTTACGAATGTTTTGAGATAACAGTAATTTTGATGTGGTGTATGTCAAAATAGTCGTAAAATCAACATGTTTCCAAGGTGCGTACTATGTATAATATTAATTTTGTTTTAAATCTATTTTTCTTTTTATAGTCATTATTTGTTTTAAATGTAATGTTTTTTAAACCATTTTATTTTTATTGCAGAAAATAAACACATCCTATATATATATATATATATATATATATATATATATATATATATATATATATATATATATATATATATATATATATATATATATATATATATATATATATATATATATATATATATATATATATATATATATATATATATATATATATATATATATATATATATATATATATATATATATATATATATATATATATATATATATATATATATATATATATATATATATATATATATATATATATATATATATATATATATATATATATATATATATATATATATATATATATATATATATATAGCTAAAAGTGTAACTGGCTCACTGAAAGCATTCAAGTCGTTATCGACAAGCAGATACATGGTAGTGGTGTAGCCAGAGGGAATTAAACTCTCAAAAGTCTGAGTCACAGGTTTTAGTGTAAAATGTTTTAACTTACTTGATGAAATTTTTGAGAATACCAAACAATAATAGTTAACTAATCAATCAATTCAACTAAAAGTCTTTCAAGATATAATTGATTCACATATCTCCAGGATTGATGAGTGTTTTAACAAAAAAAAAACAATATAACTTCAAGTATCGTTGAAGTACTAGACTTTAATAGCAAATTCCAATATGACTAAATTTATATATCAATAATGCCCCCTTCATCATATATATATATATATATATATATATATATATATATATATATATATATATATATATATCACTCTTAGAGTAGTTCCAGTTTAAGATACCACAGATCTAGAAGCAATTTCTTGACAATCTGGTGACTGCGTATTATGAACTTATGAAACAATTAGCAAAGATACATTTCTGCTGTTTAGGTGTTATGTTTAGTTTTCAGCTTTCATAATAAGAAGGCTCATATAAATAATAATTCTCTTTTCAAGCTCAAGGAGAAATATAACAACTAATTTATTTATATCATACGTGTAACAACGGAATTAAATAAAGTCAAAAACAAAACGGTAAGACAAAACAACATTGCCAGAACTTGCACTACAAAACGCCAAGATCCACCTAACAATACAGGTTCTGCTAAAAAGACTTTTTGGCGCGCTGCTGCGCGCTTTCTTAGCAGCAGACCTCGGTCCTAACCTAATTTCATCCGCATTTTTTTAAATATCGCCCAAATAAAGAATCAATAGGAAACCAGACGATATATATATATATATATATATATATATATATATATATATATATATATATATATATATATATATATATATATATATATATATATATATATATATATATATATATATATATATATATATATATATATATATATATATATATACATTTATAAATATATATATATATATAGGGTGTCCCACGACGAACTGCGGCGATCGATTTCTCAGAAAGTAGGCTTTGGAAAAATTTGAAATTTTGGCACCTAAAGTCGATGGGGGCAATTCGCGCAAAATATTTTCAAGATGGCGGCACTTCCGGTTATACCGGAAGAAGCACTTTCTTTCGAATTTTTGGTTAGGTACCGGTACTGAGATATTTTGAATTTTATGTAAAAAATGACTTTGCAGGTTTTTTTTAAATAATCACCCTCTATATTAGTCTGTGCTGATATTTTTATAATAAATTATTGATCAAAAACTGACATTATAAATATATTTTAAAAGATCATTAAAAGTTACTTTTTTCAAATGGAAACCCCAATTTTTATAATTTTATCTTATTTAACACTTGAAATAAGGGTGACTTTGTATAAAGTTGTCTATTCCAAAAATTTGTAGTTTTTGAGTTATTGACGATTGAACATTTTTTATTCTAATAATGCCAGACGGCTCCTAAGTTTGCTTGTTAGTTGGGCATGATAGGGAGGCCTGGCGAAAACAAAACCAATTGGTTACTATAGAAACGTAATATTTATTCTCGTTTGACAATTACCTATTAAAATATTATTTATTTATTATAGTAATTATAATAATTATTAATCTAATTATCAGGCCAGGACGATTAAATTACACACACGAGGATTATTTGAATTTGTTTATTATCTATGGGGAATCTAACAGAGTTTTAACAAGAACATGCCAGATATTTGCTGATAGATATCCAGATAAACAAAAACCGTCACCGAACAGCGTTAAACAAATGTTCGAAAACTATAAAAATTTTGGAAACGTCAAGGCAAAAATTAATAAGAGGAAGCCCATTGTTGATAATGAAAATGTCGAGATTGCAATTCTGGGATATTTTAGAGCATATCCAATGACATCCCTAAGAAACATGGCAAGGCAATCAGGAATCTCGAGGAACTCAGTGCATAGGATTCTGTTAAAACATAACTTCCAACCTTATTTAATATCATTGGTTCTACATCTAAAAGACACTGAGTTGCCAAAAAGAGTACAGTTTTGCGAGTTTATTTTAACAATGGTACAGGATAACCCTAGATTTTTGGACAATATAATTGGACCGAGGAAGCAAAATTTACTAAAAATGGCCTTATCACACTACACTACTTCATACAAATACTGGTCCACCCACATACCGTAACACATCATATCTAAAAAAATATATCGTCCCAAGTTTTATAGGAAAGTTATCTTTAGTTAGATATTTACAAGCTATTTATACAGGGTAATTTAGAAAGTCATAAAATACTAAACCTTCTTTATTTTATTGAGCACTCTTCAGATTAAATTAATTGAATTTTGATATATTTTGTTTCTTCTTAAATCAATAAATGGATGAATATTATCAAAGCATTTCTTTCCGTAAAATTATGTCTATAAACTTTTGTAGGAGAAAGATCTGAATATTCTTGAAGAGTTGGACAACGAATATTTAAGTAATTTACATAGTCAAATTTTCTACCAACACGATGGCGGCCCACCACATAGAACCGTTGCAGTTACTAACTTTTTACAAGCTACGTTTTATGACAAGTGGATTGCCAACAATGGACCTTTCCTGTGGCCTCCTCGTTCCCCCGATCTGACAGCCTTAGACTATTTTATATGGGGAACGATAAAAGGAATCGTTTATTTTAATCCATTAACAACGAAAGAGGACTGTATGGCAAGGGTAAGGAACGCGTTCGAAAGTTTATCTCCAGCTTCAATTAGAGCGGCCACCCACGAGGGATTTATTCGGAGATGCGAAAAATGTTTGGAAGTACAAGGTGAACATTTTCAACATTTATTGAAAAAATAAGTTGTGCTTTTGTGTAAACTAGACTATAATGGGAATAGGCTTTCTTTAATTTCTTCACGGTTTCAACATTTTTATAGTTTTCCAACATTTGTTTAACGCTGTTCGGTGACGGTTTCTGTTTATCTGGATATCTATCAGCAAATATCTGGCATGTTCTTGTTAAAACTCTGTTAGATTCCCCATAGATAATAAACAAATTCAAATAATCCTCGTGTGTGTAATTTAATCGCCCCGGCATGATTATTAGTTTAATAATTATTATAATTACTATAATAAATAAATAATATTTTAGTAGGTAATTGTCAAACAACAACAAATATTACGTTTCTATAGTAACCAATTGATTTTATTCTCGCCAGGCCTCCCCGTCATGGCCAACTAACAAGAAAACTTAGAAGCCTGGTATTATTAGAATAAAAAATAAAAAAAGTCTGGTATTATTAGAATAAACAGTGTTAAATCGTCATTAACTCAAAACCTACAAATTTTTGGAATAGACAACTTTGTATAACAAAGTCACCCTTATTTTAAGTGTTAAATAAGATAAAATTATAAAAATTGGGGGTTTCCATTTGAAAAAAGTAACTTTTAACGATTTTTTAAAGTATATTCATAATGTCAGTTTTTGATCACCCATATTTATTTATTACAAAAATATCAGTGCAGGCCACCAAACTGTACACTTTTTACAAGGAAGCCAATCGCAAATAAATAATAGAGGCTTCGATAAGCAGATATCTATAGTTACGTCTAGACCTGCAAACGTCATTTTTTACATAAAATTCAATATATCTCAAAAACAGTTGAACTTAGGTATAGGATATTATTCGTAAAATATACCTAGACTTTTTCGAGGAATTCAAAAATTCGATTATATACAGAGTGTTCCATTTAAAATAAGAAAGTTATAACCGGTATAACCGGAAGTGCCGTCATCTTGAAAATATTTTGCGCAAATTGCCCCCATCGACTTTAGTTAGCTGGCAAAATTTCAAATTTTTCTAAAGCCTACTTTCTGAGAAATCGATCGCCGCAGTTCGTCGTGGGACACACTGTATATATATATATATATATATATATATATATATATATATATATATATATATATATATATATATATATATATATATAACTTTCATTTTCAGATTAGGTTAGAAATATTTTGAATTATCTGTATTTATGCCATATACACGCACAAATTAAGGTTACACTTTTTGTACTCTCATTAGCGACGGTATAAATGCTTAACCAAAGAGTATCGCAGTCTGAAGTTACAGGACCTTGAGTCCCATACGGATCCTGCCAACACAGTTTGTGGTTTTATAGCTTTAATGATGATTTATGGCTTTAATGATGGTTTTATCGCCAAACCAGGGCTAACCTAGCGTTATCGAGACAGATTCATCTAACAATATAAATGATTTAAAAAATTCCTTGTTTGAATATAGATTCACTTTTTTACATCACTTCAAAAAAAAGTCTAACCAAGGCTAACCAAAACGCAATCTGATTTTTAAAACACGACCTCATACAAAATTATAAGTTGTGTTAAAAAAATCTAAATAAGAAGTTATCGACTGAACTGACTGGGGATTCGAACACACATCTATTGCAACGAATATCAAGAACCGTACCACTGAGCTAGGCAGCTCACACTGAAGATTCAACAAAATTTGTTTATACTCTGATGACATAAACGACGAACCAATAGGAAGGTCACTGAACCATCTGTGTTGTGATTGGCGGAAAAACCAGGTATGATTTAGAAGGAGTTAGTAATTAAATGCTTAGGCAACATTAGAATCTACTTTAGTTACTTAAAAGTTAAACCATGCAAAAATTTACAATAAAAATATTAAATATACTTAATAAATATTCAAAATGATTACCACGTTGGTTCAGACAAGCAATCCGAGTTGTTGAATAGTTGAAGGTGATTTATATACTTGATCTTTGACAAAATCCTATAAAAAAAGAACATTTTTGTTATATCAAGTAACCTAGGCAGCCACGCTACCGGCCTTCCTCGTCCAATCCATATTCCTTGAAATACATTGCTTAAGAAAATCTATGATGTTGACAATGTAGTGGACTGGAGCACTGTCATGCAAGTAGCAGGTTATTTCTACCACAACATTGGGAATATAGTTATAGAAATATTTTTTTTACTCATTCCTTCCCGTTTCGTCAAATCTCTGCATAACCATGCTCCGTCTAGAGTTGGTATAGTAGTTATTGTAAAGATACAATAACGACCGTTGCAGTACTACCGGGGTCTCCAAGTTCTCTATAAAAGTACCGTGAGGTGCAAATACTTGTTTCGGTATTTGGAGAACGGCGACGGAAACTTCGACTCTGCGCCTAGTAATAGTGGGCCTAGAGTCACTAAAAAAATTTGTTGGTAATTTCCCTCGTTATGATTTTTTTGTTAGAATTAGTGAAGTGTCCATTTTTTTTCTACCTATGCTACCCTTGACTTTGGGGCATAATTTAAAATAAATTTAATAAGTAGTTTTTACATTGGCACATACCGCCATTATGCTACGTCATGTTGAATTCGTACCAATTTATCCCATTTTCAAATTGAATTTTGCTACAAAATTTTATTGTCAATTGAAGAAGATTTCTTAGCATTGATTTTTTAAATTTTTTATTTGGCTGCCATTTTGTTTCTCCATCTTAAATTGAAACCCATATTAACAGTCTTCCCCTACTCTGTTGTCCGCAGATATTTCCCAGATATTAAGTTTCTAAATGGTTTTCGTTAATGATCCTCTTGTTGTTATGTTAGAGTGGTGCATTAATTGGGGTTAGGACACAGTATAAAAAACAAAAGCCCTTTTTTAAATTATTGACGTTTCGCAACTTTATTGTTGTATTCTCAGGACACATATAGATTTTATATCCCGCATTAAATCCATATTATCAGTCTTTACCTACTCAGTTGGTCTACAGATATTTCCTAACCCCAAATAATACCCCGCTCTAACAACAAGAAGATCGTTAACGAAAATCATTTAGAAACTTAATATCTGGAAAAAGACTGATAATATGGGTTTCATGCGGGATATAAAATTTATATAATATGTGTCATGAGAATACAACAATGAAGTTACGAAACGTCGAAAATTTAAAAAAAGACTTTTGTTTTTTTTACTGGATCCTAACCCCAAATAACCCACTCTAACATAACAACAAAAGAAAACGAAAACCATTTAGAAACTTAATATCTGGGAAATATATGCGGACCAACGAAGTAGGTAAACACTGATAATATGGGTTTAATGCAGGATATAGGATCAATATATGTGTCCTGAAGATAGAACAATTAAGTTGCGAAACATCGGCAATTTAAAAAAATGACTGGTTTTTTTACTGAATCTTAACCCGAAATAATACACCACTCTAACAAAAATTGTTTAGCACTGTTCCGACATATTGGATTTTTAGTAAAATATTAATTACCAGATCATCCTCATATCACCCTAAATTTTTGGTCAAAATTTGAAGTCAATCGGGTAAGTAGTATTTATGCTATGTCGCGCACTGACAGACAGATCGACAGACGGACCGACGAATTTGATAAGTTTTTTGGCATCTAGGGACGCTAAAACGTGAAGATATATAAAACCTGAGGTGATTTTTTCACGATTACTAAAATTTTATTTGGCCGCAATTTTGTTCCGCCATCTTGAATCAGTAACACCGTTTTACTAGTTGAGCCCTATACCACAATTATTTATGGCACACAATTTGAAATCGTTCCCATAAGTAGTTTTTTCAAGCTGAATTTTTAAATATTCTATTATACCGCCATTTTGTTCCTCCATCTTGGATTCGTACCAAAATGTTATCAGTTCATTCATAATACAGGGTGCTTTTCGCAAAATTTGAGAAAAGTTGGATGAGTAGTTTTTTAATAATAATTTTTTTAACATTTCACTAGGGAGCCATTTTGTTTAAGCCTTATTGGATTTTTACCAAAATGTTACCAGGACATCCCCATATGACCCTTAATGTTTGAACAAAATTTGAAGTCAAACGGGTAAGTAGACTTTATGCTATGCCGCGAACTGTTAGTCAGACAGACAGATTCCAACATATAACTTGATGTTTATGCAAAATTTGAAATAAATTGATAAGTGGTTTTTTCATATTTTTTTAACATTTCACTAGGCCTCCATTTGGTTTTATCATACTGGATTTTCACCAAAATATTGCCACATCATCCCTCTATGACTCTTAATTTTCGACCAAAATTTAAAGTCAATTTGCTAAATAGTCTTTAAGTTATGTCGCGAACTGGCAGGCAGACAGACAGACCGACAGACGGACCAATGGAATTGATAAAACGTAAAGATGTGTAAAAGCTGAAAGGTTGATTTTTTCAGGATTACAAACATTTTATTTGACCGTCATTTTGTTTGGCCATTTTGAATTAGTACCACTATTTTACTAGTTGATCCCTATACTACAATTAGTTTTGACATACAATTTGAAATCAAACCATGAAGTAGTTTTTTCAGGCTCAATATTTCATTACGCCGCCATTTTGATCCGCCATCTTGGATTCCTAAAATGCTACCAGTTGATTCTAACATAATACTTGATGTTTTTGCAAAATTTGAGATAAATTGGATGAGCACTTTTTTAATAATAATTTCTTAACATTTCACTCGGCCGCCATTTTGTTTCGCCATATTGGATTTTTACCAAAATGTAACCAGGTCATCCCCACAAGAAACTCAATTTTTGACCAAAATTTGAAGTCAATAGGGTAAGTAGTCTTTAAGCCATGCCGCAAACTGATAGACAGACAGACAGACAGACCGACGGAATTGTTAAAACATATTTTTTGGCATCTACCGACGCTAAAATGTAAAGAAGTGTAAAACCTGAGAGGGTGATTTTTTCACGATTACAAATATTTTATTTGGCCGCCATTTTGTTCCGACATCTTGGATTCGTACCAAAATATTACCAGTTGATTCCAACGTAATATTTGATGTTTTTGCAAAATTTGAGGTAAATTGGATGAGTAGTTTTCTAATAATAATTTATTTTAACATTTCATTAAGCCGCCATTTTGTTTGGCCATATTGGATTTTTACCCTAATGTTACCAGATCCTCCCCATATGAACCTTAATTTTTGACCAAAATTTGAAGTCAATCGGTTAAGTAGTTTTTTAGCTACGCCGCGAACAGACAGACAAACAGACCGACGAAATTAAGAAAACTTGTTTTTCGTCATCTAGGGGACCCTGAAGATCCGAAAAAATCTCGGAGAGTGATTTTTTTCACGATTACAATACTTCCCTTTTGGGAGGGAAGTAAAAAGGCAACTACGGTTTAATGTAACGGTTCATTATTCTTAGACCTCAAGCCTTCGTGGTATGTCCATAAACAAAATAAGTTTTTCAATTCTGCTTTTATGTGGACGCCTTCTATTTGAATACCTTTGAAGAAAAGTTCAACAGGCAAGTAAGAAGTTCTTATCACTTGCCTCTAATACGTAAATCATGTGAATTGTTGAAAAACTAATTTTTATAAACTTTAACCTAAAATCTTGTAATCTAAATTTTTGCGACTCTATTAATTTGGATATTAACAAACAATGCTTGCAAATCGTTTTATATGTCAAACAGACAACAAAACTGCCCTCTTTTGTTTTACTGTCGTGGCTTTCATTTAGGATCAATTTATAAAATTTTAAATTTGTTACTAACAAAATGCTAAATATCTCAGTAAGGAAAATATTTAGATATAGGGATCACTTAATAAAACTGGAAAAATAATATTAGACATATCGAAATAATGTGTAATATAAAGGGTGTTCTAATCAATTTTATTAAGAAGTTTCAGGCTTTTTTTTAATCCTACCTGTAGATAATTATTGAAGTGTGCTTAACAATATTACATAATATGTAACAAAACCATATAGTAACGTTTTTGATATCACAAAATAACGAATAATTAAAATCACAAATAAAATACAGAGCAATCAGTATAAGACGATTTTTACAAATAAAACGCCATAGTCCCTAAACCACTTGGCATAAATCACAACAACCAATGTATGATGATTGAAGGCCAAAAAAATATCTTAAAATAAAATAATATGCAGGATAATCTGTTTAAATAATTATATATTTGCTCCGTCACTCTATTTTGTGACACCCTGTATAATGGAAAATATTTCTTGTACCTTTTTCCAAACAAAATAAACTGGGCCAACAAAACTTAGAACTTCGGTTTAAAAATAAACGTTTTGGTTCTTTTATTTATATACTATTTAATTTTCATTTATATACTGTGTAATTTTTATTTATATACTATTTAAAAATTGTGTTTAAAACATGATGCAGTTTTTTTGCAGTTATATTTAAAAACCAATAGAGATCCAAATAATTAATACATTTTCTCCTTCCATAGGAATTAACAAAATGTTCATTAAAACTCTCTCCAGTTAGTAAATACCTGTTATCAACAGGTAATTTAAAACAAAACCTGCCTTCCTAATCTAACATACAACAATTGGTTTTCTTATCAGTACCTAGGCATAGCTGATAACAAATGAATTTTTTTGTTTTATTATTAATCGGTAAGTCAGTTGTTTATAAAGGTGCAATTATATCATTTATAGTTCGAGGTGTTCTTTACCAAAATAATGTTAAAATTTGCAGAAAATGCATACTTATCGTTGTTGGAAAAAGAACGCAAAGAAAAAGTTGAGCTAGAGGTGAGAAGCTGATATTTTCTTATTATGACATGCATTACAGGGTCGTCCAAGAGTGCGTTCAAGTCCAGTAGCTCCCTTGTTACTGAAGTTAGAAAAAAGTTTTACCTAAAAGTGATAGGGAATAGGAGGGTACTGAGGGTACATATCTTAAAAATATTTTCAATTACATAGGGTGTGACTAAATAGAGTGAGGAACACACATATATTTTTTTAAACAGAACATGCTGCATATATTTTTTTTAAATATCGTTTTGCCCTCAGTCATCCTATATAGGGTTATTATGATTATATATATTTAAAACCTCTCATCACTACTTACTATTCATTATTATTAATTTTTTACATGGTAAGACAAGGATTAAATAAGTTAGTTTAAAAAAGCGTTGCCGTGTCCGTATTATTGGCGAAAAGCCGAAGTAGAGTTGTCGCCATGTAACAAAAATATACAGTACAAAACGTTTTTTTTTAAATAAGTATGGATTGTTATTTTATTAAATAGATATCTTACTACTCCTGCTTTTGAAGAGTCCTGAATATAAATTGGTTTTTTAACGTATCTCAAAAGTAAATCGGCAAATAACCTTTAAGAGTGATAAAATGGCAACGTTTTTCTGAGCCTGCCGCATTTGTTAGTTTCATTTTTGGAATTATTTGGACTTAGTTTTAATCGTTTCTATTAATTTTGCATTCAAGGGAACGGTCGTGAAAATTGACGTAATATAAAATTATCCTGTTTAGAGGGGATTATCACTATCAGGAGTTTCGTCGCGTATTTGATTCTCGATTCTATTTTATTAGTTTGAAATTTTAGCTTTCTTAAGCTATGTTAGGTATGATAGGATTATTATGAAGTTGATGATGTGTTTTTTTTTATTAAAATATATCGGACTGTAATGCTACTAAAAATATTTATAAAACTCGCACTCACTCACAAAGAAGTGATTTGTAAATATCCACACCATCAAGCGTAATTTTAAAACTATGTCGTCGAATTTCGACAAGGGTGTCACTGATATTTTCTTAAGTTAATGTTTATGTTAAGGAGTTAATTATTTTTTGAAAAGGTCATCAAACGAATGCAACAAGATCTTTTTTCTTAAAATGTACTAATTTATAACAACCAGCAGATATTAACAGGGACGGACATATGGGAGGATGAGCGGTTGGGGGGAGCGCCCACCCCCAATATTTAATTCTGTTGGCAAAATTTAATTTTATGTTGGAATTATTTCATTTTTCAATAAATTGAAATACTTTTTTACAAAGACGAATGTTCAGATTTAGAAAATATATGAATAAGTGTTGATTGAGTTGACAAATGATTTTTTTAGTTGTCGATGATATTTGGTAGCTACACAAAAGGGCGGACCTTTTTTTTAGTTCTCAATTAAGTTCTTCTTACTTACTCCCCACCCCCCAACCCCCCCAAATATTTTCTCTTCGGGGGTCCCTGGATATTAAACACCCATAAATAATTAGTAATCTGTAATTTTTTTTGATAGCAGAATATGTTTACAAAATAACCTACCTACATGGCGATCATAAACTCCGCTCCAAACTCTAGTGGCATTTAAAATGTTTAATTAGAAAATAAAATACGGAAGATTCAAAAAAAGTATAAGCCTTAATAATAATTACAACTTGTAAATTAACGATATGATAAAGCGCTTCCTTGTGCTTGCAAGTAAAAAAAAAACTTTTTTCACTTCACTTTGTATTAAAAACATATATTTTTGGATTAAAAAAAAGCAGAAAAAAGAAACATTTAAACAATGCATGATAACTTTGTTAATAATAATTTGAAATATATTACAGTGAAGTTTAACTATCTACTATAGTAAACGTTTTCAATATTTAATTAAATAATAAGATTAGAAATGCTTGAAATCAAGTAAATATTCTGTTTTTCTTTTATAGGATGCAAAAAGACTAAACGAGAAACTTAAAAGTAGACTGAAGAAACTTGAAGAAGAAAATAACGGACTGAAGGAAAAATTCACTAATAATGAGATTGACATCATAACTAAGAAAAATGATTTAAACACCTTACTGGAAACCCTTCAAGCGGAGCGACGAGCTGCGCTTGAAGAATCCCAGAGACTCCAGATTTGTAAGGAACAAATTGACTCTGTAAGTAAAATAAATATAACTTGCATATGCTTAATTGTTTATTGATTATATATTTGTAGTTATCGTAGATCTTTTTAGCTTCTTCTGCAGTATATTCCAAAAGTATAATTTAGACTGCGAAAATTATTTGGCATGTCGAAATATAAGCTCAAAATTCAAATTATGCAGACTGATTTTCAATAAACTTCCTCCTAAATGTACGAAACAGTTAAAATCGCTACAGTTGCGAACTACTAAGGCAGCGGCTCAATTTGGAATATTGTGCTATATGAAATTATGAACACATTTTTGTTTTTTGGTCGTCGCTTTTTTTCTAAAGGGGAGAGGGCAATTTGAATTATTGTGTTATATAAAAGTAAAGACCTTTTTTTTACCAAAGGCGCCCCGGGCTCAAAATACTCTTAATCCGCCACTGTATCGCTATCCCGCAAACTGTTAAAAGTATTTCCAAGACAGCACCATTAAGTTACCACCACTCCGCAGTCCATGTTGTTTCTATAAAAAAACCTAACCAGGTATTTTAGAGCTAGCACCACCTAGAATCTAGGTATCTTGATAATTATATCTCAAAATAAGTGGAAGGATCTATTAACGCGAATCCGAATTCCTGCATTTATTTGACATCTGAAAATGCTAGCACATACTACATATAGACTAGTAAACCTATATTATTAGACGTATTGATAAATCTTTGCGGGGGAGGGCTAAGTTAACTTTTTTTTAACATCTGTTGTGATTTATAACCTAGAAAGGCTAACAAATAGCATAACCTACCATGTTGAGGGTAGTATTTATGTAATACCTGTAATACTTTCACAAACGATGCCCAAGCTATATAATTTTGAATTATATTTATTCAGATATTTATTTCTTGCAAATTATAAAAATAAATAGTATTAATAATATTACTGAAACTAAAAGTTTATCATTGTGGGACTTAATGACATGTATGTTATATCAAAATTTGTCATAAACTAATAAGTAAATATTTAGGAACATTTTAACAAATTTTTACAGGTTATATATAAGATATATATATATATATATATATATATATATATATATATATATATATATTCAGTAATATAAAAATATCTTATGGTTTTATTTTCTCTGGATTTAGTTGTCTGTTTTATTGGAAAGAAGTGGCAGCACACATTTATGTTTTATCCAATATATTTCCCGAATTCCTTCCAATAATTTTTCTCATATTTATTTATTTTTGATAATATTAAACGACTTTTCAAAATTAATAAATGTAAAATGCTGACCACTGATACGCAATTCCTGGAATAATACTAGAAACTTTTGGTCCAACTCAACCATTAAATGGATTAAAAATGGTTCTAAATTTTTATTAGCATCATACGATAATATAACTTATCATATAGTAGTATAGTATTCAAAATTCGTAACAGAAAAACGACCTTATGTTATATGTATTGTTCTAACCGCGTTAACAAACGGTGTTTGTATTTTCAGGCTTCAAGTACATCCGGTGCTTATGCAAAAATCATAGCCCCGGCATCGGTTTTGAGGCATCATATATGACTGTACCAACTATAGGCCAAAATTGGAATCCATTTAGGGGATATTTTATTTTACATTGGATGGATCGTCTATTCGGAATATAATGTATTTAAACCACAACAAAGTCCAAACGGGTAACTTAGCCCCTTTTTTCAGAAAATATCGGTGTCCTCATTTTGACATTTTTTATTATCAATCTATAAGAAAACATTACTAGTATTTTCAAATATCCAATAAATTTAATGCCACTGAAAACGAGATATCATAGTTAATATAACTGTAATAATATTAAAGTTATGCTAGCCCTAATATACCTATCTGTGATTTCTTTTTTGAAGAAATAGTCGATGTAGCGCGTGCAGCTTACAGAACTTTCAAGACTCAAATAGTAATAAAGTTTTTCTACGAGTTATCAACCAAGTTTTTCAATAATGCATGTTGAATTCTTGATGCGATGGTGAATAGAAAAACTTCAATGATATTCTGCTTCATATTTTATCTAAAACGAGGGACACGTTTGGCAACTAAACTGCCGTTGATATTAATTAACTGCTTAGGCGATTTTTCAGTCATAATTCGATATTCAATATTTCTGCTATTACTTGACAAAATTGAATCAGGAAAAGAATAAAATGATGCCGAACCTTCAAGAATATGCAAGGTTGAAAAAACTATTTGACATACAACAATACAAAAGAACTAGGCACCAAAACTTATAAAAAGTGGTTTCCGTTAAATTTCATATTTTTTTGATATTCTATTTGTCCTAACATCCTCTTAAAAATTTAAATTGCATGTATGGTTAGAAGAGGAGATAGAAGGCGTCAATTTTAACAAATTACAAAAATTTAGTTAGAATTCGGTATGTTATTGTTACTGTGTCTCAATTTAAACTTAAAATACAATAAGATAATGAGGTATCAAGGAATAACAGTTAAATTAATAAATTACCTATTTCACATATATCTGCTCTTACAAAAGTTGGTTACAATTACTGTAGGAAATAATAATAAATTATATTTCACGAAAAAAAATATTGAGTCAAAAGATAATTTTAAATTCAGATAGGTGGCATGTGTAAAATGTACTATGAATGGTTTTAGACATATTAAATAGGAGTATTTCATATTCGCTCAATCGGGATCAGGAAAACTTTAGGGGTTAACCTTAAAATAAAAAAAACACTAAGAAATACTAACGAATGACCCCAAATTTGAATGAATCGGAAATACTTTGGGGGCTGACCTTCAAATAAAATAAACAAATATTTCCAAAATGAAGCAAGCAATATTGAAACTACTTAAAGCACTATAAATCGCTAACAAACACTTACGAACGGCACCTAGCTAGAGTCGATCAGAAAAACTTTGGGGACTGACCATGAAATAAAATAAACGAATATTTCCAAAATTAAGGAAGCCATAACGAAACTACTTGAAGCACTTAAAAGCACTAACGAACGGCGCCTAGTTTAGGCGGATCAGAAAAACTTTGGGAACTGACCTTAGAACAAAATAAATAAATATTTCCAACACTAAGCAAGCACTAACAAAACTACTTGAAGCATTAAAAAGCTTTAATAAATTACTAACGAACGACACCTAGTACGAGATTGATCAGAAAAATTTTGGGGGCTGACCCTGAAATAAAATAAACGAATATTTCCAAAATTAAGGAAGCCATAACGAAACTACTTGAAGCACTTAAAAGTACTAACGAACGGCGCCTAGTTTAGGCGGATCAGAAAAACTTTGGGAAGTGACTTTAGAATAAAATAAATAAATATTTCCAACACTAAGCAAGCACTAACAAAACTACTTGAAGCATTAAAAAGCTTTAATAAATTACTAACGAACGACACCTAGTACGAGATTGATCAGAAAAATTTTGGGGGCTGACCCTGAAATTTAAAAAAATATTTGAAAAAATTAAGGAAGCACTAACAAAACTAAATAAAAAGCACTAACGAATGACATTAAATGTGAGCGAATCGAAAATGCTTTGGGGGCTGACCTTCAAATAAAGTAACCAAATATTTCGAAAATGAAGCAAGAAATATCGAAACTACTTGAAGCACTACAAAGCACTAACGAACGATACCTAGTTTGGGTCGATCAGAAAACTTGACCTTAAAACAAAATAAATGAATATTTTCAAAATTCAGCAAGCACTAACGAAACTAATCGAAGCACCAAAAAACACTAACCAATGACAAGTTTAGATCGATCGGAAAAATTTTGGGGGCTGCCCTTAAAATTTAAAAAATATTAATGTTTGGAAAACTAAGGAAGTACTAACCAAAGAAGCACTAACGCAGCACTAATGAATGACGAATTTAAACGAAAATTCTTTAGGGGCTAACTTCATGGACCTATATTAAACTAGTAATAACTAAATATTATCAGTTTTATATTATACAGGGTAATTATGAAAATCTGCGTCAAAAAGGTATATAGGGGAGAGTATGAGAAAGATCGATAACTATTAATTTTATTATTAAGGCTATGACAAACCAACTGCTGCTAAAACATTACATATTGGTATTCCTAAACTAGTGATTAATATTAAATGAAGTTATTTGAAATTGTTCAATTATAGTTAATGAAAAACTAAAATATTTATTGAACCATTTGGCTTCTATTAGCTGCATCTAAAACGTCATACAACAAGCGCGTTGAAGGGCATTTTATAATTTATTGATGCTTATAAAATAGATAACAGGATGCACTTGCTATATCAGCGCATGGCATCGTCAGTCATTATGACCAGGACTAGTATCAACCTAGAGATCTAGGGCTCGCATTAATAATTTATGTAGGTTGTGACCCGAAAAACTGCTGAATCAAAAATACCTACAGTGTGAAAACCGCATTACACCTCCTTTAAGTAGCTTCTTTTTTCTGTAAGCGATGCTTTCTTTACACAAATGAGCCACCATGTATTTGTAAAGGCGCCGATTTTCTTTTTAGTTCTCGATTTTTGATATTTAGGAAATTATGGGTAGTTTTCCTTCAATTTGGCGACCCTTTTTCCTTCGTTCTGGACCTTCAAAATAGGGTTTATTTTCAAGTTACAGGGCGAAAAATTATATTTAAAAAAATGGCTTGTTTTATACACAAAATAATTTTAAACAAATTATATAACTATTTACACAAAAAATTTCAGGTTCGAAATAATATTCCTAAATAAATAGAAATTAAAATAACGTGGAAATTCCTTTTCATCAAACAGTGAAATGACTCACAAATAGATAATATATATTCTATAATTTATAATAATATTCCTTATGAAATAAGAAATCTCAAATATGAAACATTTAAAATCATATCAAAACTATTAATCGTGAATTAGGATTGAAAGACTGATTACTCAGTAATCAAAATCCTACCTTTTGTGCCAATTAGTAGGGTACCTGTTATTTAGTTGTAGTTAATTTCTAAGTAGATAATATTTAATTGTAATATTTGTATTGGCATTTATATATATTTCACTTACCTGGCACATATAAATCATTTAATTTACAGTAACCATTCACCACTGCAATTTTTGTCACTTAACATTTCTCGTATTCGAGAAAAAAATAAAAACTATTTCACAGCATCTTTCTGAGCATAAAAAAATAAAAATCTTTATGACGTTAAAGGTTAGAAAACTCGAGTTTTTTTAGCTACTAAATTCTTGCCACAAGAACGGATACACCCAAGTTTTTCTTATTTTTAACGTAATAAACATTTTGAAAATTTTAATCTTTTTTTTTATGTTGTCCAGAGACGTGAAATGGTTTTTACTTTTTTTTCCGAGAACGAAGGAAGATATAAGATATAAAAGAATAAATACGAATAAGAAACCAGTGGCGCACAATGGTTTTCTATAAATATCGATTATGTTACTGTGCAAGACGCCACTAAAATAATAATAATAAACATTTTTTATTTGCCAACTAATTATAAGTACATATACAGAGATACATATTAAGAAAAAAGTAAAAAAAGGCAAAAAGGAGGTTGAAAAGCAATTTTAAAAAGATCCAGGTTCAACCCCCTTAGAAAGAATACAAACATTATTATTATTCCGTATTGAGCACCATCATACCTGATATGCAAGAAAAGATAAAAACTAAAAATAACAAAAATGCGAGATCACCATGAACGCGCTATTTAACTATTTAGTAAAAATTCTTTATATTGAGACCTAAAAGATCCAACAGACAATGTTTTAAATTTATGAGGAATTCCATTGTAAAGAGAAAAAACGTTGAAAGAAAATGATCTCTAATAAAACGCCGCGCCGGCCGTGCTGTGAGGCGGAAGAGAAATGCGTCCGAGTTCTATAGTTCTATCCCGTCTCTACATATTGCATTCTATTTTTTAAATAGCTACTGATTAATTCAGTTGCTGTCATATCAAAACCAACATAGTGAAGACTTGATATAAGCAAATCATGGTTTAGTCTATCAAATGCCTTGCTATTATCTATCAATATCAAAGTAGTAGCTTTACCTCTATCTACGCCTTCAACGATATCGTCAACAACAGACAAAAGTACCATAGTGCAGCTAAATCCTGACCTAAAACCCGACTGGCATGTAGGTAGAATATCATGTTGATTAAGATGTTTTCTTATTTGCTTATTCATTACTTTTTCCAATATTTTCGATAATACCGGTAGGATGCTTATTGGCCTCAGATCATTATAAGATTCTTCCACTTTCGGTTTTTTAGGGAGGGGAAAGATTTTTGATATTTTCCAAGCATCTGGAAACATGCTGTCAATTGTACATGAATTTATAATATTTGTTATAAAAGGAAGAACTCTATTAATGCACAATAAAACCATATCCAAATTAATTTGATCGGCCCCAGTAGCAAACGATTTTATTTCGAATAGATAATCCCGTACGGTATTTTCGGACACTGTATGAAATTTAAAAGTTGTTATTGTTTGAGATTTAAGATTGTTATCATAAAAATTAAGAAGCGTGGTGTCAACTGAGTTATTATTAGATAATTTTAAAAAGTGTTTGCTAATTTCATTTGGATTATTAAAATGATCTGGTATTATATTTGGTTTTTTTGTAGAGTAGATATTAAGTTCTTTTAGTATTTTCAAGAATAAAATTGAATTATTTATACTAGTATTTATAGCGTATTGAAGATACAGTTTTTTCTCTTGACGAATTGCAATATTTGTTTGATTTTTTAATTGTTTGTAAAAATTCCAGTTAGTATCATTATTATTTTTTTTATTTTTTTTGTAAGCTTTATCTTTTAATTGAATCATATTTTTTATAGTATAAGTAAGCCATGGTGGCCTTTTCTTTTTTAATTTTAATTCAACATTCAGCAACATCAAATATATTTATTAAGAAATTATTAATAGCGATTACCTTGTCATTTACAGTTTCAAGATAAATAATGTTTTCAAATGGAGTCAGAGCTAAGAACTCATTAAGTAAATCTTTGTCGATATTTTTTAAGTTTCTATAGCTAATAGTTTCAGCACTTTTTTCTACGCTATGTTGTAACTCGCAATACGTCAGGAAATGGTCAGATATACCAGGATCTCTCACTCCAGAGTCAAAACTGCTTTCCTCGTTCGAAATTAAAATCACATCCAGTAAGGAAGATCTAGTTTTTGTTACCCTGGTAGGCTCTTTTATTATTTGTTGTAAATTTAGCGATTCTATGTAATCATAAAATGTGTTCGTATATTGATCAGTTACATTTAGAAGATTTATGTTAATGTCTCCACCACAAATGATATCAGAAGGTTGAAAATCAGATAGTCGTTTCTCAAATATATTTAAAAAATTCAAAATATTGCCCTTAGGGCGCCTATAAAGCACACCAGTTACAAATTTTCTTTTTAAAACAGACGTCTCAATCCAAATTTCCTCAAAAACATCATTCACATCGGAGTGACAGACAGAAAATTGTAAGTTATTTTTTATGTAAAATGCCACACCGCCTCCTCTAGCACGCCTATCCCCCCTTACAATAAAATAGCCATTTATATGAACTATATGATCTGTAACATTAGAGATTAGCCAAGTTTCTGAGACTCCTATGAAATCATACTTAGATTGATTAACCAGGTCTTTGAAGTCAGAGAAATGCGGTACAAGCCATCTCACATTTAAGAAAGCACAGCTCAGGTTTTTCATTGATCAAGCATAATTAGGCATGGATACCAACCAAGTTACAAAATACAAAATCAAGCAAAAAATAATAAAAAAAAAATGAAAGTATTATAAAAATAAATTGCAAAAAGAATGTGTTGTAAAAGTTAAATTTACGTGATAGGTTCCGGCAATTATTCGTTTATATTTGCAACATCAGCTTCGTTCTTCAGCCAGATTTTGTTGTTTACTTTTGTGAAAATTTTGCCCCCTGCTGTCCATACCAAGTCCTTACAAGTTATTACCATCGTACTACTCTTCAACTTCCTTTTATTTTGAAACACGGCATGATGAAGACTGTCGATATATACCAATGTGCTCTGTTTTTATTATTTTTGGAAGAACCCATTCGATGACAGTATTATTAATAGATAATTATAATATTATTACGCTCAAATAAACCTTTTACGTCTATTAACAAACTTACCAAGTTTTTGCAAAATCGGCGTAACGTTTTTGTATTGAAATTTCTTCTGCCAATTTTTATTAAATGTTGACACTTTTTTTTTCGAAAATGACTCAATTTAGAACCCACGTTTATATAAATTTTTTCTTATTTTGACGAGAGGTGCTTGTCCTATAAAGTTGGCAATGGAGTTCCCGATCTCCCGTATATAACCTTATACATTGACGTCCTCTAGTGGCTCTCCTAATCATTCAAATTATTTTACACTTAAAAAATTTTAAGAGGACAAATAAAATATCAACAAATTTTGAAATCATGCGGAAATGACTTTGTATAGCTTTTGGTGCCATGTTTTTTTATCAAAGTGACTTTTCCACTTATTTTATTATTAAGTTCTGTTTTGGTGATAATTGTATATTTTTCCAATATCACAAGTAGAAAAGCATGCTTTTTAAGAGTACCATTCATTGCTTTACACCGGGAGGCTCAAAAAATTAGTGCGAACTGGAAAACGTTTTTAATAATTTTAATAGATCAAAAAACATTATAATAAACCCAAATCATAATATTCAAAAGCAGTCTTTATTTTAGACCCTCCCCTAGTTTCTAGTACAATTTGGCAACGTCGTGGCATAGATAAACTTACTTGTTGAGTTAATCGGTCCCATTTCTTTCTAATTGATGTATAATTAAAAGCTCTTCGTCCATTTGCCTTTAATCTTTTTTTTTAATTTGATGCTTGACCAAACATGTTCTATAGGGTTATAATCTCAAGACTTTAGTTGCCATACCTTTCTGGTGATTCCATTTGCTTCCAAAGTGTCATTGACAATTGCAGCCCATTATTTTCAACTAAAATGCAATCATCGCCGAAATTTTCAGCAGTTGGAATCACTACTGGTATAAGACACTGGTTATGTTAAGTGGCTGTCGTAATTATGTCTCGTGAAACGAAGAGTTCGGTTCTCTTGTTTAGCATAATCGCCCAAATATTGTAACGGCACCCCCACCAAAGGAGTAGAAAGAGCTCATATGGTCTTTACCGTATCTTTCATTCGGGCTCACCCAAACTAAGATTCGCCCATCTGAGTGATACAGATTAATTTTTAATTCGTAAACAAAGACTAAAGTTGAATGTGCTCTCTTTCCTGTTCTTAGCAGATACTTCGGTGTCATAGCCTCAGCAGAGTACATTTCGCTCAATGTCTTTCCTGTCTCATATCACGAACCACAATTATTGCAGCCTCTTACTACGACTAGTTGCTTATGCTAATACTGAATTCATTTTCCATAAAGCTGCAGTGGTCAATGAAATGTTGAAAGCGAGCATTACTGGAAGGGTACTGACGTTAAAGTCTCCAGATTGTAAAAGCCAAAAGGGGACAAACAAAAATCTTTTTTGGCTTTTTCGCAAAAAAGATTTTTGTTTGTCAATCTAAACGCAACAAATAATCTGAACACATTTAAAAATAACATTATAGATGGCTGCAAACTATCATTTTTTTCATATCTAGGTTACATATCAAACAAACTGACACATTTTAATATTTTGAAATCAATTCTTTTCTATTATTTAATGTTTTTGTCTTATGATCGGCGCACTGATGAGTCCCGATAGGATGAAAGTATTTGTACAACTACTATGTGTCTATAAAAACTTAAGGTAAATGATATAATTTCTTATGCTTGCTTAAATAATATTGTTTATATTATGTATCCAAACATTCCGTAGACAGACTAGTCTACATGTTGAGGTATGTAATTATATTAAATATTTGCTTCAATTAATTTAAAGTTAAATATTTTTATTCAGTTGCGAAAAAGCCAAAAAAGATTTTTGTTTGTCAATCTAAACGCAACAAATAATCTGAATACATTTAAAATTAACCTATAAATCATGTTTGATCGAGCCTTAAATTTGCGTTCAGGCAAAGAAAGAAGAATACTTAAATATTTTTAAATGCTGAGGGCAAGTAAAGAGAAAAGAGACCTAATCGGTCTCATCAATTAATTTCATCTGTGCCTCGACGTTGCTAAAATGCACTAGAGGTGGATACTAAAATCAAAAGTGCTTTTGATTTATTAGTGTTACTCTTAACAAGCATGCTTTATTACTTATAACGTTAAAAAAATGTATCGTTAAAACCAAAACAGAACTTAAGAATTGAACCACAACTTGCTGATTATATGCCACTTCTTTAAAAAAAATCACATCTTGCGTTACATAAAAGATTAACAAAAAATCTCGAAAACGTCTCAGGACAACCTTTCAATTCAGTTATGTCCAAAAACGCACATTCTCCAAGATACAGGGTGGCAATATTTTATTTTTTAGTTGTTTTTTAATTTATGATCTACATTTTTTAAGATAATTCCATTTAGACAAATTTTTGTCTTGTACTTTTTATTTTTGGTACCAATTGGACGCTATTTAGCAAAATATCCAATTGTCCCTAACAAATTAGAGGGAAAAATATAATTTATAGAATTTTTCTAGATGTTATTAAGGAAGAATATTTTCCTAAACAACTCTTAAACAACCCTCCCTCCATATATCAAAAAAGTGCAAAAGGCATAAAAGTTTTTTAATCGAATGAAGAATTCAACGAAGCATCCAAATAAGCTCAGTGTCGTTGCATTAAAAAGTTTTGGGGCGCTAAAACGGATCGTGATCCCAAAAAAAATTCGCCGTGTAGCTTGTTCCAAATGCCAATGATTCTATTTTACCGAAGGTAATATACCTATATACCAATTTTCATTGAATTATCTTTAAAAATGTTAAAATTAAACTTTACCAACCCGCTATCTTGAAAAATAATGGTTTCCGAACAGAAATGTAGGTATATGAACTTTTATACTTAAAATTAAGCGATGCATAATTATTCAGTTATGAAACACACCGAATATGTATTATTCAATTATAAAACACACTGTTTAAATATTTTAAATAAATATTCTACTGTATCTCTTAGCTACTCAGGACCTTAAAAATATCAGGATTTTTAATTTATTATTTTACATCATATATTTTTTTGTAAAATTTAAACATTCAGTAACTGATTTTACTCGGAACTTCCCTCATTATAAGAGGTAATGAATTATGACTCAGTTCCACACATAGTCATTTAGCAATATACACGTATACAAATTGAATTATCTTCAACTTTCTTGAGAGAGGGACTAATTTTCGGTTAAATTCCTTTACACATCGGCTTTACGCCCCAATCATATGGAAGTTCCGTCATTATGAATCCTTCTTTTAGTCCAAGAGAGTAAAATATAACACAATTTGTACGTATTTTTGCTCTATATTCTAAACTAATTTCATTTAATAGAGGTCTTTCCCTCATTTCATATTTTGCAAGCTCTTATAAAATAGTATAAGTAACAACTCTTGAAATAGGCTAAAACATCACGTATGCAGATATAAGAGAATGATAGTATTGCAACCAATGTTATACTTAATGTTAAACGAATTAGTATATAATTTGAACTGGAAACCCTTTTAACCCCATTTTTCCTCAATATTAATAATACATTTTAAATAATGCATTATACTACATTTTCTGACATTGCAGATTAACGCTTTTATTGACGAACTAAAACCAATCAAGGAGCAGCTTAATTTCAAGAAAAGTGTAACCGAATGCCTTCATGATCTTCTAATAAAAACCAAGTTACGAATAGCGGAAAGTGAGGATATTTTACAAGAGCTGCATGACTATTTAACACAGCTCGAGTACGATGTGGAAAGAACTAAAGCAGTGCATAGTCATGGTTTGGGTCACTGGCAAGATGCATTTTTGGCAGCCAGGTAATTTCAATTTTTTTAGCTGGTATTTTATGCAGTACATTGGGAAGAAAGTTTGGAAATAGGACCAGGAGAGCATAACCTTCTTTATTTTGTCTCTGTCACCGTAACTGCAAGCAACTTCCATCAGACAGGCTTATTAAAATTTGAATATCATCAAAACACTTGGAACATATGACTGTATTGGGCCTGATGGGGAAACTTAGTCAATTATGTTATTGAATAAATACTAGAATGCCACAAGGAGCTAGAATAATGTTGTGGTTTAGATATATGACAATAAAATATTGAAAATTACATTGTGATTGGTTCGTTCAAGGTCAAGCACTCGTCTTGTTGACAGACGCCTAATTGCTTTTCTATTTTTTTTCACGGAAATATTCTTATAATTGTGTTTTATGTCAAAAATATTTATACGAACCGGAATAAATATGTTATTATATTCTCATTATTTTGAACATAGCGAATAATCTCACGTGCCATATGGAAATGTCCTAATATGTTTATTCCTTCTTCTTACAAAAATGCTTCTTCAACCTAGTGGCATAATTGAACCAAGAAAAACTAGCACCTAATGAGAAATAAGGTTAATACGGTTGCATAAAGTTAAAGATCAGTATTTTATAGGATATAAAAAATAATTTAAGATCATAACTCTGGAAATTTGAGCCATCTTCGGGGATTTTTACTTTATATCAAAACTCTCCCTGTTCAACTTCGAAATTTTTCAAGTACCATGATTTCGTAATTGGCAAAGCCTTAAGAACTTTCGTTCATTCGTCATTATTTAAACAACTTATATAACTCTGATCACCTTTATTTTCCCTTAAATTAAATCAACTTGAAAAGATATATTCCTTTCTTACAAGATACCAAATTAAGCAGGTACCTACCTAATAGATTATATCATATATAAAATGTTTTGCTTAAATCAACTTACAGAAAATGTTGCATGAATGTTTTACATTTGATTGCAATCATAAGCACCGGGTTGCTGAGGAGGGAGGTCAGTAAAAATAAAGAACAATATTTGAAATTAATAGGATTGGATGAATGATGTTTTTTTACGCGAAGTCGCGAGGCGTTGTTGATAAACACACAGATTCACCCATCGATTGTTTCAGCACCACAACAACTCTATACATGGCTTCTATAATTACAATTTATTGTTGCTAATATCGTAAGGTTTTTGTTTTGCATATTAATATTTCGATACACATTTTACTAGTTTTTCCTTTCTCAGGCTTAGAGAGGCAGATGTTATTCTAGAATTTGACAAACTGAAAAGAGATATAGCCATGATTAAAAACGAATTAGAAGAAAAAGTTTTGGTAAGTCATATAACAGTTTTTCACAATATAGCAGTTAAATAAAGGTATCAAGTTTGACCGCATTTAATATTGAGTGTCTCAAATGTAGATGGCATCTTGCATTTAACGGAAGATCAACACATTGTTGTTGTAAATATTGTTTACAGAATTATATAGCTTGCATTCAAAGTGACTCCAAAATGCCAATTTAGAAATAACAAATTAAAACTACAGTGGCACTTTTGATCTTTATAAACTAATTAAAAATTAAATTTTAATACATTTAAATTGTCATTCTAAGGAAATAAAATAAATATTTGTAATTTTTGCCGCTGTGGGATATATTCTAAGATATTATGATGGTTTAAAAATAGAGCTTATTAAGTAAATTTGTCTAAGTAAAAATACCTAATATAGCTTTAATTATAAACGACGTGCTGATGTGGAGTCTGTATTAATAAACAAGTACCTAATGAATATTTTTGCAGTATACTCGTAATCGTAATAATTTATCTCATAACTATTATTGTTTTTAAGATTAGGGAAGCCAGAGAAATGGTAGAAAATCAGTCTCGAGACAATAATTTAAATAAGAGTTCACTGAATAAAAACGAGAAAAATTATGAAAACATTTTACAAGAAGAAGAGGTTTCCATCGCTAGCACTGTCGAACTTCAGAATGAAATCGACTTCTTACGTCATCAGGTAACGTAATATCTAGATATACATATATCTAAGATTTAAACAAATTTGAACATAAGGTGCTTTTTCTTTTATATACGTAATATGGTAGAATTTAGTTGCGTTGTGTTGGACAAAGAAATTATTATTTAGAATAAAATTAAGAGCTGTGAGTGTAATTTTTTTTAATGTTGCAAAAATGCATTTCCATAATTTCGTAGACCAACATTTCGACATATGGCTTCAGTCTTGAAAATGCCACAATTTGATATTCGATGGTTGTGGTCTCGTTCTTCAAAGCGCATCTCAAAATCCTGATGAAAAAACGGATTCCAGCGAATGAAATGAGCTAGTACAAAGTAGTAGTACACCTTTTGACCATAGTACGATTGTGTAAGCCGATACTCGGGGGAAATCCATAATTAATAATATCATGTAAAATGTAAAAAGAAAAATATTTTTTACAAACACCTCCATTATATTTATTTAAAACAACGTGATTAAGTCGATACACCATAGCTTCTTGGGGCGTTACATCTCGAATGAACCTGTTAAGGTTTGTTCGTTCAAAATCGAACGTTGAATAATGGTAGGTACGGGAAGAAAAGAGCGACTAAAAACATTTCGGTTGTGCCTATAATAATTGCTGAGCTGTGTCGTCTGAAACGGGAACTTTTTTGAAATTCCGTAAACGCAAGACTCAAGTCGTGACCCTCAATTTTTCGAGATGGGCATTTTTTATATCTTCTCCAAAAATGTCAGAGTACCTCGTTAAACCTAAATATCAAAGGACGGGATGTCGCTCAAAAAATGTAAAAGAGATAAAAAACTTAAGAGGCATTTTGCACTTTAGATATTGAGCAAATGCCGGGAAAGCGATGGAATTAAGAGAAATATGTAAACATAGTACTTACCCGTATATGTATTGATGGAAAACGTCATTCACTCTGTATATTAGAATTAGGTGTTGTAAATATTTTTAGACATATTACCACTAATACACGTAAACTGTCATTGTCATGAAATATTTAGAGCATCGTTGTCTATAGTTTGTGCTGTATAAATGATAAATACTGTGTTGTAAGCTATTTCCTATATATAAATTTTGAATCTAATAGGTTATGGGCCTAGAAGGTTCTGCATATGCAGTAGAGGATCTGTGAGGAAACTTAAGTAATTTTTTAAAAATCTATTTTTTTAGTTAAGTCTGTTAAGTTAAAATTTTCAAGACAATGGCAATTCCATGTTTAACGTGCTTAGAAAAACGTCTGAGATGTGAAAATTATAACATTGTACAAACATATCTAAAACACCGAGAAGAACGAAAAGAAAATTATTAAAGCTAAGTCAAATATCATTTTGTTAATTGACCCCATATTATTTATTTTTAAGACCCAAGAACAGCAAATATGGAGGATATGTGGGATAGGTTAAAGCCTGTATTTGATGATTCTGGATTAACTAGATTCTTCGAACTGTGGTCATCACAAAACTTGAAAACTGGAAGTCTGTTGAAGAATATTGTTAAACAGATTATTGTTACCCATCACAAATTATCAGACGTTGGATTTCACGTAGGTGATAATGGATCAATAAGTACACTTCTATTTGCAGGTTTGCCTGATGAATACAAACCGATCATTATGCGAATCGAAAGTTCAGGTTTTGGTGTGAGAGGTGATGCCATAAAAACCAAATTATTGCAGAAAGTCAAATATTTAGAAGGAGATATCGCTTTTCATTGCAGGAATAATTCTAAATATTTTCTCAACCTCGTTGTTTTAAATGCAATAAAACAGGGTGAAAATATTAACAGTTAAAATGCTTCTGGAACTTCTAATAAACATTCAGGATTCTGTAGTGTATTTTCCAATAGCAATATGAATCCAAATAATTGGTGCATAAACTCAGGTGCTTCCATACATATATAACAATGAGGGATGATTGTTTAAAAGATAGAACAAACTCTCTATATGAGATTTTCTTCTAAATAAACTATGCCGGTAACAATTCTTTTATATGTTCCAACTATTTCAACAAATTTATTATAAGTATGCTAGTTGTATAGTGAAAAATGGTTATGGTTCATTTTGTTAAAAACTTTTACCAAATTGATAATCAAGATAAAACAGCTGCAAAAGCACATTTGAGACATAATATGTATGAACTGAAAACGTATTTTAATTATCTGACAAATTATACTAAATCTGAAGCTTCTTTATGGCATCAAAAACTTACATATTACTATATAAACTTTTAAGATATAGGTAAATAAAAGAATGGTTTGGCAAAAGAGGTTAAACTCAAAAATAAAATTGAACCATTTATTGCTTTTATGAAGGAAAACAAAGCAGATTCATTCATGTTGGCAAAAGATCAGAAATTTTTTGGAATTAATTCACACAGATTTATGTGGACCAGTGAAGAGACAGTCACTTGGTGGAGCAGGTTTCACACTTATTAATATTTTCACTAGTAAAACTGTTCTTAAAAAGTCAAGATATTCATAGAGAATGAAAAAAGTACAAAAATAAAAACTTTACGAAGTGATAATTGTTCAGAATATTGTAATAAAATTTAAAGATGTTTTAATCAGTTCAAGAATTCAGCATCAAACTGGTCCTTATACAAAATGGGCTGACAGAACGTCAAAATAGTCTTATAGTGGCAAAAACTAGAAGTATGTTACAATATTTTAGATTGGACAAAGAATTTTGGGCAGAAGCTAGTATATCGGTGTATAGTATGAATCGTTCTCCCACAAAAAGTATTTTGGATTTGACAGCAGAAAAAAAAATAGACTGGTATAAAACCTGATTTAAGTCATTTAAGAGAATCTGGTTTTAAAGCTAAGGGTCATAATCCAAAACAGAAACGTCGAAAGTGGAATTCAAAATCACAAGAAGCGATTTTATTATATTATATATATTTATTTTATTTCAAAGTTTATCGTCTAACATGTCCAAATGCTAATAAATTAGTAAAAAGTAGAGATGCAATCTTTATGAAAGACAGTAGCCAGTCAGTTTATTTCCTATTTTTGATGATACAAAGGTTTTAAGAAATAATGTACGACGAATTGAAGTAGAAGAGATGGAATATGTTGTGAGGTGTTGAAACGAAATTCTGTTTCCGCTGAGGAACAAAATAATTCTAATTTAAGTGAAGAACTCTTATGAAGAGCAAAAAGAATACCAAAACCTAAATTAATGGCAGACTAACAACCTTATTCAGTACAAATTCCTGATAAAGAAGACGTATATACAAATTCTTTGACAGTTGAAGAAGCTATGACCAGATCTAAAACTCAATTTTGGAAAAAAGTCACGCAAGAAGAATATAAATCTTTAATTGAACATGGGTTTTCTCTGATTTGTTGCATCTTTATTTGTAGCGTTTAATTTAGCAGGAAGTAAACTTCTAGAATCCTGAATTGGATGGAATGGAAAAGGATGCTCATTTTTAATAGGTTTTAAATTAATTAAGTCTTGAATAAGAATAAGTCTATAGATCTTTGATCTGCAAATTTATTTACGAGAGCTTGTTAAACCGATTATTTAACTCAACTCCAGAAACAATAAGTTCTGCGACCTTACCTGATAATTTACCTAATATTGTATTCAAATAGACATATACTGATAGGGTCATTTAGATTTTTTTGTGTTTTGAAAAGCTTTTAATAATTTTTCGGAAACTGTTATAAGTCTTTGTAATAATTTTGGATTTCCATCAAAATTTGGAACATTGTCAGATTGGCAACTTGAAAGAATATAATTGTTATGTTGTTTTTATTGTGACTTGAACCAGAATCAATTGATAATTCGTTTAAGGAGCTCATTAACTCGTCAAGATGTACTTCCTTAAAGAGACCAATTTTGCTAGTTTATATATACACTTAATATATAAAAAATTCAAGTAAAAATTATATTTTCAAAAGAGAGAGAGAAAAGGGTTTCATCTGGTTTGTTCTTTCTTCTTCTTACAATTAGGTTCTTACTGCTAGGCTGGTGTGGCGATGTTTCTCCTTCCCAGTGGTGATGTGTTGGACTGTTGGCTTCGCGTTGTTTGTCCTCCCCAGTGGTCTCTTGTTTGTCTTGCTAATTGTCCTTTTTTTTTCTCGCTGGTTCCCAAAATTCGAAGATGGCCCGTGAAAGTCGCTTTAGGTCTGCTTCCTGTAGACTTCAAATTTTTTTGGATTTCTTTAGTTCAAAGCGTTCCCAAAAGTTATCTTAGATCGGTACGATATACTTCAAAGTACTCAAACCGTCGAAATTTGTAGGTATAGTGAATACATTTTTGGAAAAAACCGTGTTTTTTGCAAGTTACACTAACTTGCCCACTGCTCCAATTACGTTGTTTGCTGAGGAAAAACATTCTTTAAAAAATTTAATTTTATTTTAAAACCGAAAATTTACAAATGTTCAGAACGGGAGCGGACTAATAAGTGATTCAACACCTTCCGTTGCTTCTATTTATAATATATCGTTATCTCTAAATAAGAATGCAATGCTTAGCATTATAGGAGATGTAACTCGAGTCAATACAAAAACATCAAATAAACGAAGAAAGATTTAACCGGAACATAGACGAGTTCTACAAATCGATAATGGCAACCTTGCACTCTCTTATGCTCTCATAGGATCTTTAGATTTATGTGAATAATTAATGCAGAGTTATTCCTGTATAGAAAAATTTCCTAACGATGTTCTAAATGCGATATCGTGCTAGATTGAATATCTTACATAGCTCAATAATAACCTCAGGGTATCTGATTAGTTCCCTTCAAGAAATATCGCAATCTCTCAGGAAAAATAATATTTCCTTGCCTGTATACTCTTTAACACTTGTCCAGTACCTTGAGATTATTGAACTTAAAGCATTTCAATCAGTAGTTTGGTTCTAAAAGTACTCTAAGTGAATCCTGAAAGCTACACCTTGTGTCATCTCTACCTAATACCCGTATTAGATAATTAGAGGTCCACACCAGTCACCAAAGACATGCCAAGTATCCCTTCTTCTTGCAAAAGGATACAACGTTAAGGGACCAGAAATTCTGGTTGATTACAGTGTTGGATCCACTACCAGTTACAATAAAATGTGAAGTGAGAGAGGTCAAGATAAGTATCATCAATATCAATTCCCTTCTTAGACTTCACGGCAAAGCACTCATTGATAACTATCAAAACGTTGCACCCAGTGGTAAGTGTTGCCAACACATCTTAAACACCGAAAATTGGACAAGATAGACGTAGTAGATCTCAACATTGCCCAGCATAAATTGGACCTATACTTCGAAGAACTAGACAAGTTAACCAATCAGAATTTTATCTATTAACACCTGTCTTGGTTCACGATCGTAACCATACTACTTCCAATCAGCCTACTCGTCCTGTACATACTATGTAAGTGACGACGTAAAAGGCTATCCAGCATCAGCATGGCTCCATTAGATGACAGTTCACCACTTCCGCCTAGACCACAACAGCGAAAAACAGTCAAACTAAGATTAAGCAGCACTCTTGCGAAAAGATATCCAGCTATCCACAACAAGTCGAAAAGGAAGAAAAAGAGAAGCCGAAATTTAAAGTGACTTTACCAAAGTTTACATAAGGTATTAACTTTTGACCAACAGGGGGAATTGTTATATCCGCAGATAGACACTTACAGGCAGTGACATTCGATCGATCGGTATTGGATATAGCAATTTCAACAGTTCGAGAAATGCAATTTCAAAACACATATAAATCATTGAATTGTTATTATTAGTTATATTATTCATTTTTTAAAATTTATTTCATTAACCTACAGACTGCAGAACTTGCGGGAAGCCCCCAAAGTACCCATTCCTACATCATTTAAATAAAACAAACTCCTCTTCATGAGTTAACAGAATCAGCTTTTCGACCTGTGTCAGAGATAAAAATGATTGCCCACAATTTATGTTTCTCCTAAATGGATTGTAACATCCAGTATTTTTTTCTTTATTTTCCACAAACAGAGAACGATTGTGAGTTAAAGTTTCTTCACATGTTGTTGACTTGAAATGGTCGCAGATCATACAGTGATAGCAAGACTCGGTTGGGCCCTTAAGCAAAGGAACATAAAATAACTGAGAAAAAACATTTTTTTAATTCTTTTAATTTTAGTATCGACTAAAAAAAAAATCCCGATATTTGAGAAATTTCAATAAGAAATATCAACTATAACTCAAAAGAAATCACTTAAAAGAAAAGGTGGCTGCTTCGGGCCCTTTGGAGATTTGAACCCTTAAGCACTACTTATCCGCGCTATATGATAGCTTCGTCACTACTGTCATGTCGCGCTCTAGATTTTTCCCCCGTCGGTCACGTTGAAGCATGTAAATCCCCGAGGAATTTTAACATACTCTATACAATTAATTGGTAATATTAATAGAAATATTACCCCGAAAGACTGTGTCTGTGAATATTACGGGTAAAATTACAGATAGAATATTACCCTAAGCATATTATTACCTAAGCATGTCGTAATATTACCGTAACTTCTTTTGATAATATTCGCACGTGCCATCACTACACATCACACTTTTTAGTGTCCTTAGTCATTAAAATATTAAAATTTATTAAAAACCAACAATTCAACAAATTAGATTTACCAGGGGTTATAAAACTGTGTAAAAAAATTAAACAAAATAATTTGTGTACATCCGTTATCTGATCTAAAGTGGGTTTAAAATTGTATTTTATTTCTGAATTCTAGAATTAAATTAATTTTAATGCTTAAGACGATATGCTTTAATTTCTACATATATTCAAAATATTTGTATGAGATATTATTTGAGAAAATTAAATTATCATATATTTTCCAGCTTAGAAAACTGCAAGATCAAAAAGAAGATTGCGAAAAGAAAATTCAGTCGAATGAAGAAATTAAAGTACACTTGAACGAAGTTCGAAGAAGTATCTGGTTACGGGAATTTGAAACCAATCAGAAAACGGAAAAGTTAAGAGAAAAATACAAAAAATTAGCACATAAAATGTCTCAAGAACTAGCAAAAATACAAAACAACATTGAAGACAAAGACATGGCAATAGCAAATATTGAAGAAAAGATAAAAAATTTACAACAGCTGGTATGAAAAGGATATTATTTATTTAGTTCCATATATTTTTGTAATAAAATACATTTTAGAATGATTCCTTAGAACAACATCTGAAGAATAATCCTGATAATGATTCTGAAGATTCTGTATTTAAATTAGAAGAGGAAAAATCCGACTTAGAAAACGAGGTTTACAATTTTCTTACCTAATACAAATTTTAAAATTATTTATTTAGATATATATATATATATATATATATATATATATAATATTTTTAATGTAATTTAACCTTTTTTGCCTCCCAGTAGTGATGAGTTTGAGAGTTTTTAGTTTTTTTGGATTTAGACTGTAATTGTGTTTAAACCGGATTCGATTTTTTGCCTTTAAATTTATGTTTAACCCATGCCAGTAATTGAGCATTAACTTGATTTAGCTCATAAAAGTCGTATTTAAATCCAAGAAAATTTAAATTCCGCCAAGTTAAGGATTGTCATTTTTCAAGCATTCCAGTATTTTCAAAAACCTTTTATTTAGCCCAATTTAAACCTGGCTAAAAATTCGTCTATCCTAAAAATTAAACCGGCTTCAATCTCGGTTATCCAAAAAACCGAATTAAAATTTTTTTTTAGGAAAACGCATTTTTTAAACATGATTTTTTCGTCGATTTTATAAAAGTCGATATATTAAGATTAGGATTTTTTTTATCAAAAACCGGGTTTAGATACATCTCTACTCCTTAAAAATTGTTTGGTAAAAGTCCGGAATATGTGTAGGATTTGAATTATTATGAATTATTTTGAGCTGCCCTTCATGATTTGTATATGTTACATGTATTTTTATACAGCTCCACTATGTAACTGAATAATATTTTTCTTTATTTTGCAGATTATAAGATTAAAAAAAACTTGAATGGAATTTATATGGCCACACCAGTGCACGGATTTAAATTTTAAGGATAAATATAAAAGACATTTAAAAATAATATATTAAGGCAAAATGTATAAAATTTATTTTTAGAAAATATAATTTACAGTGTCGGACTGAAACCTTTAGGGCCCACCGGTCCTGAAGGATGGAGATCCCCATCGAGCCAATTTAAAAATAAATTGTACGCTTGAATACATTTCACTTAATGACTACAATTTGTACCCTAAGAAAGAGACATTTTTGAAATATTGACAAAATGACTAACTAGGATAGTAGAAAGCATACAAACCCTTTTTTGGATCCTAGAGTTTCGGGTCATAAAAATTAATGAATTCACTCTACTATAGGATATCTATACTAATAATAATATTAAGCAAAAAGAAGAAAATATATTTAACACGTTACATTTTATTATTATCACCGACAGGAACGACATACATACGTATATGTATTTAATAACAATAAAATATACATACTCAAATTCAAAAACAATAAATATAGTACATATAGAATATGTGGGAAAGCCAAAAATAAAATTTGAAACTACTTAAGAGCTACTGAACTGTCTAGTATACGTAAGTATACAGTGAGATTCTCTAAAAATTTATACAAACTCCCTTATACAGCTAATTTATCTTTCATAAGAGGAGATGTTGTGGCAAGTGTGTCGATTATAAGTTCATAATCTAAATCTCTTAACAGGTCAACTTTAACACTTAGTAACAAGAAAGCTTCTAAATTCTCCTGTCCCAACAAGGAGCCTAGGCTGGTCAGAACAATATTTAATTTGGACAATACACTCTCACAAGCAAGTTGTGTACATGATAACGTTATGAGGCACATGTAAATAATATACAAGTTACTATATGTTAAGGCATGCAAATTATATCTATGTACTAACTTAAAACAACAATTTAAACAACGACATGGAAATAACATAGACCCAGTTGTTTACATTTTGGAGGAATCCAACATTAACCCTGGTTTGCCAAACCGTTACTGTGGCCAGATTATAACGGATATCATCCGTTATACTATTACCTAAATAAACAAGGAATTCCAGAAATTCCCAGTATAAATTTCCGTACAGAATATTTTAAAACTGATAATTAAATAGCTTATTATAAATAATTCAAACCGAATCTGTTTAAATGTAATTTAAATCTTCTGTAATTATTATTCCTTATTTCAAGAAATAAAGCCCAGAATAATCGGCAACGTCGGAATTCTACCTTTTTCGAGTATACTACAGATTTCTTTCGGGATCATTCGGAAGACGCCGAAGACGGTCGTAGTCATTCATTATTTCGACCTATTTGATGCGCGGCGTTGTAATTGTTCTAGTTGGTGAAATAAGTGTTTTTCAGAAATCCAAGTGTTTTGTGTGGCTATTTTCAAGAATCTGTTTAAAAAACTTTAAGAAAATGGTGCGAACTTGCTTTATTTGCAGAAAAAGAAACGATTTAAATCCAGAAGTTTGTTTTCGAAGGTAAGTAAGGTTATGTCATACCAGTGCTGTAGTTGAAGGGTAAAATCACCGTCTAATAGCATCTATATTTGCAAATGAAGTATTGTTTTTGTATAGCACATTTCCGTTAGGCTTAAATTAATTTTTTATAACTTCAACTTATCTATAAAGTCGAAGACACTGATGTTAAACGGAGTAGAGCGTTTTGCTAATTTATATATTTGTGAAAAGTCTCAAATATTCCTCTAAAATTTATCAAACCACCTTTTTTGAGAGGTTAATAAACAACATAAATATACTATTTGGTAAAGCATAGGTACTAAATCTTAATTGAGTAAGCTATAAGACCCACTATTTTATGTTCTCATTAATTACTCCAGGATGGTTTGCATTTTGGATGAAATTTTCAAGGAATATTTAGGGTAGTGTCGGAGTTTTCATATATCAAGCATATACAAAAAATGAAAATAGCGCAATAGCGTGACTTTTCATGTACTATAGATTTTCTTTAATGAATTTGAAATGCTTTAATTTATTGCCTAAAAACTTGGTTTTTAAAAGTAAGTCATCAAAAAAGTAAATAAATACCATCCTGAGGTACATTATCCCAACTAAGGAGAATCTGTTTTTATCAGGTGATTTCGGTAATATAAATAATAATATATTATAATGAATGTTAAAAATATTAAACATCTTGGCACAAAATATTTATATTGTCAATAAGTGAAATGTATAGCGAGGAAGGTGGATGGTGGGGAAAAAAGGGGGTAAATTGAGGGATAAATACTGTAAAGATATTGTTTTTCATAATATGGTTTTTGTGGTTTTTAGGGACACGAAGTTCAATTTTGTATTCATATTAATATTGGGCCATGTTTATTGCTGATTTTCTGTAAATATGAATAGATCCAATATATGTAAAGGTGGTTCATTTTTATATAATATGTATTACTTGCCGCGAGCCTGCCAAACTTTTAAAAGTAGTTTTTTTACCTAACTTCGCGTAAATAGAACTAAAATGTGTTGGAAAAAGGATGAAATCAGAATGTTTTGGAAAACAAACCCGATTTCAAAAAATAGATTGCATTAAAAGTGATAAATTATATTTTATTACATATTTCCTATGAAGTCGGTGATAAGCTGATAAAAAAAGGTATTAAATAAGCATTATACTCTTGGTATAGACATCAAAACACAAAGTGGGTCCATGTAACAAAATTTAGTTTTATCTTCATCTTTAGTAACAATAGTAATAAGAACTCACCCTGTTATTGTTTGTATTTTGTCATGGAAATGCTTGTTCTTTAAGGACTAAGCTTATTGCTAATAATAAATATTGCCACATGAACCATTACATAAATATGTCTTTTGCAGGCACGTAGCCAGGATTTCAGTTCTAGAGGGATCCAACCCTGTTAAAACCAATTCAATGACAAAAAAAATTATTAAGAAGAATGCTTTTTTTTCACTTGTTGCTAATCCCCCTGCAAGTGCAACAAAATATGAAAAAAAGTTGCAAAAAACTAGTTATTTGCCAATATCTATTAAAAAATTGCAGGTAGAGCAATTATGAAAATGTAAAAAATTATAGGTATATCTTGAGCAAATAGGACGTTGGCGACTTTTGCTTAATATTTTTAGGTTTTATATATTTAATAGTATTTTCATAAATAAGTGCTTAGTCACTTTGTTAATATCGAGGTTAATGTGGTGTTATCTTCCATAGAGGGTCTGGAACCATATTGCTACATTAAAAATCTGGATTTCTTTAATCATAAATGTATTCATCTTTCTTTTTAGTACTTTCTCGAAATTTTAAAACTACTTTTAATGAGCTTTTGCTTAAAAGTTTTTTTTGAGAATTCTAAATATTCCTCACTGTCAAAATCGAATATTTTTTGGAGGTAATTTTTTTCAATCCGTTATTGGATTTGTACTTTCGTAGGTTAAATTATGTAAAAACTCCTAAATATTTTTAGGGTCTCGCGCGGGGGGACTACGTGCCTGGTCTTTTGTCACAGATAATTATTGATACAATTATATTAAATCAGCTTCTTGCTAACCTAATGTTTTATATATATATATATATATATATATATATATAAGCTATATAAAATTTCCTCTAAATTTGCGATTTTGAAAATCGTCACTGAATCATTAAATATGTAATAGACGAGTTTAATTATTATATAAATAATGAAATATTAAATTAATATGCTGTTACTTTTGTTTTGTCGATAATATTAGTTGTTTGTTATTATATCAAATCGTTTATAAATAAATTATACCAAACTTTTAAACTTTGTTTTATTTTTATAAACCACGTGTCCCGGTGAAAATTTACAAAGTGCAGCACCACCACCAACCTTGTTACTTAAATTTTTATAAAAACAAAATTAAGTTTCAAATATAGTGTAAAATATTAAACAGGATGCTTCAGAATCACCAAAAAGTTTCGATGATTTTATTTTTAAACATCTTGCATTTTAATGCATTTATTTACTTTTTTTATTATTGATTTCTAGATAAAAGTTGGTGATTCAAGAAAATATTTTTGATAGTAATAAACTTTAGATCAGGATGTTCAAAAAATTTTTCTGACGTTAGTTTTAAGGGCCATAAAAATCGTAAATATAAACTGAGTAAATTTTTTTTATATTATAGTTATGGAGATATTTAAGGTCAAACAGCAAAAAAACATTTTTCTATTTAAATCTTTCCTTAGCTATTACTAATATGACATAACTAATACTAGACCTTTATTTACGATTTTTTTACGGCCGCGGCAGTAACAAAAATTTTAATTTTTGAAATACACTTTTTCGTATTTTTTTAATTCCCTGTATATCTGACTTAAAGTTGAATATTGTGAAAACTATTTTTTCGACAAACACACAAGTTTTATCAAGAAGAAAGTTTTTCGAGAAATTGATAATAAAAAAGTTTCCCATTTAGTGCAGACTTTTCCACGACATAATATCTAAATTAATTGTTTTCAAGTTATTATTAAAACTCTCACTTTTGCAATGTGAAGTCGTTCCTGTTCATCTTAGAATAAAAAAAAACTGTCGTATCCACCATACTAATATTTGGGCTCAAAAAAATATAACAAATAATACATTATCTCAAAAAGAGCTACGCCACTGCTATTCGCATTTACGTCAGTGTCTTTTTCCCACTCATACACAACAACAAATTGATGTTTGATTCTATTTATTCCATTTTTATGAATGAAATGCGGGGTCTATTTCTTTTTGACGTCATTGAATTTAAACAACCAACTGTTGATTAAAAATCTAGAAAGCTCTCACAAAAGACTGCTAATTCAATGACTAGAGATGCTTTGTGAAGCTTAACAATTTGTTTTTAATAATAACCGGAGCAATTCTCGTTAAGTTGGAAATAGAGAGAAAAAATTAATCGACTTAAAATTTCCGGAGCAAAATAAAAAAAGCCCTTATAAATAATTTCATGATCAGAAAATCGACTAGTTAAGCTTTGATTCATTTGATTAACAACTACTTCGTAAACCTATATTATTAAATATGAGTTTCATCTGTGCATTTCTCTCCAGGCAACAACTTCTTTTTACGTTAACGCATCACAGAGAAATCTGCGTCAATAAATATATAAGTATTTTCGAGGCAATTTTTGTCCTCAATAAATGTCATATATTTTTTTACAGTGTTTTTTATTTCATTCTACGAATCCTACATTTTATTAATCTCTTTCTTTGAATTTTTAGTTATGTGAAATGCTCGGTTAAAATCTAGTCCTTTGGTTTGCTAATAATTTGAAGCAGAAGTGAGAATTTCAAATATTTTTAGGTATAAGGATGCAATATTTAAGGTTTCAACCCCTACCCAAGCATTTGTCAAACTTCGCGCCTCGGAGCTCGTTTTAGCATCATAGATGTTGCCACGTACAAAAATTATTGTTCTTTCTATTTAAAAAGGATTTTACACCGAAATGTGTTAACTCCAGAATTAAACGGTAGTGCGAATGTTATTATATGTTATTATAAACTGATATGTTATTATAAACTCAATTACGATGCTAGACCATCGGGATTAATTTGGAGATTAATCCTAATACAGTCCCAATAAAACTATTTTCGGGCTCTCGCGATACTGACATGACAAAATAAAAACGTTACCTACAGGAAAACCTGAAAAGAGTTTTAGACTGAGTACCCAACAACTATGAAATGGCTCGGCATGTTCATGCTATTCAAACCGTCATAAATAAAGCCTAGAATATAACAAAATTATTAATTTTGTTTTTGTTTTCGTTATGTTTGTCTCTTAGGTTAAGTTTACTTATTTTACTGGAGGTTTAATGATGCCCATGAAGTGAAACATCATTTTTGATATTAGTTTTAAAAATTACATTATTTTGGCTAATATTTAAAAGTATCATTAATTTTTATTTATTTATTTACCAAATACAGCAAAAAATACTATAATGATACTAAATGGTATACATTGTCATAATAATAATGAACTAAAGTAAATATTTATGAACAGTACTTAAATGACAAAATGCAGCAAGGAGTTTAAAATAGAAAGTGGGTAGGTAAAAATAATAGAAAAAAAATACAATGGTCAGTTTTATTAGTGTCTTAACGTTCAGTTTCGCTTTAAGGACGATTGAAAAAAAAATATCATCTCAGAATAATATGAATTAAAATTATTAACCATACGATCAACGAAGGCACTTTGACCATAATTGGTTTTGTGGATGTGTCCATAAAATAAATGGAATTGCCTGGTCCGCCTGCTGGGAACTTGAAACAGTAGCAAACATAACAAAATATCACGTCTATAATACCATTAACAAGTCTGGGAAGAAATAATAAAAGAGAGGAGAAAAATTAATAGTCTTGTTTCATAGGTTATGTTTTGGTAGGGAAAAAGAAACCGTTTGTACTTTTTCGAGTCGATCTCTATGGCAAGCATACCGAGGAGACCAGATTATAGAGCAGTATTCAAGTATACTACGGACAAGGCAATTATGTAAACTTACATGTGACCTCGTATCGCTGATATGTTAGCTTTAAGAACAATATTGTCAATATGCTGGTTAAAGTCCAAATTTGTATCAAAAGTTACACCCAGATCGTTAATACATTCTTTTTTAATGCTTACGTTGTTAATTTTATATACTGTTTCTAAGGGATGTACACATTTACACATTTATAAAAACTAATAGATTTATATGTTGTTATGTTAATCTTTAGGAAGTTTTCTTTTTTCACAAAGTTATCAAGATCCGACTGCAAATCATCAGTACTAGAACCAACAACACTGTAGAGCTTCAAGTCGGCTGTATATAAAAGGCATTGAGATGATTTGAAACAAGACTGGACTTTATTTATAAAAAGTAAAAACAAAGTGGTACCAATATGCGACCCTTGTGGTACTCCGGACGACACGAACACTTCCCGAGAAAACGAACCACATACATTAAGCTGTTAGCGACGTTTAGTGAAATAGAAGTGAAACACCAATATCGGACAGCTTCTTGATCAGCAGCGGTTGACAGACACTGTCAAAAGCTTTTGACAGATCCGTGTAGATGGAGTCAACTTGTTTACCAGACTCGAGGGCTGATATGAGAAAATTCTGATATACTGCAAAGTTGGCTACTGCTGAGTGGCCCCTGAAAAACCCATGTATTTCTGGTATTATGTAATTCTTCTATATGTTGAAAGCCCCGTCCGCAATAATGGCCCCCGAAAATTGCAGATAGCAATGAAATCCCTCGGTAGTTTTGAACATCCGCCTTATCTCCGGACTTAAAAATCGGCCAGAGATTCGATTTTTTCCATATTGATGGAATGTGGCCTGTGTCAAAACAGCTTTGAAAAAGGACACTGAGAGATCGGGCAAGAGACTCCGAATAACTACTTAGAAAAAGTGGTGGAATACCATCGGACCCAGTATCCTTTGACACATCCAATTGGCACAATTTTATGTTTAATTCTTCCGCGGTAAAGTTGTGAGCTGCAAGTACTGTGGAAAACTTCACTGGGTTAACTTGAGTTAATTCGATGTAGGTGTGATCGGTGTAGCATGTTTGAAAATGAGAGGCAAATGCGTTTGCAATATCTTCAAAGCACCTCAATTTTTGGTTGTTAAATTGCATTTTGCTTGCGAGGCCGAAATCACTATTGAGGCTTTTAACTATGATATGCTGTTTCACATTTTCTGGTATGAGGTGTTCAGTGTTTGTTACGTACATTAGATGAGACATATCAGTGCGAAACTTCACCTGGCATCGAATGTTGGAGTATTCATCATAATGACACTGCAGATCGGATTTCTTATATCGTTGGTGGAGTCGGTTTTTGCATCCGATAAGTTTTCGGAGATCAGCATCGAACCATCTAGAGTATTTCTGACTCCAAATAGTAGTTTTAGAAACAAAATGGCTGATACCGGTGAAAATGGTTTCATAAAACTGTTGGACTGCCAGTTTCAGATCGTTAACATTAGTGAGAAAAGACCAGTCTATTTGTTTGAGAAATCTGTTCAGCTCAGTATAGTTAGCACCACGAAACTGATATGCTGTGATGTTACTGCTGTTTTTGAGTATGGAGACACGTAGAAAATTAGGGTAACACTCGATAGCCGGGTGATGATGATCTACCTTAGTGAGCTCATACTTGCTGGGATGCACTGAAACCAGAATAGGATAGTCAACAAAAAATTAGTGTTCGACCAAGACCATTCGTTACCGAGTTGAGTTGTTGAAGCTCAAGTATCAACAATTATCTTTGTGGTCGGAGATTGCACCCCCGTAGGCACAAGAACATCATCCTCTGTAACCCAGTCGATTGATGGGAGATTAAAGTCGCAGTATATGATAAACTTGTGTCTTTCATAATTATTATTTTTCTTAGAGATTCGCAAGTATTACAGAATGACTGGTAAGAATCGAGGGAAGAACTTGTGGTATTGATAATAGATGCAGTAACAGACGAAGCTTGAATATTATTGGTGGTAAGCGATTTATGCCCCTCCGCCACGATGACAATTTAGCTCCTCGTACTTTCTGTCTCGTCTGAAGACTGAATTGCATACAGAGATGTTTCTCAGCAGTTCGTCACACTTTGTTCGAAGTCCCCTTATGTTTTGATAATAAGTGTCTAAACCGTTAAGTTGTTTGGTTGCGACAATTGAACGAAATTAGCAAAATTTCATCTCTCAGACTACGGGAAGTTGAATCAGTTTCGGTGGTGGTCAGTACTCAGTTGTGCATTTCCACTATTTTTGCGCTGATATTAACAACCAAGTTGACCATTTCAACTCGGCAGTCCATTGAGTGACGAAAATAATAGTGGAATAAAGTAATCAGTCGACTTAAAAGATGTCAAAAGGTTGTTAATCGTCGAATTCTGCTGATTTATTATTCTGTTTAACATAGGTCCGTTAGTGTGAAAAGGTGGATTTACTAAAATCAGGTTAGTTCTTACGCAGAAATTTTACTTTGGAAATGGAAAATGTCTTCGAATTTGAAAATCCAGGTGATACCTGGAAGTAGCTGATTTTAAGGAGAAAACAATGATATACAAATATAGCAAAAATTAATTACGTTTCGGCTCAAAGGACCAATATGCTACGACGGTATATATACTATATTTCCTTGACCACTTTGAATAAACTTTTATTAATGAGTTATTTAAATTACCTAAATCTAATATTAAGTATTTTAAGACAAATCTGGGATTGTTTCAATCGTTTGACAGACATAAAAAGAGAGGAAAGGAGAGGACTTCTTTAAGTGGTAGGTTAATTTTTTGTGGCCTGACCTTGGGCGTGGTTGCGAACAAATAAATAATTCTTAAGGACCTGTAGCATGTCTAGGAATTACTAGCATAGATATATGATTTTTTAGCAATACAATATTTCGAGAAACGGTAAAACACGTCAAATATCTGTTATATTTTGGAATATAAAAACATTTTTTTACTATGTAGGGTGGCTCTAAAAGAATGAAATGCCACCCAAAATCAAATAAAAAATGTATTTCAAAAACCTTTTTTAACAAGACTAATTAGTAAAAAAAAACAAAGACAAGTCTGTTTAGGTTTCGAACATCCTGAAATAATTTGCTATTTTGCAACACCCTGTATACTATAAAAGCATATGTGTATATGTTACCGGCAAAGTCCATTGCTCCGTCAAAATAGGTTTGCCTAGTCAAACCGCATATTGCCAGACTGTTTGTAGTACGGCAAACTTAGGTTAAGTTAGATTAGGTTTGCCTAATATGAAGTAGGCAAAGTCCGAATTATGTTTTTACATTTGTTACGTCATGACAATTGATATTTTCTAGGAATGTTGAAACTAAAAATCATATGCAATCATTGTGCGATTGCACAAAACTTAATTGCTGTTTAGAATATTTAACAGAGCTTTCGGATTGGACAAGCTGCTTACAGAAATCTAGGAAATCGCTGTTAAATTTGACATTCTGTTAAACATTCTAAACATTGGTTGAGGTTTCTGCAACCGGCCGTTAAACTGTGACTAGGGGCACGCTGAAATGTACCCACCCGCAAAGTACTTGGTGCACGCGGAACGTCGAGCATTAAATCACTGAAAATATCCAAGAATAAACAAAGTTCGTTTACTCTGGGGTGTGAGCTACTTAGATTCATGGGCAGATCGTTTGCGTTGCACTGCGTAGGATTTGGGTTCCATCCTTTAATAATACAATTAGAACTTTATCTAGGCACTGTAATGGTATATTATTATATATCAAATTATTAATCGATACTGATAGGTGGATTTCACCGGGATAGCATCATGTTCGTCAGTAAAACCATATTTAAAACTATAATAAAAATAGCCACGTATGTCGCCTAGATATCAGGCATAATTTTTGTTTCATATAATAATATACTAATTATTTGCCATCTGAGTGTGTTTTTGGTTAGGCATTTTCTTGGGTTGAATAAAAAAAGACCTAATCTGGAAATCTGGATCTTTTTAAAGATCTGGGTCAACGGATCTGGGTCAGTTTAAAGACCCGGATCAGCGATTCGGATCTCAAATCTCTTTAAATTCATTAAAATAGGCGGGCCATATTCGTCATATTAGGCATTGGGTAGGTATGTATGAGTAGCTTCATCCATCTGAAAACTTTGTAAGCATGCAACATCGGTTTTATAGACAGTATTGTCCGAACATTTTTTTTAGTTTTTCGCGACGGGTAAAATGAGTGGCGACCTCACCAGTCTAGTTTTTGTTTACAAACTTGTATGCGATTTACAGGGATGCGTTTTAAGCAAAATAATAATTTTTAAAGTTATTATACTTTTAACTTACAAGGCTTAAGAGTCTTGCTATAGTGGTTTGAAGTTGAAGTTTTTTATGTTTCTATTTTTATCTATTTATTTATCTACTAATTTATTAATTTATTTCTCAGAAAATCAATTTTACATACTAGAACTATGTTTTGACTTGTTTTTTTTTATTATGAAATATAGATTTTATATATTTTTTTATTAACTATCATCCTATTATCATCACTAATTATAAGGCCATCTGAACTTCAATATACACATCGCACAAAAAAAGTAGAGATTTAAATATATTATTTAATCCACACAACATAAAGTTTTAAAAAACTGGTGTGATGTTTTTACGATGATTTACGAAGTCAACAAGCTAATCAACCCCAAATTAAATTTTTACACGAGATTCTGGCTATACAGAAATTCATATTTCATGGCAATCAGCATTCAACAAGCTAGTGACCGACCGACCCATCCACCCCATCATCAGGCTCTTTTTATCAATCAGACCGGTTTGAAAATCGTGTTATATCGATCGTCGGCTCCGCGGTTCAGCTCCCGACTCGAGACCTACAAACAATAATGATATGATGCATTGAACGAACCGAAGAACTGAGTGAACTGACTGAACCATAGACAAACGCACCTGGACGCTTCATTTTGCTTTGTCTCTATTTTCAAAATCCTTGATCTGATTGGCTTGCAATATTTTCAAGACCCGGCTCCCGTGGGTCATTATAAAGATCCGGATCTCAGATCCGGATCAGTCGTGAACGACACATCTGTAATCACGGCAAATAACATAATTCAGTCCAGTAAGTCAAATATACCAACGTATACTTGTTAAACGGCGTCAAGGGCGCTTCTAAGGGGGGTAATTACCTCCTCCCCAGATGAGCAATATCTAATATTGAAAATACTGAAAATTAATTTGCCTCTAATATATTCAACAATAAATTATTAAACGGAAGATTTGATAGATATTATTGTGAAAATTTTTCAACATACGAACAATATTCGACTGATATGGCAACAACGTCTCGCACGAGTAAGGCGTTTGGCGATCTTATCCCCTCTGGCCACTGTCAGAATTTATACACGAAAAATCACAACGCGAGAGATATATTATCGTAATTTTAAAAATATTAGTAGTTACCATTTTATTTCCAAACATTCTATCATTACTTTGGTTTCTGAATTTTAAAAAATAAGGTTAAGTACGGCTAAATAATAATTGTTCAATCTCCTAACCTTTGTTTAAAATTTACCTAAACGGGTTTTCGCCCCCCCCTCCCCTGCCAACTACTACACTCCCCAAACCAGAGTTCTGGAAAATGCAAAGAAAAAATATATTAGATAGTAAGTACAAAAAATATATTATTTTCAGATTTAAAATCAGTCACTAGGAAATATCAGTTCTCATGACATATAACAAAGGTAAAAATCGGTGAATTTCCTTTACCCGGAAGTTCCCTCATTGTGAATCTTTCCTTTTATTAGGAATAGTAAAGTGTGATTTAGTTCAGTGCATGTCCTTTAGTTACACATATATACTGTCTATTAAAACATTTTTATTCGTCGCCATTTTCATAGATCATATTGAATTCCTAGTAATATCTACAACAAAGTTATGAGCCTCTACCCGAAAAAATTCCAAGAAAACAAAGTAAATATAGAGATACTTACACAATATTGTGTAAGTATCTCTATGTTTACTTTTTTCTGTTGCAACTTTTTCGGGTAGAGGCTCATAACTTTGTTGTAGATATATTTTATATTATTGCGGTGGTATATTTTTCGCCTGGTTTATTCGTCCTTTTTGCACGTATAATACCATAAATGCATAAAAATTACAGACATTTCTGAAAAAAAAGTGTTGCCTGAAAACTGCATCAGTTTATTTTCTTTATTATTTCAGAGTTAAAATATACCGACTCCGAAGAAAATGATACGAACGTGGTCTTTTTATAGGCAAAACAATTTTTTTTAGAATTTTTTGGTTAATTTTTATATACTACACGCCGAATAAAATAATGAACTCCCTTTCATTTATTTATATATTTATTTAATTATTATAAAAATTACAATGACGCCATCGCATATTATTCTTCAATTTTGTATTTCGCATACTGGGCGATTTTGACTTATTAATTCAAAGAAAGCATCACGCTTCATATTAAGATTTTTATACATGAGGTAAATTCTCTTTATAATTCAGATGCTTTTTGGGCATAATTTAAAATAAATTCAATAAGTAGTTTTTATGTTAATACACACCGCTATTTTGTTAGTCAATTGAATAAGATTTTTTTTACGTTGTTTTTTAAAAATTTTATTTATTATTATCTTGAATTCGTACCACAACTTTACCAGTTTATGTTAATGTCACACTTAATGATTGCACAATAGTATATTGTGCAACAAGTTTAGAAACTGACTCCGCCGCAGGCGAGTGCTACAAGTCACACGAGTTTGCAACGAGTCATTTTCAAACGTGTTACACACGATACTTTTTCTACGACTGCAGAAAATAAAAATAAAAATACAATTTTGATTATTTTTATTCTTTCAACTTTGACAAGACTGTGAGAAATTGTTTCAAACACCGTGTGAAAACTTTTCACACGCTTATGTCAAAATGAAATGACGAATAATATGAGCTTGAACCGAAATTCTATTCACAAATCTTAGAAGGCTATGGCAGCAAATATTTCCCATAAGCAAGCTGTCAAACCAATAATTGTTGCAGACGGTTTACAGAATTTCTTATATTTAAAATGGAAAAAATTAATAAGTACGGCTTTTGTAAATTTTGCGAAAGTGTCGAAGAAATAGAGAAACAACACCGTAAATTGCCACTTTTAAAATATTTAGTAAAGGAAGCTGGTATAGAACTATTGGAGGAGAACCTGTTTAAGAAGATACAAGAAACCCTTCTTGATAACCAACCATCGTTGAACCGTTTGGGGAATACAAAAAGAAATAAAGTAGTGTCAAAATACTATTTATACGTTCTCAAACATCGAAATTTTATGATCAGTACTAGCGAAGTGCCGAGTCCTATCTATTCACCTAGGCGACGAGAAGATGTGTATCAAGAATAGCATGAAATATTACATAATTTATTAAAAATATAATTAGTAATATATCTGCTGTTATTTTTCAATTCTGTGTTGGATTTATTTGAGAACATTGAGAAATTCAAATTCACACTCAACACTTTGAAATTGATGATGCATATGTTCCTCGATAAGGTAAAAATGAATCAGGACTCGTTAGCTCGGTTGGTTAATACGTTGTCCCGGTAAGTCCTGGGTTCAAATTTCAGTTGAGGCGAATTATTTTTCATAAAATTTTAAAAATATTGCCTGCACGGCGCCAAACCTGTTTTATATTTCAAAAACAGTAACATATTTGTTGCAATTTTTTAAGTGTAAGTGTTTCAAAAATGTATTAAAACTACATTTCCTAAAATTGTAGTAACTTTTGCTATTTATTTAGTAACTCAAATTTATTCAAGATCAGTTATAAATTCAGCATTTTTCTAATCTAACATGAAACGTTTTATTTTAATAAAAGTTGAAAGAAAATAAAATTTCCTATTACTTTAGTAACATAAAGTTATTCAAGATCACTAATTCAACATGTTTCTAATTCGACATGGAATGTTTTATTTTACTAAAATCCAAGCTTAATACATTTTTAATATTAATTTGATAAAGAATAAAAGATGTGCAAATTTCATATGAAAATAAAATGTCCTATTAAGTTAGTAACACAAATTTATTCAAGATAACTAATTCAACATTTTTGTAATCCGATAAAGAATGTTTTATTTTACTAAAATCCAAGGAAAATATATTTTTTAAAATACAATTGATAAAGGATAAAAACGATATGCTTTTACGTACGTCACATCAAATTTTATATGAAAATCCAATTTCCTATTATTTTAGTAAGACAAATGTATTTAAGATAACTAATTTAACATATTTTTAATCCGATATGGAATATTTTATTTTACGAAAATCCAAGTAATATATATTTTTTTATGAATAATTTGATAAAGGATATAGAAACGACATGCTTTTACCAACTTCACATCAAATTACATATTAAAATGAAATTTCTTATCATTTTAGTAACACAAATTTATTTAAAATCACTAATTTAACTTGTTTCTAATCCGATATGGAATGTTTTATTTTACTAAAATTTAAGGAATTTATATTATTTTTCAGATTAATTTCATAAAGGATAAAAACAACATTCTTCTACGTGCGTCACATCAAATTTCATATGAAAATTAAATTTCCTATTATTTTTGTAACAAAAATTTATTTAGGATCACTAATTTAACTTGTTTCTAATCCGATATGGAATGTTTTATTTTTCTAAAATCCAAACAATTTATATATTTTTTAAGACTAATTTGATAAAGGATAAAAACGATATGCTTTAACGTCCTTTTCATCAAATTTCATATGAAAATACAATTTCATACTATTTTAGTAACACAAATTAATTTAAGATCACTAATTTAACATGTTTCTAATCCAATATAGAATGTTTTATTTTACTAAAATCCAAGGAATATATATATTTTTTAAGTTTAATTTGATAAAGGATAGAAACGATTTAATTTATTCCCAATTGAATCGTCTATGTATCCTTCAGCCACTGCACTAGAACGCCATCCCCCATGTCGTTTAAGAGTTAGTAAATCCTCACCAGCATTAACGAGTATTGTTGCCGATGAACGCCGAAAGCAATGGCCTGTATATTCGCTCGGGTTGGGCAGTTTCAAAAAATTGGCTATTTCTGTAGCCATGCGTCCAAATTTATTGATGCCTACAGCTTGTCTAGTGCATTTTCCATTTTGATTATTCAAGAAAAATCTGTTTTCGGATATATTACTGGGTCTGAGATTGGCAAACTTTTTACATATATTGTAGAAAATTCCAATCAGAGTAAATGATCTAGGTATTTTATTTTTTGTGTTTGTTAATTTGATCAGCATAGCCGAATTTAAATCTTTGATGTCATTGACTGATAATTTATGCAATTCGTCACGTCTACAAGCTCCTGCTAGACCGATAGCAACTGCGGCCTGAAAGTTTAAACGTATAATATTTAATACATTTTTGCAATGTTTACGATTAAAAAAATATATGCCATAAAATTTGCTTTTAGTACGTACTTTTATTAACAAGTATTGCTCATCCGGTGCTGAATTTAAAAATTTTGAAAAATCCTCCTACGTTAGAATTTTTGACTTCTTTGGTGTATATTTTTCTGATTTTCGTTTTAGGAACGACTATAGTTTCATATAATCGGAAATATTAATATTGCGCTTTACTTTTAAGGTAGCTTTAAGCATAGAGAATATCGACCACAATGTGGATGCTTTGTATTTCTTCGATAGTTCTTCAAAATATACTAGCATCACATTTTCCGAACATGACTTTTCATTGCTTCTTGCTTTCCATTGCTGAAATTTCATGTACGCGGTCTCATATTTGTATCTGGAAGTTTCCGGCAAAAGGTTTAGCGAGACGCTTGTAGCTTTTTCCTTTATTTCTGGTGACGTACATTCAAATTCACTTTCACTCTCCATTTTTACACAACAAAAGGTGATTTTGGAAAAAAAATAAAATATTTTTGACAGATTGAAATTAAAATGAAAGTAACCAGGCAATCGAAAACCACGACCTACTTGATTCAAGCTTTAGTGACATTTGTGCTAGTCATCCATCATTGAGGTCAAAGCTAAGCAAAACTGTGTGCAAAAATTTCACACAGCAGTTTTCACACATCATGTGAAATTAGTAATTTTCAGATCTTGTTTGGCGTGCGTTTTTAGACAGTTTTCATAGCAGTCGTAGAAAAAATTTGATACTAATCTGAAAAGTAGTGTTTTCAGGCTAACTTAACTTAAAAGACCATTTAATTCTTATATAATACTGGATTTTTGTACAAAATTTGAAGTAAATTGGATAATTAATTTTTTTTCAGTAAAAATCTTTTTAACGTTTCACTAGGCCGCCATCTTCTTCTGGCATATTGGATTTTTACCAAAATATTATCAGGTCGTCCCAAATGACCTTTAATTTTTGACCAAAGTTTGAAGTCACTCCGACAAGTAGTTTTTAACCTTGTAAAAAAATCAAGTGTTACATAAGAGTGAACTAGTAAAATTTTGGTATGAATATAAGAACAAAATGCCTGTCTAATAAAATATTTTGAAAATCAGTCTGAAAAAAAACTACATAGATTAATTTCAAATTTTGTGCAAGCATTAAGTGTGATATAGAGATAAGCTGGTAAAGTTGTGTTACGAATTCAAGATAGCGGAACAAAATAGCGACCAAATAACCAAATTATTCAATTGACTGTAAATTTTGGAAAAAATTAAATATGATATAAGGATAAACCGGTGCGAATTCAACATGACAAAAAAAATCGCTGTGTGTGTAAATGTAAAAATTACTTATTGAATTACTTTTTAATTATGCCTAAAATCAAGTGTGGCATAGGTAGAAACTGGTAAAATATTGATATGGATCCAATATATTGGAACAAAATAGCGTCCAATAAAAATGTTTGAAAAGACACTATATATAAATAACGATGTGCTGAACTACATTGGTTCACACTTCACTATTCCTAATAAAAGAAAATATTCATAATGAGGGACGTTCCGGGTAAAGGAAATTTACCGATTTTTTTATATGTGGTAGGAATAACAAACAACCGTGATAAACTGTTGGATGCTAAAAGAGTAATCATCTTTAAGAGAAGTATGTATGTTTTATACGTATAATATGTCGTAAAATGATATTGCAATACAACTGAACATTTCCCCTGAGGAATAATTTCTGACATTCAAATTTCAAAAATGTAATTAAGATACCTGCTATAGGTAAACATTAAAATTATCTTTTTATACCTACAACAGAAGACATTCTAAATCTTTTTATACTAAGAGATTGTTACAATCTGGCCCTCTCAACTATTTTTGTTTGTTTATTGCCGAGCTATTGTCTATACAATGAAATCGAAATGGCTTGTAATTGACCCACTAATCAGTCAGAACCGTTTTTCGCAAAATTTACTATAGAAAGATTTTTACTGCACAAAATTATTTCCATCTTTTTTAAACGAATTCATTCACAAAAAGCAAATTATTATAATTTGGAAAGCAACAAACATGTCAAAAAAAGACGGAAAAATTGAGAGCTTCTGCCACAATGACCAGATTTTAAAAAAATGTTTGACAATTTTTCTATAAAAATATCCGCAGAATCAAAAAACTACGATGTTGAACTTAATATAGCAGCACATATCAAGAGCATCAAGAAATGGGTTTCGGGTTTGTCAAAAAAGAAGTTCTTTTATCTATAGGACCAGTGCTCTCCCTGCCCAGCCAGGTGGAGGCGCGAAGCCCGGGCCCCACCCCAGGCCATATTAAAAACAACAGCTTTATAGTATTTTTAAAAAAAATAGGCAGCTGGTTATTAAAAAAGTGCGATTGCACTGTTACGCCATAAACTTTAATTAGAAAAAATCGATGTTTTCATAACGTCGACATCTTACACCCATCCTCGTTAAGTGATACGCGCGCATTACACCAGTCCGCCACGCTTATCATTGGCTCGTATAGAGCAGTGGAGTTTCTTTTTTTCTTTCTTTGGTGGAAACCGAATTCAAGTCATTTCCAAAGACATAACTCATTATGGAGACAGTGCGCAACTTTAGACAAATATATCTTTAGACCGAACTCCTTTGAGTCTCCATTCACCTACATCCAAAAACGGATAAAAATATGTCCTGGAGCTGAGTTTATAACATCTTCCGACTACGTTTAGAAATTGAAAAAAAAAAGTGAGTTAAAACAAAATTAATATAAAAAGAAAAGGACAAGAAAAAGAATACAAAATATTGCAAGAAAACTCAGTCAGTAGAGATGAGAAACAGTATAACATCTCTTAAGAAAATTCTGAAAATAATATTTTGTGCAAAGTCTCTGTCCCCACCCGTAGAAGAAAGACTATACTGCTAGCCAATAGGCTGTAAAAGGAGGATGTTTTATGAGTTCGTTTAGGTTCTAATAAGACATCAACAGTCAGAAAGTTTTGACAAGAGAATGTAGTTTTCATTTCCGTTAAATATTGCTATATATTGGCAACAATTTATGGACCTCAATATCTTTTCTTGGTATTTTTTTAATAGAAATGTTAATAGAATTAGGTATATAAAGGGACATATTATAACATATCAGCCACATAGCCCTACAGTACATGTCAAAAAGGCAAACCAATGGATTGCTAGTTGCTCTGTTCATGTAGTGGTAAAGTAAACTGAGGAAAGAGGAACCCAAACAATCATTTGTATTTTAAACTCCCCGTTTAAAATAAATATTTAATAACTCGTAAGTAAAAAAAATACATAAATGAATTAGAAAACAAAATTTTAATCCTTAACAAATAAGGGGAACGCTATTTAATACTTAAATAAAGGGAACGCAGTTCTCTTGTTAAACTAGAAAATTTTGTTTTCTAGTTCATTGATCAATATAATATCGCTTTTCAATGTATTTTACTTTCTTAAAAAGAAAATATTAAAATCGTGATAAAATCACCCTCCGAAAATTTTTTCAGATCATTACTGTCTGTCTGTTTGTGTCATGGTTATAAAACTACTTACCCCATTGACTATATTTAAAAATTCAACCTAGAATAACTACATAATGGATTGATTTCAAATTGTGTGCAATAACTAATTGCGGTATAGAGATAAACTAATAAAACTGTGGTACCAACTGACGATGGCGGAACAAAATAGCGGCCATATAAAATATTTGTTATCGTGAAAAAAAAACACCCTCTCAGGTTTTACATATTTTCAGGTTTTAGCGTCCTTAGATGCAAAAATTATGTTTCATCAATTGGGTGGGTCCGTCTGATGGTTTGTCTGTCTACCTGTTAGCTTAAAAATTACTACTCAGATATACTTCAAATTTTAGTCAAAAATTAAGGGTCATATGGGAATGACCTGGTAATATTTTGGTAAAAATCCAATATGCCGGAGAACAAGATGGCGGCCTAGTGAAACGTTAAGGAAATTATTACTACAAAAACTAATCATCCAATTTTCTCAAATTTTGCACAAAAATCAAGTGTTATATAGGAATGAACTAGTAAAATTTTGGTATGAATATAAAAATTAAAAACAAAATGGAGGCCTCATAAAATATTTTAAAAATCGGCCTGCTAAGAACTGCTTATTAGATTAATTTCAAATGTTCTGCAAGCATTAAGTGTGACATAGAGAAAAACTGGTACAGTTGTGATACGAATTCAAGATGGCCGAACAAAATTGCTTAGAAGTTACTCAAAACTATTTGAAAAAATTCTCTCAGATTCCATAATTTTCTAAAAAAATATAAAACAATTACAGATGCACAACACGGCTTTCGTGGTAATCTTTCAACAAACACTGCCGCTTTTAGGTTTCTGCAATCTATATATTCATTCCTAGATGATGGCCGCTACACTATGGCAATTTTGATCGACTTGACTCGGTCCTTCGACTGTGTGGATGGTGGGATCCTAGTAGTTATTTAAGGAGAGAAGCCCCTCCTCCTCCTCCTCTTGTGCCTCTACTCCTTCTCCTCTTACCTAATTTGTGCGTGAACTGATAAAGTTCGGCGTTTATAGTAAGGTCATAATTTAAAAAAAAAATGCTCAAGATTTAATGAAATGTCACAAATATTTAGAACATGCTGAATTTTGTAAAAAAATAGTGCAAGTGTGTAAAAACTTTTTAGAAAACAAAAACAGAAAAGAATTTTTTACTGATATTGACAGTTTAGAAATACAATATAATTTTAAAGCTATGCTATAATAAGTTTAAATAAAACAAAGTGCATAAAGCTAACATTATTTTTATTCATTCATAAAAAAATTATCAAACAAAACAAATTATCAATAAAACGTTTGAAAGTGCACATATACATAATGATTTAGAGTGATAAAAATATTTTGGTTTGGATGCCATTAAAACTGGTTGTTCATCTAACTCAATAATTGGCTTTTTTGAATATTTTCTTATACATTCAGCTTTTTCCTTCCCCATAACTTAAACAAATTCAGTATCCGCAGTCAATTCTTTGATTATATTTGAAAATTGATGGAGTGGGGTATGTCCAGAATTCCAGTATATACAATGATAATTTTTTATTAACCAAATAGCTTGCTTATGTTGTTCAAGCGAAAGAAAGTTTAAAGGAAAAGGTTGTTTAAAAATATAGTGACTTATTTTATCTCCATCGGAAGCTGCCAATTCTTTAGGTATAAATTTATTTTTTTCGTCCTTAATCTTCAATATCCTTTTTGAGTTTTCTTAATTTTCTGATAAAAGTTTCTATCTCTCCTACTCGAAGTGACATTATCAGTTAGTCACGTTTTCTTGTCAAACGTCTAGTAACAACTGACTCTTTTGTTATTTGCAAGTTATATTTAGGAATTAAATTTAATTTTGAGGTAAAAATCCCTCATGCGTAGCTAATTTACAGTTGCTTTACAATTTTAGTAAGTGGATTGTAACTAAAAACTTTATCATGTAATATTAGACAATACGCTGTTGTGTCGTTTTCTATGTCTTTATTTAGTTCAAATTCTACTCTCATTACAGGTCCTGCTTGCAAAGATTCTTTTTGATGAGAACAATTAAGGTATGCAATGGGGGCCTTCTCCTTGAATATGAGCGGATCAAATAATGGTTCTTCTGTTTTTCTATAATAAGTATTGCGGAAATTAGAATACATTTCATACAAGATAGCGAATTTATTTTTACTCATACCTGGTATGAGATCATTATAAGGATACCTTTCAGAATTTAAGAATACTTTGATGTTCCTTAGGTCTATGTCATTAAATTCACTCATATTGCTCTTTTTCTTATTTCATTTTTCTTGTTAAAATGCAAGTATAACATGACGGGGGGTTTTAACTCGGGTTGAGGTTTTAACTAGCCAATTGTGTCTATTAGTTTTAATAGTTTTGGATACTCAATTAATTCCCAACTTCTAAACGCTATTATTATATCAGTATTTTTGTCTAAAATTTTTATTAGTAATAGTTCTTGAGGAATTCTTACTGATATATGAGGTATATTCCATGTAAGTTTGTTAAGAGTAATTTTTGGATTTTCCTTGTCATCTGTGGTTAAAATGGCATTGTTATCGGTATTATTCCTAACAAGTATAAGTTTTAAGGGGTATGCAAACATTAAAAAATCGTTTTTTTTTCATCGACGATAGATTCAGTTGTTATCGTAGTCGCACCTGTTTGAAGAGTTTTAACAAGATGCCAGCATGCATTTCGTAATTTAGCTGACTCGTTTTCATTCAATGAAAGATAACCTTTTAGAGTTGATGTGATACCAACATTTCTAACCGAATCTATAGTAACACCATTTAATTGGTATCTTATTTCTTTAAAAAGAAAGGCAATTCCAATTCCTCAACGTTTTAGAAACTGTTTCGTCCTTTCTAGTTAACTTTCCTTCTATGTAAAGAAAACTCTCACAAGGAAGGGTGTATTTTTCAATTTCATGGACGGGAATTATCTCATCATTATTTCCTAATTTGATGGGTAAATGAGCTTCATAAAAATGAATTTCCGGATGAGTGATGGAATTATCAATTAAAAGCTTTTCTGTAACATTAAGTATATTTATATTAAAAGTTTAAGTCCTAGAGACTTAAGAAACTTTTTATTTGAGTTGTTCGCTCTTTAACGTTAACACGTCTCCTAATGCTTTTTTTGACTAATTTATGCCTATTATATGTTTTTTGAACAATTTTATTTGGAATACTAAAATTTCTGTTGTATAATATAACCATTTTTAATTTAGTATTTTAAGGTGCAGTCTAAGTGTAACTGTTTCGTCCCGAAAATTCACTATTTCCCCGTTTTGATCTAATATTCTTACAGTAATTTTGTCTATCACTTTCACGGTTACAGGAAAATATATAATATTTTGTGGACTTTCAATTATTTTAAATCCAGGAGAGACGTTTGGAAAAAATTGATGAATAATATGAACGGGTCTTCCGTTCAAGTAGGAACCTTCAGCAATACTGCAGTCGATACATAGTGAATTAACTTTTATAATTTCTGCAGGAACATCTGAATGTTTACTCTTTTCATCACCTCTAATAACCCGATCTTTGAATCCTAAAATTTTGCCTATACTACCCTCTTTAAATGTGATATTTGTAGAAGACTTAATTAGCGATTGTAGAGTATTATAATTTGCAAATAAATGAAACGAAATGCCTATTTTATCAAATTGTTCTATTAAATATTTATTAATATCTTGAATTTCATAGCTTCCGGGAGGGATTTCAATAAAATCGTTACCATCCCCCTAGAAAAATTTCTTATTTTTTTCATCAATATTTAGAATAGCATTAAAAGTTTCAAAATTAGTTAAACCTTTAACATATACTGATTCAACATCTAAATAAATTGGAGGGTTAAAATCCGCATGCAACGTTGCTCCTTGAGCAGAGAGCGCTATTGTGAACGACATTCTAACGTATTGTCTTCTTAAATGATTCTAAGATTATCTATTGTGTGTTTTTATAAAGAAATGTTAAACAAAGTTGACCACAATTTGAAGAATTGTAAGACTGGTAAGAGTTATGATTATATATAATTTTGTTCTTGCTGCCATCGCTAAAAAAATAGGTTATAATCTCTAAAGGGGGTCTTAAATTGCCGAAACTATCAAAATACTTGATAATTTTATCATTTTAATATAAGAAGTCAATGTGCACCTGAGTAGTTATAATAGGGGAGCGCCTCCTCCTCCTCCTCTTCTTCCTCTCTCTCATGTCCCTCATTCTTAACTTCCTCCCCTTTTATTCTCATTCGCATCATATTTTTAATTTTTTTTCTTTGTTCTCCCACATTTGATTTTGCATTCTTAAGTCTTATAAATAGGTGCATCATGATCATTTTAGTATGCCGAGGCACATTTACTAAGCTGTGCTCGAGTTGCGTAAAAAGTTATTTTTGAATTTTTCCACCAATTTTGTATAAAACAAAAAGAAAAAAATGTGTCAAGTAATAAGTGAATTATGTGTAATCGCGAAAAATTAACTACAACTATCAGACAGTTAAAAGTTAAATATCTCAATTTCTTTGAAGTGATTTCGAAAGATGAATACACCAAGCTGTTTTATCCACTGAAACGAGATTATTTGGAAGCAATTGACTGTTGTGATGATTATTTAGAAGGAATTATAAGCCTTACTACGTTTTTCAATACATTTGGGAAATCATACTTTGTAGGAGAATTAAGCCACCTAATAGAATTTATAGGAGAAGATTGCCAATTTATACCTGCTATTATTGCAACCCAAAAAAGGTTTCAATTATACGAAGATAAAAAACAGGTATTATCAAGGAAAGTTAATCCTATTCGCAAGAGACGTCCCCCTACATATTTAAAATATTATGTTAAATAAATAAAATGGCTGAGTTGCTGATTGCAGTTAAATTATTAGAGGAGAAATTTAGTAATTTTTCAAAAACCTATTTCTCATATTGTATGGCAAGTGGTCCGGAGTGGATAGACTTTTATTGTAATCAATCTGAGGAATTCGTAAAGGCTGCCCTCTGTTGCAACAAATACATTGAAACATTAAATTTTTTTCAACTTATTCAAGATCTAAAAGATATTGGCTTTGGTTACTATTTAAAACACTTGAAGCAATTTATTGACGAGGATACTATTCTTCAAGAAATTGAAAAGGAAGAATAAATTTAATAATATTTACAATGGAGCAAATGGTTACTGAAATGTATGAAGAGTTTATTATATCTGCTGCATACTTCCAATATTTATCAATTGTAGGCGAAGAAGACGCAGAAGCACAAGATTTGTCAGCATATGTTAATAATATAGATCGAATGGAACAATGTAAATTAGCCGCTAAATTTTGTAATGATTATTTAAAATATAAAAATGAGTATGAACTTTTAAATGAATTTAGAAAATTAGATTTAAGGTATCATATTAATTGTATTCAATCATGGTTGGTTAATGCAAAATAAAAAGGTAATTAAGTTTTTTTATATTTTTATTCATTCATAAAACAATTGTCATATAAAAATAACACATTTGTCAAAGCACACATACAAGGTGATTTTGAATGATAGAAGCATTTTGGTTCCATTAGCTTTAGCGCTGGTTGTTCATCTATTTCAATCACAGGCTTTTTAGAATATTTCTGTATAAAATCCTTTTTTTCGCTTCCTTTTACAAAAACAAAATCTGCTTTCTTCGTAAGTGTTTCAATTATTTTTGGGAAATGATGTAATGGAGTAAATCCATTATTCCAATGTATACAATGATAATTTTTCGTTAACCATACCGCCTGCTTGTGACAATCAGGTGAAAGAAACTCCATTGGAAAAGGCTTTTTAAAAATGTAATGAGTCATTTCATAACCATCAGAAGCTGCAAGCTCTTTCGGTATAAATTTATTTTTTTCATCCTTGAATCCTTGAATATCTTAACCAATCTCATATTTTCAGAGCAGCAAATTTTTTAATGAGATTTTTTTACTTGAATAATTTGCAATTTCTTCTTTCAGTTGATTAATTTTAAAAATAAATTTTTCAATTTCTAGTTGTAATTTTGATGTCATGACTAAAACTAAAAGCTTTTGAAAATTTCTTTAAATTAAATCGAAATATGAAAATAGTGGGGATAAAGTTTATAATTGTTTCACAATTTTAGTAAGAGGGTTGTAGCTAAATAATTTGTCATGTAAAATAAGACAATAAGCAGAAGTCTCTTTTTTAATTGCATTGTGTGTCTCAAATTCAATTCTCATTACTACGGATCCCGTTTGAATTGTTTCTTTTTGATGGGAGCAATCAATATGTGTAATAGGACTAATGTTTTTGAATTGTTCAGGATTAAAAATGGGTTCATTTGGAACACCATAGTAAGACTGTCTAAAGTTGGCAAACATTTCGTATAAAGCAGAAAATTTGTTTTCTTCGAAATTTAAGTACAAATCGTGATAAGGATATCTTTCAGAATTTAAATATACTCTAATATTTGACAAGGTAATATTGTCAAATTTACTCATATCTTTAACAATTTTCCCTTTTCTGTTTTCTTGAAAGCCAATCACAACATGACGAGGAGCTTCTAGTTTACTAGTTGTTTTTACCGGCCATGTGTGACGGGTTGTTTCGGTTAGAGAAGAATATTCAACAAGTTCCCAACTCCTGAATCCTATCAATATATCTTAATTGATTCTAATATTTTTGATAGAGCAAGTTGTTGTGGCATATCAACTAGAATGTGAGGAACTTTCCAATAAATTTTATCGAAAGTAACCAATGGAGTGTCAGGAGCAGTAACAAGGTGTGCTGGATCTTCTTTGAAAATAACACCATCTAAATCATCAGTTGATCTAATAAGAACCAATTCCTGTTTCATATTCATAATAATTTTTCTGTAATCTTCAAAAAATCCTAAAAGCATTTTTAGTGGTATGGTTACGGAGAATTTTCCATCATTATCAACCAAAATTGTATCACCTTCTTTCCGATGTGGAAACCAACCTGCATTTTCCAGTTTTAAACTTTCGTTGGTATTGTGAGAAAGGTAGCTTTTTAAGGTTGATGCTAATCCAACATTTCTTATTGAATCTATAGTAATTCCGTTTAGTTCATAGCGGATTTCTCTGAACAAAAAGGCTATACCATTGTTAATAAATAGCAATTCTTTCTTATATTTACCTTCTGTATTAGTTAATTTTCCTTCGATATAAAGTAAACTATCTGATGGTAGAGTGTAAGCATCGAGTTCTTGAATTGGGATCCTTATTTCATCATTGTAATCGAATTTTGAAGAAATATATGGTTGATATGTGTGAAGCTCAGAACTGACGATGGAATTGTCTACATAAAGCTTTTCGTTTACGTTTAATATGTTCATTATTTTAAAACAGTGAAACCCAAGGATGTGAGAAATTTACGATTATCTCGTCTTAACTTGTTGGTGTTGGATTTGATACTGAACTGTTGTTTAGGCTTTTTTTTTTTATAAGTTTTTATTTTGTTGATAGTGATAAGGGCAAGTCTCATCCCAAGGGCTCTATTATATCTAACAACCATTTTATATTTCACTTGTTTGTAAATGTAACCTTACTGTTATAGTTTCTCCTCTAAAACTGATAAGTTCTCCGTCTTGATCAACTATTTTAACTGTTATATTGTTAATTGCTTTGACGCTAACTGGAAAATACAAAATGGGCAAAGGAGATTTAACTATTTTATACCCTGGAGCTACAGTTGGATAAAACTGGTGAATAATATGAACAGGTTTACCATTATTGTAAGAACCGACACAAATATTACAGTCAATACAAATAGCATTCACCTTAGTTATTTTTGCAACATTATCTAATTCTTCCTCTTTCATAGCTTCTAGTATCCTGCTATTAAAACCCACCTTTTTCCTTATCGAATCTTCCTTGGTAAAATCAATTATTCTACTACACATTAAAAAAGTTTTTAGAGTATTAACATTTGCTTTTAATAGAAAAAAAAAATTTTCATTCGGAAATAAATCTTCTATACTTTCTCTTATGTATGTTTCTATATCTGTAATGTCATAAGTTCCGTCGGGAATAACAATTACTTTATTATCTATATAAAATTTATTATATCCTTCTTTTATATTGGGGATAGTCATAAACGTTTCAAAATCAGCTAAACCCAGGTAATATTGTTTTTCATCCTCTAAATATATGGGCGGATTAAAATCAGCAGACAAAACAGAACTGTTTCCTGATATGGCAATTGTGGTAGACATTGCAGTTTATTTATGAATGAGATATTACAATAAATAATGAGTTTATATATTTTTTTGCAAACATTTTAGGGATAGTTGACCACAGTTATATGAATTAAATTTTTGTTTATTTTCATAAGTATAAAATACATCCACTTTGCCATTCGAATTAAAATATTTGAGAAGTTCAAAAGGTGGTTTTAAATTTCCATAACTATCAAAATATATTACATTTTTGTTATTTTTAATATAAGCAGTCCAATGAGATCCTTTATTTTGTTTTTTATCCAAATTTACAATACCACATTCTTTCAGATTAATTTTTTTTGGAAGTTCATCGAGCATAAAAACACCTTTAAAGCCAGTTATTTTTAAAAGCTTTACATATTTAATAATATCATTGTTCGTAAGTGCTCTTTTTGGAAAACTTATTTTGAGTTTTTTTTGTCTGATTGCTTTCATTTTGATGGATCCTCCTTTATAAGGTCTAATAAATAGTCCCTTTCCTTTATATGGTCTAATATATAATCCTTTGCCTTCTTTAGAAGCATTTTCCATTGCAATATTATGTCTATGTATTTCTTCTAGTTGCTGTTTAGCTGCTTTAGCATCATTTACTGCCTTAGCAATTCCTGCCGCGCCTCCACCTAGTGCACCCAGGGCGCCAAGAATGGGAAACAAAAGAGGTAGAAATCCTCCAATTTTTTTGGGTGTTGGAATGATACGTTTTTTTCTCAATTTAAGTTTACCCCCTTTTGTATTTTTTAATCCCAAACCGAACTTTCTTTTACCCTTCATTATTCCTGCAACACTTAAAGCTGCAATTTTTTCACCAATAGAAGAATCTTTAGCTTTTACCCTATCCCAGGCTTTTTTTTCTAATATTTGGTCAGATATGTGTCTTTTTGATAAATCTTCAGTCTGAGAGTAAGATATATCATGTTCTTTGCAAGCGGAATCCAATGGATTTATACCAACGTCACCTCTAGTTAATCTTTTTTCCAAGTTGGTGCCGGGACCACAATAATTATATCCTGGTATATGAACTTCGAAAGGTAGTTTACTAATTAATTTATTTACTAAACCAGAGCCTTTTCTATTACGTGTTTTAATAGTTTTTTTCAACTTATGGCGACCCACAGTCATTGAAGTTCTTTTTATACTAAAAGCACATTGACATTTTTCTGGTATAAATACTTTTACAGCTAAAAATATTTACTAGTGTGATTAAGAATGAGGATTGAAAAACAAAAATTCTCATTACCAGTAAATAATCATGACGAAAAAATTTTAAGTAAACAGTTGAGAAAGCATGGTGACTTATTTTGCGGTGGTTCAAAAAGAGGGCTTATAGTTGGTTGCAGTGGTAGCGGTAAAACCAACGTTATGCTTACACTGCTCGAGCATCCTAATGGAATTAGGTTTGAAAATGTCTATGTTTATTCAAAGTCATTAGATCAACCAAAATATGAATATTTAAGAAAGTTGTTAAAGCCTATGAAAGAAATTGGATACTTTGAATATGATAGCGATGAGAACATTATTTCACCTCATGAGATAAAGCCAAATTCCGTTATCATTTTTGATGATATTCCTTGTCATAATCAATCTATTATTAGGGACTATTTCACGCATGGAAGGCATAGAAACACCGATTGTTTTTTTATTTTTCAAGGATATTCCTCAATCCTTAAACGTCTAATTCGAGAAAATGCAAACTTATTAATTTTATTTAAACAGGACTGTTTGAGTTTAAAACATATATATAATGACCACTGTATATTGGATATGACATTTGATCAGTTTAAAAATATTTGTGCTAACTGTTGGATGGATCCATATGGCTTTCTTGTAATTGACAAAGATTCTTGAAATTCGATATATATTTATAAAAGTAAAAAATTTGCAGTTTTATTTCATTTAAAACTTGTACAGCATGGATAAACGTTTAGCTCGAGAATTAATAAGATCGAGACAAGCCGTGAAGCAGAAATATCAAAGCTTGAAATTAGCTACTTCTACTGCTCAGTCCGAATTAGAACAAACTTATAGACCAATAACACAACCACTTAAACAGCTAATTTCAAGTATTGGTAAATCCGAACCATTCGATTTAAAAGAAGAAAGAGTTTCAAAGTATGAAGATTTCAAAACACCTACAAAGCTTTATAAAACATCAACTCCGACGAAAAATATTCAGAAAACAGGAAAAACTCCGTCACTCCCTACAGAACTACAAACATTTTTAAATGACAGTAGTATCACTTCTTCCTCTGCTGTAGTACAACCATTGTCATCAACTGTTATAGCAGAAACTTCAGATCCTTCTAGTGACACAACAACAAATTTAAACTTGTCAGACATATTGGAACAAACTAGAAAAACAATTCAAACCTATGTTGGTACACCATCATATAAAGATTACTTAGCAGATTTTCATGAATTACCCAGATCATATATTGATGAGGGTGTGAAAGATACACAACATAAATTTGACCATTATTATGGAATAGTTCATGACCTCGAAACGGATAAGTTTTCTTTTGGTTTAACACAGATACCGGTAGAAATTATTGGAAAAGACATTAAAGTGGGAGGAATAACGTACACAGGCACGCCAGGTTTATACGAATTGCTTTTCAAAAAAGAACCGAAAGGTTATAAGAAGGAAGATTTAGATAATTACATGAACATTCTAGCTAAAACCAATGTATATCGTAGGAATTTTGATTCAAATGAACAAGTTCAAGGAAATACATCACACAAATATGTTACAATAATAGGACCATATTTACAAAGAACGGGGATTACAAAGACAAAAACCTTGCCAAGATTAGTTACAGCATTTAACAAACCAAAACCTCCGTTTAGAACAACTAGAGCCAAATCTACAGGAAAGGGATTAATTTTGAAAACAAACAGATCAAATACAGACTATGTATACTGGAGTAATGTAAACGAAATTGTTGATAGGCTACGTTTATTAATTTCATCAAGTGATGCGGGAAATAATGCTCATAGTAACGAGATTATCTCTATTATTGCAGAATTAAGAGAAGATAAAGTAAAACTATAAATAACAGCTATCAAATATAATCATATTTATTGTTTAATAAAAGCTCAACATGACAGTTGATAAATTTGGACGCCATATTTTAAAACAAAATCAAGAGAGAATAAGTGACATTAATAATTTAAAAAGGAGATTAGGTGAAAATGAAACAAATAATGAAATCTTTGCTAAAAAGCTTAAGGTTTTTGATGAAAATTTTTTAAAGTATGAAAACCAGATTAAAGGATGTTATACCTCAATTGAAAACGTTAATAAACAGTTGCTAACGCTAAATCAAATAAGTAAAGATTTGCAATTTTTAAATGAACATGTTAAAAAGGAAGACAAAAAATTAAGTGATGATATCAACAAAATTAATAAAATAATGGAAACAAATATAAGAGAAGTAATAATTGAAAAACACAAGGAAAAAATTAAACAATTAAGAACTTTTATAAAAAGGTTAGATGATGAAAAAAAAAGAAATCAAAATAGCATTCTTAACAGTAGAACAATTGACCAACTCACTTTGGAAGAAAATCAACAATATATTTCCTTGGAAAATATAATGTCCAGTGTAATTAAGAAATTAGAACAAGAATCAAATAAAACAGAGGAGGAATTCAAAAATAGTGATAGTAGATCAACTACTTTCTTAATTGGAGAGATAAAAAAATCCTTTAATGCGTTAGAAAAGGAGATTACTAAAATTAGTAAAATTTTAAATGAAAAAAGTTATACAATACAAATTGATAAATTGAATGAATGGGAAAAAACATATAAAAGTTATATTTCGAATATTACAAAACATAGAAAGTGAACTTCCTTAAAAATTGAATAAATAAGTTTGTTGTCATGACAACCGTTAAACAACAAGTCGTTAATGAATTACATAAACCTGCTAGAAAAAACTACAAACGCAGAAGGGTGGTAGTGAAAGGGTTAAATGATCTTTTTCAAGCTGATTTGGTTGAAATGTTACCCTATGCCAAATTTAATAAGGGATTTAAATATATCTTGATTACCATAAATGTATTTTCTAAGTATGTTTGGGCCGAACCGGTAAAATCTAAATCTGGAAAAGACGTAACAGCGGCAATGAAAAAAATATTAATCAGTACAAAAACTCCACCAAAAAACTTGCAAACGGACAGAGGGGGAGAGTTTTTCAATGTAAATTTTCAAAATTTGATGCAACAATTTCGAATTAACCATTATAGCACGTTTTCCAATTTGAAAGCGAGTATAGTAGAAAGAGTGAACAGGACTTTAAAGATTAATATGTGGAAAATATTTAGCATTCAAGGAAATTACAAATGGTTTAATATATTAGCGGATATTGTAAAAGATTATAACAATACAAAACATTCTTCAATAGGAATGAAGCCAAAACAAGTAAATAAAACAAATGAAAATAGAATCTTGAAATCTGCATTTACTCATGCTAAAACGTTAGATATAAAATCTCCAAAGTTTAAAGTGGGTGATCACGTACGAATAAGCAAGCATCGAGAGGCATTTTCAAAAGGTTACACACCAAATTGGTCAAATGAGATATTCCACATTAAAGAAGTTAAGACGAACTCTTGGACATATTTAATTCAAGACGAAGATAATCAGGACATTCTGGGTGGTTTTTATGAGCAAGAATTACTAAAAGTAAAGCATACCGATGTGTATCTTATTGAGAAGATTTTGAGAAGGAAAGGAAACAAAGTTTATGTGAAATGGTTAGGACTTGATAAAAAATATAATACATGGATTGATAAAAAAATATTGTATAATTAAATTGAAATTAAATTTTAGTTAAATTTGTTTTATTTCTGTTCCTCACTTTATGCTTTAGCTGATACAAATTACAAAGTCTTAATGTGCTAATTAATTTCAAATAAAATTCACATTTAGGAAACTAAAATTTTATTAAGTAAAACATCAAATACAATTTTTATTAAAACGTGTCAAATATATTTTATTTCTATGTTCCTCAGATAATATCGAATCTAGAATAAGTTTACAATCATTTATTCTTTTTTCAAAACGGAGTCTATCTAAGTACCACATCTGAAAGTTACTCCTACGGGCTTGTCTGTAAGCAAAGCTCCACTTCACTAACACATGCACCTTATTGTTTTCTTCCAGAAAAGATATTGTTTTCTTCGTAATATTTTCTTTTTGATCCATTTTCATTGTTTTCTTCGTAATATTTTCGTTTTGTTCCATTTTGCTTCAATTTGTTTTCCATTTGTTCAGGATATAAAGCAAGTAATTCCATCATAGTTGAAACATTTTCACTGTTAGGATTTTCTGTTGGACTTATTATATTATAAACATGCGTACACAAGTCGCCGCAATCAGCTGAAATATTATTTTGAAATATTTTGAAATATGTATTGAATTCTTGCCTTTTAAGTATAGATAATCTATAATCAATAATTTCCTTTAATCGCCACAAATTGTCCAAAGACTCTTGTCCTAAGTATATGAAGTGTGGGCCTTTTGTAATTTGTAGAACAGGGGTATCATTTATTTTCTGAACCTGCAGATGAATGTTGTTTATATTCACACTGGTTTGATCAACTTGAGGAAAGTAGAAATTGTTTACAATAATTCCTTGATGAACACAAATGTCTTTCCAATTTTCTTCGGTTAGTGCGATTGAAAATCCAGTTTTTCCACCAATTACAATTTTTGGAGAAAAATCATTTAAACTAATGCCAACAAGAACAAATTTTGACAAAGAATTATTTAAAAAATAAATTTTTGAATTAAGAAGCGTTTCCAAAGGTTTATGAACCACAGCGATGTTCATAATGACTAAACGAGACTGAAACATATTGTGTTATTCTTGTACTTAAATATTCTCATCCCCACTTTCTTTAAAGTTTCGATTAAAATGGATTAATGAAAAAATAGATTTCCAGTTTGAAATTTGTAATAAAGATAAATAATTAAAATGGTAATGTATAAAAATAATGCAAAGTTTAATGTAACACTAATGATGGAAAAGTAATAATTTTTGAATCCGTCATAATAATTGGTACAGTTGGGGGTTAAAATTTGTAACTGATTATTTTTAAACTCTAACCTTTCTATCCAATTTGTATCAAAAATAGATCGATTTGGATAATGATACAAAATTTTAAAAAATTTACTTGCATTTTCATTTCCATTTATTCGTTCCATCCAAATAATTGTACTATTGTTAATTAATCCAATTTTCATAAATTTACAATATTTACTTAGAGTGACGTCTGTTTTATTAGAAAAACATATTTCACACTGTGTTACGCCAGGGGGATGATGAACATAAAAAACATTTTGGAAAATAAAATAAAGAAGAATAAATTGAGATCTACTGATCAAATTAATAATTATATTCCAAATTTATTAACATTAAGCAGATACTTTCACCACGAAAGCAAAAGCAGTTGTAAAAAAATAACAATAAAATACTTAATTTAAATATATGTAAAAGTTCATAAATAAGGATATTAATAATGCTATATAAAATGTGTAGCTTGAAGACTTATTTTGAAGGGTTACAATTATTCGATTCCTATTTTTCCATAAACAGTTATTTAAATCACAATTCCTAGCAAATTTCTTATGCTCCACAATAGGATCATCATAACTTAACCAATCAAAAATTTCAATACCACAATAAAAACATTTACAAATATCATTGATTGAAGTATAGTAAAAGCCAGCTCCAGCTAACACTTCTGGTCTCAATTTTCCTTTCCATTTTTTAAAAGTGGAAAGTCGTTTTTCATATGTTTTAAAATAACTGTTATCAATTTCTTTGTCAAAAGTTTCTAAGCACATTTTGTGAAAGACTTATGAAGACTAACTTTGGTTTCAAAAACAACAAATTTAAATACCTTATAATATCTACATAAATATATCTAAATCTTCATGTTCTGCATTCCATTGATACAAAGCAATATCTTGGTGTCCCCAAGCTAATGTATTAAAACTATAGGGAATTTTATACCGCTTATCATCTTCGGAACTCAAAGCCAATTTATTAATTAACTCTGTAAAAATTGTATGTTGTCTAGATCGAAAAACATACATTGAACAAAAGGTTTTAGAATGATTTTCAACAACATCTTTATAATGAATAAAATCCAACTGCTTTTTAATTGCACTTTTTTTTAACACCTTTTGCTTTTTTTGTTAAACTGTTTTCCGTTTTAATACAATATGCTTTTGCTCCAGTACCAAAGAAAGCAGTAATGGGTTCACCAGCATATTCATCTTTGAATTTTCCTATAACTGACTTTGTAATAGGCATCTCATGAATATTATTAAATTCAGAATTAGATGTGTCAAATTTGTGAATATTTTTTATCATGTCAGAATAAATATTTGGAGTTGTGACTTCTAAAATGAACGAATCGGTATCGGTGTATAAAAGTGAAATATTTTCCTGATAAAGAGGTTTTAAAAAATTATAAAAGAAATCATACATAACAGTTTTAGATATATCTAATATTGAGAAGCCTACATATATTGGTTTATTGTAAGTAACTTGAATCTTTTGCATTTGAATAGCTACCAAGTTTTCAGAAAATATTGTTAAGTCCTTCCTTGAAATATGGTTTTGCAATTAAATTGTCAGCACCATCTTTTCTTCTATTTTTTTCCCACTCTGTAACAAGTCTTACGTCAATTCTCCTATCAACATTTTCCATAGTCTTGCCATAAATACTATTATTTGCCAACTTGTAAGTATTACGATCAAATTCATTCTTTGAATCATTTCTTAATCTTGAATTCAAGTCTATATATTTTTTCAACCAACCAGATTGAGAAAACTGTAAAACTCTATGAACTTTAGTTAACTTGAGTCCATGTTCCAAACATTGTTTTAATAATTGATAGTGAATAACATATTTTGATTTATCATTTAAATTGGGTATTAATTTTATGCATTTAGAATTTGGCGGTTTAAAGTTTTCTGGACAAAACGGAAAATCGTTATGATAGGAATGTAGACTTGTAGGATATTCTAAATCAACTTCTAAAACATATCCCTTATTAGATTTTTTAGAAATATTCATAATATTTAAATCATTGATTTCTTTGTCTGTTAACCAAACAAAATCTCCCGTTGGAATGTGCTGTGACATTGCATAACCATACAAATTTGTTGCATCATAATAAATTGTGTATTTAGTTATCTTTAAAGGATCAAAATTTAAAAGAAATGGGTTATTAGCTTCAGATTTTCTACAAATGCAAGAGCTCACACCACCGCGAACGCTTTTTTTGAAAAAGTGTATCATATCTGGATCAGTTAACAATTCTAACTCTATTCCAGTATAACGCAAACACGCCTCCCAGTATAAACCTGGAAAAGTGTAAAAATGAGCTGGATCGAGCTTATATGTGGATAAACAAGTGCTTCTAAAATTTTCAAAAATATCTGCCAAAAGTAAAGTATCAGAGAGTAAGTAAACGTCGGAGTATTGACCAAGAGATTCACATTTAAACAATTGCCAAACCTTTACAGCTCTTTGGTATTCTGCATCACTGATGTGCTCATCCGTTAGAGTATTATAAAATTGGTCTTTCTGAGGTAAAGTTGTTTCTTCTAATTTTAAATAATCGTCAATATAACTGTAAGGAAATACACCTTTTTGCCGAATAAGCTTAAATCTTTCTTCATCATTGAAAATTTTTTTTATTTCCTTACATTGTTCATCTTTTAAGCTTTCAGAGAGTTTTGATAAAGAATGGGATAGAAATTAAAAAGAATCAATAAACCTTAATGATATATTTTTTTTCTTCGCCTTTTCTGTCTTTTTATCAAAATAGTTATCCACATGAATAAGCTTTTCAAATGAAATATATTTTTCCTTGTTTTGTGCGATAACTGTTAGTTGTTCTTTGTTTAAGCATAATTTTTTAAGAAATAGATGAGAATCATAATTACGCAAATTATGCAATATAACTGGAATAAAGTTAGGTATTCTGTAATTTATGTTGCAGAGTGAATGAGCTGGACCTATATAAAGACCGGTTATATGACAATCATCTGCAACCCTGTCATTTAAGAGAGGTTTATTACAAATATGACAAACTTTTTCATAGTTATGATAAATTTTGTCCAGTTCGTTCAAAGGGATCATTTTTTTAGGAGCCTTTAAATATTTATTGTATATGTTATACACATCTCTTTCTAAAGAATTTATAAATAATGTATCACAATTTTGACCTCTATATTTTTCAAATTTAGAATAATTATCGTCGAAGGAACATTTAATGTAATAGGCAAATGAATGTGGAATATGTTCATATTGTTTTAAGGTGTATGAAGTATTAGGATTTTTATCAACATTGTCATTATTTAAAGGCTTTAAAATGCATTCAAAATCTGCATACACCACGAAAGGAACTTTCATTTGTTTATGATAATTTACAAATTTCAAAATATTATCATATGAATAGTTTCCAAACTTATCTTTTATTAATTCTTTAGAAGGTAGGTTAATTCGTAAATGATCACAATCATAGCTATTGTGTTGTAATAAATTTTCTTCTGTAGGGAAATATTGTAAACAACCATCGCAAATATATTTTTTTCCGTGATGTTTAGAAATTTGTGCAGAAACTAGTTTTGATAAATCTTTAATATAGCAATAATGAAAAGTTTTTTCATCATCATCACTTATTAACAATAAATTGACATGTTGATTTTTTTTATTCGATGAATAATAAAGTGGACCAATTACTTCATACCCCTTTTTAGGATTTATAATTTCTAATCCATATACATTAATTGAAATGTTATTTTTTTCTTCAAAAATCTTAATGTTCTTTAGCAACATTGGAAATTCTATACCTGACATATCCAAAACAGAAGAGTAGTGTGGGTAGGATGAAGTTTCAAAATCTAATCCGCGTGGTTGGTGAAGAGCAGACACAACTGCCCAGGCGAAGCAAAAGTTGTCATCATTCCTAACGTTGATCACAGCTTGACGTCTCTTGATCTCTTGAGGAAGTTCGATAAAAGATGAGGCTCTCAGCGGATTGTGCTTGTTAACATTAATTTCCAAATGAAGTAAATTCATCAAAGACCATCCTGCAACGTAAAAATTAAAAAATTACTTTTTTTGTTGCTGTTGTAAAATCGAAAATAAATTCTTTACCTGAATCTCTTTCTGCAAATTCGTCCGCTTTCTGGTCAATAATGGTGCAGATTTGCTCTAACAGTTCTTTTTTCTGATATCCCTGGCGAATGACTTGGAACGGCGCATTAAAAGATTTGACATCATAGCTGTCGCTGCTGGGGTTAAAATAGAAACCGAACAGTTCCATATTTAGCTTGATACATTTATGTTTCTGCAGTTCTTGATCTATTAGATGTGCAATTTTGTATTCCAAATGTTGAAAATATTCTTTCACATTTATGAAGTTTTGGTGTGAGGAAATCCTATAAGATATTATTCGTTCCCTGAATGCTGACTTGATAATTTCAACACTTTCCTCCAAGCCTATTTTGGAATTGTTCTTGTGCACACTAGATCGAAGATGTCCACCCCATAGACTTTGGTTTATATTTTTCTTGCATTCTTTACAATATTTTACAATATTTGTAGAATCTATAAATTAAGAAAAAAATATTTTACAAAATATAACATGAAAAATAAAATGTTCTTACCTTTAACAAGCTTTGGTTTTTTCAACCAACTGTTGAGTTTTGTGGAATTTCCGTTAACATGTTTTTTAATATGTCGCAGTAAATTATCCTTTCTAGTGAAGACTTTATTACATGTTACACACTTATGCATTTCTGAAGTTTTCTGCATAATAATCATAAAATTAATATTGTGCAATTCTATTTAGTTATAGTCAAATTTTGAAAAAAGCAATTGCATTTTTGAAGTTCTTTGTATAATAATAAAATTAATATTGTGCATTTTTATTTAGTTATAGTCAAATTTTGAAAAAAGCAATAGAAATTAATTGACTTTATGAATCCATTTCTTCAAATGAGTCAACTAATTTGTCAAAGGCCTGTTTAACATAATTCACCGTACTTTCGTCTCCCTTTTTAATTGTGATCAAATTAGTTAAATTTTGAATAGCGAAACCCAGACACTTAAGGTTTGCTATTTGTTTTTTATTTTTTTTATTAATTTTAAATTTTTTTTTAATGATAAATGATGGTTTCGAAATTGAATTTTGTTCAACTGGTGAATTATTAGGAGAAATATCCGAAGTTAAATTTGCTTCAATTTGTTTTTCTTGCGAATCAGAATTTACAATAGCATATGCTGAATTAATAGAAGATATAGCCGAACTTAAATTTTGATCAATTTGTTTTTCTTGCGAATCAGAATTTACAATATCATATGGTGAATTAATAGGACAAATAGCCAAACTTAAATTTTGATCAATTTGTTCTTCTTCCGAATCAGAATTTTCACTAAACAAAAAGGGAGAGCAAATTGGTCTCGGAGAATTAATTGGCGATTTTAATGTTAAATAATTTGGATTAGATTTTTGAAAACAAACAATATTCTCATAGCTAGAATTTTGAGTTTCGTCAATGTCATTCAGTTCTTCAAGAGTTTGTTTAGTTTTTGTTGTAATTAAGTCCGTTTTGTTGTCAATAATGTCATTAAGATCGTCAAGAGTTTGTTGTTGAGTAGCTGTAAATAAATATTTTTCGTTGTTGTGTTTGTTGGCATTATTCTGAACTTGGCTATTGTAAATAATTTCATTCAAGTCCTGAATAGTTTGTTGTTGACTAGTTGTAAATACGTCTATTTCATTGTTTTGTTGGTTTGCAAAATTTTGCATTTGAGTACATGTGTATAAGTCAAAGTCATTGTCAATTATTTTGCTACTCGATGCCAAAAAATTGTCCATTATGAAAAAAATCGTAATAACAAATAAAAATGCCACAAATGTACATAAAAATGTCACCAATATATATAAGAATTAAATCTTGCCAAATAAAAATGTTAGAAATAAAAATAAAAATTAAAAAATTACCAAATAGACACAATATAAACACCAGAAAACTCGCGAGCTCTGCACAGTGTGAATGCAGAAATCAATTGCATTCGTCTCTTCGCTGAGGCGATTTTATATGCAAAAGTTAATCACATGTGTCCTGCTTAAATACTAATCTCTAAAAACCACTTTCCCAAGCCAATCAACAACCTTACCCCCCTCCCCCCCGGACCCCTGAATTTCCGAGACTCAAATCCCGGCTCCCTAATTTCGGGCTACCCTCTTCAGGTTAAGTTAGGTTAGGTTATGTTAGGTTAGGTTAGGTTAGGTTAGGTTAGATTAAAAAAGAAGAAAAGAAAAAAGGAGAAGGAAAGAAAAAGAAGAAGGAAGGAAAAAGGAGAAGGAAGGAAAAAGGAGAAGGAAGGAAAAAGGAGAAACATATAAAAAAGAAAAAGAAGTAAGGGAGAGAAAGAAGATAAGGTGAGGGTGAGGGGGGGTTAAGGGGGGGTCTCCCCCTCTATGGGGGGTTGGCGGAGCGACAGCGAAAAAAACTTAAGTATTGCAGGTAGTAAAAGTGGTGGTCGATGGGATATATACTTAAGAACATCCACTCGACGATCATACAGTATCATGCGCTGTAATATCAGTTGTCGATATTATTTATAACCTATAACCAAAATTGTTTTTTATCAAATATATCTATCTAAATCTAAAGCTCCTAACGATGGCAGAAAATATGATTGGAAACGCTGACCAAATTGAAGAAAATAATGTGGAGAACGCCGCTCAAATTGAAGAAAGAGAAGAAATTTTTATTAACTTGGAAGGCGATTCCATCACTTATAAACATTCATTTTTGAACAAATCATCTAGGCTTGTTAGAAGATCATTCTTGTTTAACATCGACATTAATTATATTGAGGAGGAAGAAGAAGAGATGGAGGAAGATGATCAGGAAATTGACGAAGGAGTGGACATGGATGGACAACTGTTAAATTTAGGAACCGAGGCTGACGTAAAAGTAAGCAAGTTTAGGGCTAGTGAATTATTTAATAATTTTGAAGAAAAAGATGTATGTGTTATACAAAGCTACACTAAAATTGAAAGTCTAAGACTAGGAACATTTGCTATTTGCCTTCCTTGTAGTGCAATTCACATGAGGTATTTACGGAGAGGGGAGTCCGATCATGTGAGCTGCCACTACAAAAGAGCTTATGTTGTTAGTGCTTCTGATTTACATTGTGCTATTTGTAGGATACATCTTTTTCTACTAATTCCTGAACATGCTTGCTTTTACTGCAATAAAAATGAAAAAAAAAAGAGATAGAAGATTATGTTGTTAAATATTAATAATAAACATAGTTTGTAAAGGTGATGTGTAGATTATTTCAACAATAATGATTTTAAATATAGGTTATAAACGTAATGGGTAGATAATGTCAAAAATATTAATTTTAAACATAAATTGTAAAGATAATAAGTAGAATACGTCAACAATATTAATTTTAAAAAATGTCAACTGTTACTATAAGCGGTTATATATTTTCAGTGCTATATGCAAAATACTTCTCTTTATTCTAACATCTGACACTGTATTTGTAAATGAAATAGCTAATCATATGTAAAAAAAGTGTCGATTATGTCAACTGCCACTAGAAGCACTCATATATTAGCATAACATTTTGTTAACGCTTGTTTCTGTATTCAATTGAGTTTTCTCTTACTTGATGCAAATTATATTAATATTATTAGTATAATTAAAAAGTAGTAGATTAGGCTATGCCTTCTTGATCTATTAGAGGTGCAATTTTGTATTCCAAATGTTGAAAATATTCTTTCACATTTATGAAGTTTTGGTGTGAGGAAATCCTATAAGATATTATTCGTTCCCTGAATGCTGACTTGATAATTTCAACCCTTTCCTCCAAGCCTATTTTGGAATTGTTCTTGTGCACACTAGATCGAAGATGTCCACCCCATAGACTTTGGTTTATATTTTTCTTGCATTCTTTACAATATTTTACAATATTTGTAGAATCTATAAATTAAGAAAAAAATATTTTACAAAATATAACATGAAAAATAAAATGTTCTTACCTTTAACAAGCTTTGGTTTTTTCAACCAACTGTTGAGTTTTGTGGAATTTCCGTTAACATGTTTTTTAATATGTCGCAGTAAATTATCCTTTCTAGTGAAGACTTTATTACATGTTACACACTTATGCATTTCTGAAGTTTTCTGCATAATAATCATAAAATTAATATTGTGCAATTCTATTTAGTTATAGTCAAATTTTGAAAAAAGCAATTGCATTTTTGAAGTTCTTTGTATAATAATAAAATTAATATTGTGCATTTTTATTTAGTTATAGTCAAATTTTGAAAAAAGCAATAGAAATTAATTGACTTTATGAATCCATTTCTTCAAATGAGTCAACTAATTTGTCAAAGGCCTGTTTAACATAATTCACCGTACTTTCGTCTCCCTTTTTAATTGTGATCAAATTAGTTAAATTTTGAATAGCGAAACCCAGACACTTAAGGTTTGCTATTTGTTTTTTATTTTTTTTATTAATTTTAAATTTTTTTTTAATGATAAATGATGGTTTCGAAATTGAATTTTGTTCAACTGGTGAATTATTAGGAGAAATATCCGAAGTTAAATTTGCTTCAATTTGTTTTTCTTGCGAATCAGAATTTACAATAGCATATGCTGAATTAATAGAAGATATAGCCGAACTTAAATTTTGATCAATTTGTTTTTCTTGCGAATCAGAATTTACAATATCATATGGTGAATTAATAGGACAAATAGCCAAACTTAAATTTTGATCAATTTGTTCTTCTTCCGAATCAGAATTTTCACTAAACAAAAAGGGAGAGCAAATTGGTCTCGGAGAATTAATTGGCGATTTTAATGTTAAATAATTTGGATTAGATTTTTGAAAACAAACAATATCCTCATAGCTAGAATTTTGAGTTTCGTCAATGTCATTCAGTTCTTCAAGAGTTTGTTTAGTTTTTGTTGTAATTAAGTCCGTTTTGTTGTCAATAATGTCATTAAGATCGTCAAGAGTTTGTTGTTGAGTAGCTGTAAATAAATATTTTTCGTTGTTGTGTTTGTTGGCATTATTCTGAACTTGGCTATTGTAAATAATTTCATTCAAGTCCTGAATAGTTTGTTGTTGACTAGTTGTAAATACGTCTGTTTCATTGTTTTGTTGGTTTGCAAAATTTTGCATTTGAGTACATGTGTATAAGTCAAAGTCATTGTCAATTATTTTGCTACTCGATGCCAAAAAATTATCCATTATGAAAAAAATCGTAATAACAAATAAAAATGCCACAAATGTACATAAAAATGTCACCAATATATATAAGAATTAAATCTTGCCAAATAAAAATGTTAGAAATAAAAATAAAAATTAAAAAATTACCAAATAGACACAATATAAACACCAGAAAACTCGCGAGCTCTGCACAGTGTGAATGCAGAAATCAATTGCATTCGTCTCTTCGCTGAGGCGATTTTATATGCAAAAGTTAATCACATGTGTCCTACTTAAATACTAATCTCTAAAAACCACTTTCCCAAGCCAATCAACAACCTTACCCCCCTCCCCCCCGGACCCCTGAATTTCCGAGACTCAAATCCCGGCTCCCTAATTTCGGGCTACCCTCTTCAGGTTAAGTTAGGTTAGGTTATGTTAGGTTAGGTTAGGTTAGGTTAGGTTAGATTAAAAAAGAAGAAAAGAAAAAAGGAGAAAGAAAGAAAGAAGGAAAAAGGAGAAGGAAGGAAAAAGGAGAAACATATAAAAAAGAAAAAGAAGTAAGGGAGAGAAAGAAGATAAGGTGAGGGTGAGGGGGGGTTAAGGGGGGTCTCCCCCTCTATGGGGGGTTGGCGGAGCGACAGCGAAAAAAACTTAAGTATTGCAGGTAGTAAAAGTGGTGGTCGATGGGATATATACTTAAGAACATCCACTCGACGATCATACAGTATCATGCGCTGTAATATCAGTTGTCGATATTATTTATAACCTATAACCAAAATTGTTTTTTATCAAATATATCTATCTAAATCTAAAGCTCCTAACGATGGCAGAAAATATGATTGGAAACGCTGACCAAATTGAAGAAAATAATGTGGAGAACGCCGCTCAAATTGAAGAAAGAGAAGAAATTTTTATTAACTTGGAAGGCGATTCCATCACTTATAAACATTCATTTTTGAACAAATCATCTAGGCTTGTTAGAAGATCATTCTTGTTTAACATCGACATTAATTATATTGAGGAGGAAGAAGAAGAGATGGAGGAAGATGATCAGGAAATTGACGAAGGAGTGGACATGGATGGACAACTGCTAAATTTAGGAACCGAGGCTGACGTAAAAGTAAGCAAGTTTAGGGCTAGTGAATTATTTAATAATTTTGAAGAAAAAGATGTATGTGTTATACAAAGCTACACTAAAATTGAAAGTCTAAGACTAGGAACATTTGCTATTTGCCTTCCTTGTAGTGCAATTCACATGAGGTATTTACGGAGAGGGGAGTCCGATCATGTGAGCTGCCACTACAAAAGAGCTTATGTTGTTAGTGCTTTTGATTTACATTGTGCTATTTGTAGGATACATCTTTTTCTACTAATTCCTGAACATGCTTGCTTTTACTGCAATAAAAATGAAAAAAAAAGAGATAGAAGATTATGTTGTTAAATATTAATAATAAACATAGTTTGTAAAGGTGATGTGTAGATTATTTCAACAATATTAATTTTAAATATAGGTTATAAACGTAATGGGTAGATAATGTCAAAAATATTAATTTTAAACATAAATTGTAAAGATAATAAGTAGAATACGTCAACAATATTAATTTTAAAAAATGTCAACTGTTACTATAAGCGGTTATATATTTTCAGTGCTATATGCAAAATACTTCTTTTTATTCTAACATCTGACACTGTATTTGTAAATGAAATAGCTAATCATATGTAAAAAAAGTGTCGATTATGTCAACTGCCACTAGAAGCACTCATATATTAGCATAACATTTTGTTAACGCTTGTTTCTGTATTCAATTGAGTTTTCTCTTACTTGATGCAAATTATATTAATATTATTAGTATAATTAAAAAATAGTAGATTAGGCTATGCCGGTCCGACAATCAAAACCGTCATTTTTACATGTAAATTCCCATAAGAAAATTTAAGCTTCCATTTGCAAAAGTGGTGCCATTTTAGGGCGTGGCACTTTTTGTGTAAACCCATAACAATTGTTTTGTTATGTAATGTGAAAATTAGTATGTATTAAAAAACTTGTTAGATCATTGTTGTCGTTTCAATATAGGAAAAGGAAAAAATGTGTGTCAATTATTATATATATATATTTACATTTACTTTTTTTACAAAATTATTTGTTACCAGAGTTTTCACAAACACAAATTATAAAAAAAATATTATCCTCTTTTTAAAATTACAACAAAATGATGTCTAATTACATCTTTGAAGATTTGTACCAAATAGTAATATCTAGTGCGACATACAGGACAATTGTTTACCATTATAGAACAACAATTTTCATCATTCCATCTTAAAATATATTTTAAACAAAAAATGTGGGAACATGTATTTGGTCTACATGAATCATAATATTCGATTATTTCAAAACAAATAGCACAAAACACTTTTTTCTCTTCACTCTCAGTTTTGTTCAAATTTTTTAAAACAATCCCATTATTTTCTTCTCGAACTAATGGTATATTTTCTTCTTGAACTCCTGGTATAATTTCTTCGAGGCTAATTGTCTGAAGCGGAATGGATCGATTTCTTTCTCCAACTGATTCACTCATTTTATTTTAATATTATTATTAATAGATTTATTCAACAGATTTTTTTCTTTTAACAGTCACTCTTACCTTAACATACTAAAATGATCTTGATGCACCTATTTATAAGACTTAAGAATGCAAAATCAAATGTGAAAACAAAGAGAAAAAATTAAAAATATGATGCGAATGAGAATAAAAGGGGAGGAAGTTAAGAATGAGGGACATGAGAGAGAGGAAGAGGAGAAGGAGAAGGCGCTCCCCTATTATAACTACTTACCTGTTCCATTACTATTATCTAAATTTATAATACTAGTTTCATATTTACTGATAACATTTGGCATATTATTCCGCATAAATACACCACGAAAATTTGGAATTTGTAATTTCTTGACATACTTTCTTAAATCAATGTTAGAGGTTTGCGAGGCAGCATCTTTAACAGTTTTTTTGTTTTAAATATAATCCACAACTTTGTTTATAAAAACGCCAAAAAAAACCTTTTCCAATAGATAATTGCTTCATAACTTTATTATGTCTTTTTTATTCTTCAAGTATATTTTTAGCGCTCCTCGCCGAATTAACGGCTGAAGCAAGTCCAGCAGCACCACCACTAAGTGCTCCTAAAGTAGATAATCCTGCAAAAAGAGGGATTAATGGTAAAACTCCGCCGGATTTTGGAAATGGTATAATTCGATTTGTGGGGTTTTTTACTTTTCCTTTATAATTGCCGATTAAAGACAACGCATCTTGAGCTGCAACACGTAAATTTTTATATTTTTTTCCGATTATTCCTTTCTTAGCTTTTTGAACTGCAGACTGAAAAGAAATTTTTTTGATTGAACCTTTTTTCCTTTTTTTAACTTTATTCCCCTTCCTTTTCGTAACCCCATTCCCAATCTTGATTTAGCTTTCATAATTCCAGTTATTTCTAAAGCAACAATCTTTTCACCGATTGGTGCCTCAGGTGACTTGAATCTTTCAAATGCCCTTGATGCCAATACCTGATCCGCTTCGTTGCTATGTTTTAAATCAGAAAATGTATAGTAAGGAATATCGTGTTGTTTGCAAGCTTCGTCTAAAGGATTTTTGCTCTTATCTCCTCTAACAAGCCGTTTACCTAGTTTGGTTCCTGGACCACAATAATTGTATGATGGAATGTGTAATTCGAATGGTAACTTGTTAATTAAAGTGTTTAACGAACCACCTCTCGTCATGAGCTTTGAGCTCCTAATATGTTTACATCTACTTCGTCTTCCCATTTTATATATACTGAAGCTTAATTGAGGTTATATATTTAAATGAAAAACCTGAAGATATTTCTTAGATACACATTGATTTTCCTAAAATGTAGTTAGAAAAACAATCTTTCTCGTTGCCAGTCAAAAATCATGATGTCAACTTAAATAATTTTAAAAAGCATAGAAAGTTATTTGAGGGGTGTTCGAAAAGAGCTTTAATTGTAGGACCTTCTGGTTCAGGAAAAACCAATGTGGTTGTCTCTCTTTTAATATCAGAAAATGGTTTACGTTTTGAGAATGTATATATTTTTTCAAAATCCTTGTACCAAACGAAATATGAGTTTTTAAGAAACGTAATGGAGACTATTAAAGAAATAGGATATTTTGAGTCGACAAACGAAGAAGACATTGTGTCACCTGCCGAGGTAAAACCCATCTCTGTAATAATTTTTGATGATATTGTTTGCTGTAATCAAAGTATTATGGGAGATTACTTTTCCTTTGGATGAGATAAAAACACCGATTGCATTTATTTGTGTCAAACCTATCCTTCAATTCCAAAGCAACTAATTAGAGATAATGCAAATTTATTAATTTTATTTAGACAAGATGGTACGAATTTAAAACATGTTTATGATGATCATGTCACCTCAGATATGTCATTCGAAATTTTTTAAAAAATGTGTTCAATGTGTTGGAAATCTAACTATGATTTTTTAGTTATTGATAAGGATTGCAGTTTAAAATCTGGGAGATATCGAAAAGGATTTGACAGTTTCATACATTTTTAAAACATATATAATATCTAACCTTTACAATCGACTTTAGTTTATGACTCGTCATATTTTAGTCAACATGAATGTAAAAGTTACAAAGGAACTGATAGAAGCTCGAAAAGCTGTTGAACGAAAATATCAAGCATTAAAATCAGATTTAGCAGAGAGTAAAGTTCGACAAGGAAAAGAATTAAAACCAATAACTGAACCTTTGCAAGAATTAATTAAAACAATAAAAACCGAACCCTTGGTAAAACGAGAAGTTACTTCACCATCACTTTTTTTAACTCCAGAAACCGGCAAACGTAGTTTTTCAACTACAAAAAAAAGACCAGGAGAAAGACAAACGAATATTTATAATAAATATCTTCCTCATGACATTCCATCATTTCTACAAGATGAAGACATTTTACAAAATTATAACGAAGATGTGTTCTTAGATGAACCAACTGGTACTCAACCCAGTCGTCCATCCGAATCATCTTTTATTGAATCCACGGCAGCAGATATAAGACAGGAAATGCTTGAATTAACTAAAAGAGGTGACGTTTACGATACGTATCTCGAAGTGTATCACCCACTCGTAAGATCATTTGTTGATGACTCAATTAAGGGTAGTCGTGAACTAGATCATACACATGGTTTTGTTAACGACCCTTTACTAGAAAAATGGAAAATCGGAGATTCTACTATTGAGTTTAAAGATGAAAACTTAAAACTTAAAGATCTAATTTATAGGGCAACTACTGGGTTGTACGAACTACTTTTCTTTAAAGATCCTAAAGGTTACAAACCTGATGATGTAGAAAATTATATGGACATATTAAAACGAACAAATGCTTACAAAAGAAATTATGAACCCAAAGAGCAAGTTCAAGTAACCACAGATCCGAAATACATAACAATAATTCAACCATATTTAATAGAAAAAAAAATTATTAAACCTACAAGATCTTCTGTATCTACCATTTCAAATATCTCTAGTTTCAGTACTTTAAGTAAGTTAAGACCTCCTCAAAGCCCACAACCCTCGTCATCAAAAAAAGGTGGAGCAATGTTAAACTTATCTAACAAAAAAAAATGACTACATTTATTTCGACAATATTAACGAAATAGTTGAAAGATTGAAACTACTTATATCATCGCAAATGGCGGGTAATACAGGTCATCAAAATGAAATTGTGTGAATTTTAGAAGAACTTAGGGAGGCAAAAGTAATTAAATAAAAACACTGTATTGCAACAAAATATTTATTCCTCGTAGGACTTTCATGCCAATATATCGGTTGACAAATTTGGATCACATATATAGATAGATAAATTAAATATAAATGCTTCTCAAATTTTAAACGTTGTCAACATCGCCAAAACCAATTTGTTTTATAACATTGTTATGCCCTTTATTGGAACCTATGATGCATCTAAAAGAAGTTATCAGCTACTTCAAGATGGAAGATTAATATATAAATTTCCATTTACTTCAGGTGAAATAATCAAAGTTGAACAATATTCCTATTCCATATGGAAAGCGAATATATATCAACTAGAATGATGCAATTAGTTTTCATCCTCAAGATAGTGTAACTATACCAACTTTTTATGGTGAATTAGTAATAAAATGTCCGATAATTATTGAAACTTAATCATTGTCCAGTTTCAGTCATGAGCAATAGAATTAAAGAAGATGTTGTTAATGAACTTCATCCTAGACCAAGCAGAAAAAAATATAGACGAAGAAGGATTATTATAAAAGGAATAAATGATCTATGGCAAGGTGATTTAGTTGAAATGTTACCATACTGGAAATCAAATAAAGGATACAGATACATTCTTGTAGTTATCAATGTGTTTTCAAAATTTCTGTGGGTAGATCCAATTAAATCAAAGTCTGCAAATGACGTAACTTTGGCGATGCAAAAAATACTATAGAGAGCAAAATATAAACCGAAAAATCTACAAACTGATATGAGGAAAAAGTTTTAAAAATTTAATGGTTAAATTTAACATAAATTACTACAATACTTACTCAAATATGAAAAATAGTGTCGTGGAGAGAATAAATAGAACCATAAAAACTCTAATGTGGAAAAAGTTTAGTTTACGTGGAAATTATAAATGGGTAGACATTTTACACGAAATTGTAAAAACCTATAAAAATACATTTCATTCCACTACTGGAAAAAAACCATCTGAAATCAATAAAAACAATGAAAAAGAAGTTTTGAAATCATCTTATACATATAAGAAAATTGATTGATCTTTGAAAACCAAAATTTAAAATTGGTGACTATGTCCGAATTAGCAAACAAACAGAAGATTTTACAAAGGTTGGTCCAATTGGTCAAATGAAATTTTTAAAATATATGAGGTTAAATTAACAAATCCTAGAACATATTTAATTAAAGATGAAAACAATTTAGAAATTAAAGGAACTTTTTATGAGGAGGAGTTACAAAAGATCAAATCTCCTGAGGTGTACCTAGTTGAAAAAGTTTTAAGGCGGAAAGGAAATAAAGTTTTAGTAAAATGGTTAGGATTAGAGAAAACTCATAATTCTTGGATTCTTAAAAAAGATGTATTGTAATATGTTTTTATATATTTTTGATTTTTATATACAAATAAAAGATTAACAAGTACTTAATTGTTTTATTTCAAATATTTATTTAAATACATTAAATCTTTCTTTATAAATTATATTTCTATGTTCTTTATCCAAAATATTGCTAATAATTTTTTCGTACTCCAAAATCTTATTCACAAATCGCATCCTGTCTAAATAAAACTTTTAATATTCATATATTCGAGCATGCAGTTCTATATGCAAACTTCCACTTAACTAATAAATGGACTTAATTGTTAGCTTCATTAATATGCACTGATTTCTTCATAATATTTTCTTTTTACGGTATTTTTCTTTAGCTTATTTTCTAATTCGCGTGGATGCATTGTTAACATTTCCTATATTGTACTAACATTTTCACTGTTGGTGTTTTGGCTTGGATTAAGAACATTATATACATTCGTTAACAAATTACCTCCCTCATTGAGATTCGGAATTTGATACATATTGAAGTACTTATCGAATTCTTAGTTTCTAAGTATTTTAAGCCTATATTCAACAAGTTCTTGCAGTTTGCGCAAGGCAAACATAAACTCCGTCCACTTTTTCAATTCTTATAATAGGAGTAGAATTAATTTTTTCAAAATATAAAATAATGTCACCCATAATAACCGGAAACGAGTCATTTCCAGGCGTATAAAAATAACTTGTTATAACTCCCTGATATATCGCTAACTTTCTCCAATCTTCTTCATTAAAACTAATAAAAAATCCATTTTGTCTTCCTATTTGAATTGTTGGTGAAAAATCATCTAATCGCAATCCAACACGATCAAACTTTGAGGCACAATTGTTCAGATAATAAATTTTAAAATTAATTTCATTTTTTCAGTTAATTTTTTGCAAACTTCACTTTCACTGTTCATTTTAGAATTTAACGAATATACACTTGCTTGGGTAGTTTTAGTGAAGATTGTAGTTGCTATATTTAAATACTTATTAAAACTTCTCTGGGTTTTATATCAATTCCCCCACTACTCTACATTAGAATTCAAGGTTTTTAAAAACTGTTTCATAATTTACAAAGAACTTAAAAATAATAGTATTTTAATTTAATTTATATCGGTAATAAATACACCCCAGAGAAATTAATATTAAAAATACCAATAAAATTATTATAATATATAATATGTATGACATGCCAAAGTACAATTATAATTAAATTCGCATGAAGTGTTTTCTACATATTTTTAAATCCAGTAAGTGTCAAAAATCGTATTATTATAATAAAAATATAAAACTTTAAAAAAATTGCTGTCTTTACCAGCTTGTTTTATCTGGTAAGAAAAAACTACTGTACTATTGTTAATTTTTTCAGTTTTGATGAAATGGCAAGATTCGGGCCATACTGTTTCAATGTTTTTTTAAAACATATTTCACTTTTTAGCACTTTAGATGGATGATACACAAACATGGAGTTTGCTACAATAGCGTATAGTAAAATATGGGTATGCATAATAAAACAAACTGGATTAAATAAAGACAATGTATTTAATATAATACCAAGAAGAGAATGGTTATAATACAAGAACAAGTAAATTTAAATACTTTTGCAAACATTTTCAATAATACAAAATACATTTTACATTTTTATATTTCAAATAAGACTAATAACTATTTTTGGAAAACAAATAATTATAGAAAAAAATATTAGTATTGACAATTTTTATTAGCACATTTTAATAAATAAGCCACAAAACGGTAAAAATATAGAAAAAGAGAGATACATTAAATAATGAAATTAATTGTCATAAAATCTATTAGTTACCTTTTAAACATATAAAATCATTTTATAACTAATAAATTTCATTAGTACTTTTTAATACGTACATAATAGTAAAAAATAAACAATTTAGTGATTCTGGAAAAATAAGTAATTATTCTTAACACTTTAAATATTGATTGATCAAAAAAATTTTGAACAAACAAGTCAATATACAAAACATCGTTTCACAGGTGCCTATTTTGTCATTAGTACATTTAAATACATATTGTTCTTTGTTTTTTCTACTTTTCGAAAACCGCAAACATACAGCCAAGTCGCAAGTTTTAAAATATTTATAATATTCATCAATGGGACAGTCATCATATGTCAACTCAAATATTTCTGCACCACAGTAAAAACATCTGCAATTATCATTATATGAAGTGTAGTAAAATCCTGCTCTTGCTAACACTTCAAGGTTTCAATTTTCCGTTCCAATTTTTAAATGAGGAAATTCATAATTTCTATAGAAATTGTTGTAAATTTCAGAATCAAAGCTTTCTAAACACATATTTACTTCAAGTACTAAAGCAGTTAAATAAACAACTGGAAACTGACTACGAGTTCTTCTGATATTTAATATAACCTGTAACCTTGAAAATTAAAAGAGGAAGGGAAAATTGAATTTACAAATTTGAAAGGTCTTCATGGTTCATTGACCATGCGTAAAAAGGAATATCCTGATGACCCCAAATGTGTCGAAGCTGTTAGGCATTTTAAATCTTTTATCATCAGAAGACCTGAAGGACAATTTGCTTACTAATTCGGTGTAAATTGTATGTAAACGAGATTTAAATAAATACATTGTACAGAAGGTTTTTGAGTTATTTTCAACAACATCTTTGTAATGAATAAAATCTAATTGTTTTTTAATATTACTGGTTTTAATTCCCTTGGCCTTCTTAAGAGTATCACTCTCCGTTTTGAGACAATATGGGTTCACCAGCATATTCATCTTTAATCTTCCCTACTATAGATTTGGTTATTGGCATTTCATCAATATTATTTGATTTATAATTTAATGTGTGAAGTTTTTCTATATTACGTTTTAAATCTTCATGCACATTTTGCGTTTGTATTTCTAATATGATAGAGTCTGTGGCAGTGTACAAAAGTTTAACTTTATCTTCATAAAGAGGCTTCAAAAAGTTCAAATCATACATTACAGTTTTTGAAATATCTAAAATTGAAAATCTTACGTAAATTGGCTTATTATATTCTACTAAAACTTTTTGCATTTGGATAGCAACTAAATTCTCAGAAAACACACTTAAATCTTTAAAATACGGTTTGGCAATTAGATTTTCTGCTCCATCTTTTCTGTGATTTTTTGACCATTGTGTAACTAACCTTATGACAATTCTTTTATCGACATTCTCCATAGTTTTTCCATTTATACTGTTATTTGCTAATTTATAATTATTTTTATCAAATTCATTTTTAGACTCATTGCGTAGTTTTGTGTTCAAGTTAATATACGGTTTTAACCATGGTGACTGAGTAAACCCTAGAACTCTATGTACCCGAGTTAATTTCAATCCATGTTCAATGCATTGTTTTAAAAGTGTATAATGAATTACATATTTTACTTTATCTTTTAAATTTGGTATTAACTTTGTGCAATTAGAATTGGGGGGTTTATAATTTTCAGGACAAAAAAGAAAGTCATTATGAGCATCATGTAAATCCGTGGCATACTCCAAAACAACTTCAAGGACATAGCCTTTCTCAGAAGAGTCTGAAAGGTTTGTAATATCTAAATTGTCTATTTCTGATTTTGAAAGCCATATGACATTTTTTGTGGAAGATATTGAGACATTGCGTATCCATAAAGATTGGTAGCTTCGAGATACATAATAAAATTAGTAGGTTTTAAAGGATCAAAATCAGAAAGAAATAAATTATTGGCAACGGCTTTTCTACATGCGCAAGTACTAACACCACCTCGCACACTACTTTTAAAAAAATGTAACATATCAGGGTCCGTCAGAAGTTCTAATTGAACACCTGTATAGCGTAACAGGAATCAAAACTCACACCGGGAAATGTATAACAATGTGCCTGGTCTAATTTATAGGTGTTTGTACAAGTTTTTCTCAAATTTTGAAACATATCTGCTTAAAGTAAAACATCTGATTTTAGGTAAATATCAGAATAATCACCTAGGGTGTTACTGTGAAATAATTTCCACACTTTTATTGCCCTTTCATATTCTTCTTTGCTAATATGTTCATTCTTCAAGTCATTATAAAATTCCTCTTGTTCAGCTAATGCGGTTTTATTTAATTTTGTAAGGTCTTTAATATAACTGAACGGAAATACCCCCTTTAGTCGAATATATTTAAAATTTTCAATATCAGTAAAATATTTATGAACACACTGATTATCACTTAGCTTTTCAGATAATTTTGCAAGGGAATAAGGTAAAAATTGAAAAGAATCAATAAATCTTAAATGTATATACTTTCTTTTTCTTAATCCCAATTTTGGGTCATAAAAATTGTCTACTTCTATATGTTTCTGAAAGAAAATATATTTTTCTTTATTTTGTGCTATTACCGACAATTGCTCTTGACTGTGGCATATATTTTTTATAAATAAATGGGAATCGTAATTTTTTAAATTATGAAATATGACTGGAATAAAATGTGGTTGTTTGTAATTTAAGTTGCACAAGAAATGTGGAACTCTTGTATATTTTCCGGTTAAATGACAATGATCTGCCACTTTTTCATTATCATTTTCAGACGGTTTGTTGCAAATGTGATACTCGCTTGAATACTGATAGCTCAATTTTTCTAGTTCAGTTAATTTTTCTATTTTTTTAAGTTTCCTAAATACCTAATATATATATGTCATGAACCTCCCTTTCTAGAAAATTTATGAACACTTGAGCACAATTAGGTCCTCTGTATAATTTTAGCTTTGAAACATTATCCTCAAACGAACATTTTAAGTATTATGGAAATGAATAAGGGACATGTTCAAATTGTTTTACAGTGTAAGTTTTATCTAAACCTATCTCTACATCATCGGTGCTATCAACAGGTTTAAGTACACATTCAAAATCGGCATATATGACAAAAAGGAGCTTCCATTTGATTTTGAATATTTTCAAATTTAAGAATATGTCCCAGTACGTTTTTCCCAAATTTGTCTTTGTAATCTTTTGATGGTAAATTTAGTCTTAGAAAATCGCAGTCGAAAGTATTATGTCTAGTTAAATATTCTTCTGAACTAAAATACTGAAGACGTCCATCACATAGATATTTTTTTCCATTATGTCCATCACATCTATATTTTTTTCCATTACAAGTGGATTGCCAACAGTGGACCTTTCCTGTGGCCTCCTCGTTCCCCCGATCTGACAGTCTTAGACTATTTTATGTGTGGAACGATAAAAGGAATCGTTTATTTTAATCCAGTAACAACGGAAGAGGACTGTATGGCAAGAGTAAGGGACGCGTTCGAAAGTTTATCTCCAGCTTCAAACAACTTGCAACAAACCGTCTGAAAATGATAATGAAAAAGTGGCAGATCATTGTCATTTAACCGGAAAATATACAAGAGTTCCACATTTCTTGTGCAACTTAAATTACAAGCAACCACATTTTATTCCAGTCATATTTCATAATTTAAAAAATTACGATTCCCATTTATTTATAAAAAATATATGCCACAGTCAAGAGCAATTGTCGGTAATAGCACAAAATAAAGAAAAATATATTTTCTTTCAGAAACATATAGAAGTAGACAATTTTTATTAGAGCGTTCACCCACGTTTCTGTTTATCTGGATAACTCTGTTAGATTCCCCATAGATAATAAACAAATTCAAATAATCCTAGTGTGTGTAATTTAATCGCCCCGGCATGATTATTAGTTTAATAATTATTATAATTACTATAATAAATAAATAATATTTTAGTGGGTAATTGTCAAACGACAATAAATATTGCGTTTCTATAGTAACCAATTGGTTTTGTTTTCACTAGGCCTCTCATAGCCAACTAACAAGAAAATTTAGAAGCCGTCTGGCATTATTAGAATAAAAAATGTTAAATCGTTAATAACTCAAAAACTACAAATTTTTGGAATAGACAACTTTATACAAAGTCACCCTTATTTTAAATGTTAAATAAGATAAAATTATAAACATTGGGGTTTCCATTTGAAAAAAGTAACTTTTAACGATTTTTTAAAGTATATTTATAATGTCAGTTTTTGATCACCCTATATTTATTTATTATAAAAATATCAGCACAGGCAACTAAAGTGGATCCTTTTGGACCCACCCGCAAATAAATAATAGAGACTTAGTAGGTATTTTAATGATCGTTTGCACACATAAAAAACATAGTAGGTGTTTTATTAAAAGAAAATAGACTTTTTTCACTTTAAAAGGTGCACGATTCATTTCATAGTTTGTCCACCCTGTATATGTGTGGACAAAAATTTTGGAATTTGACTTTATATTAATCTACTTAAATCAGAAATATAACAATAGTGAAAATTCCCATCATCGTCACTAATTAATAATAAACTAATATGGTTTGGTTTTTTTAGATTTTGAATAATGTAGAGGACCTATTTATTACTTCATAACTAAAACTAAAGCTTTTTCTATTTTTTTCCAAAGAATAAATATTAATAGATATATTGTTCTGTCTTTTAAATTTTTCTACGTCCTTTAAAGCTATACGAAAGTCAATACCTGAAGTATCCAAGATTGTTTCGAAGTGCGGATATGATTGGATTTCATATTCCAATCAAGTTGGACGATACATTGCAGCTATCGCACACCACGCCAAACAATAATTGTCCTGATTTCGAAGGTTAAGAACAGCTCGCTTAAACTCAATTTCTATCGGTAGTGGAATGGAGGAAGAAGAACGTAGTGGATTATATTTGTTGAAATTCATTTCTAGATGCAAAAGTTTCAAAAGAACCCATCCTGCAACAAAAAAAATTTATTAAAATATATCAGATTTTTTATGATTTTTAATAAAATATAAAATGGTTTTAAAATATTTAAAAAATTAGCCATTTCGGTCTATTATTTCACACATTTCGTTAATGTTCGATATAATATCTGAGCTGGTACAAATAACTTTAAAAGGAGTATTGAATGGCTTGATTGCCTGAACTCCGTTACTAGGATTGAAGTAAATGCCAAGCCGGCACTCAAAGCTGTGTTATTCTTATGTGTATTGGTTCGAAAATGGCCACCCCATAGTGATGTTCTAATAGATTTCTTACAATGTTCACAATATTTGTTGCTTTCTAAAACAAGAGCATTCTCTAAATAACTTAAAATTATAATAGAAAAACACCAAGTAAATTCAAAATATGTTTACAGTGAAAAAATAAAAAAGTGCTGCCGTGACATAAAAATAGATTTAAAAAAGTCACTGCTGTCAATATTTCATGGAAAATTTCACGCCTTAAAATGGCTCTAAAACTGCAAATCGTAACTTAAATTTACATGTAAAATAGGTGAATTTGCAATCGTAATTGCATACTTATATTTAACAAAATGAATACCAATAAAATTTCGTCACTTTAACTGAACACACTCTGTATTGTGTATAGAAAAATTTTACAACTTGAATATATAAAATAAAGTAATAGGTATTATAAGTTTTAAAAATAATATATTGCTTTGCGTTGCCAGGCGTAAAAAAAATCTAGAATATACTATAAAAAATAAACTCTTACCTACTTTCTTTTTCAATCTTTGCTCCGATGAATTTTCTAAAACTTCTAGTTGTTGTTTGCCCCTTGCTGATATTTTTACACACATATTTTTTATGTGACGAATTAAATTGTCTCTTCTAGTAAAAAATTTGTTACAGTTTAAACATTTAAGATTTATGTTGGGCTGAAGTAAAAAAAAATGTGCCTTAACTACTTCTCTTCTTGGCAAGCACTCATTAAGTTTCTTACGTACTGAGTTAAAACTGTAGGAACAAAACTTAAATAGGATTTTAAAAAAAGGTTATAGGGGAGAGGGTGCGATACAAAAAATATGTGAATATTTTTTAATCCATAGAATCTGCCCACCCATCAAATATACATTTAATTCTATTCCAAATTTCCTCTTGTTCCTTATCGATGGATTTTTTTTTGACAAAGTAATCCGTGATTACCTACTTTTAGTTTTTTTTAATTGAATTTTGTGAATGCCAAAATGAATTTTTTGACGCATCCTTTGTCTGTTTGCGTCGAATTTGTTCTATGAAAATAAAATTGCTCAGGTGTTTTTGGTTCTGGAGAAAATGGTTCTGGAGAACATAGTTGCAATTTTGTATTTTTATTAGGCGTAAATTCTGCTTGAGAAATATCACTATACTGGGACCCTTAGAGAAAAAATTCTCTGCCCGGAAGTGATATCACTATCAGAATCAAATAAAACAGAAGGGGAATTCGGAGGTGAATTATTTTTGAAAATGTCATTGTTTCGACCAACTGAGAAATCCGAACCAAAAAGTGACCTATTATCACAGAAAGTGGGTTCTTTAGAACAATTGTTGGTAAAATGGTCAACAGAAAATTTGGAATTTGAAACATTTTCGGTAACGTTTAAATATTGCAAATTGTTACCTGTCGTGATTGTCGGCCGAAAATATACCTAAATAGTCTTTCGATTTTGTCATGTCTTCTAAATTTTATGAGTGAACCTCTAAAGGTTCGTCTTCATTAAATTGTAATATATCTAAATCAGAATTAGTTTCTAAGAGATTCTCAATCGGTTCCCAGTTGCTTAATCCCTCAGCTACTAATTCTGGTTTAAATACAACGCCTGCTAAATTTGAATTAGAATTTTGAGAAGAGATATTACATGATTTTTTTTTTGAAGATCTTATACCCAAGCAATCTTTCAATTTAGACATGTCTTCTAAAATTTCGTCAGTTGGTTCGACAATAGGATTGGAATTATTGTCCTCTAAAATATTAATTAACTCTTGTGTCAGGATATTATTAGAATTAGTTGTTCGCAAGTTCTCTTCAACAATAGTTTTTTTTTGTTTAAAGAATTAAGTTGTAAACGAGCATTATTTTCTACCATACCTTGCACCATGTCCCTGAAAGATCGGCTTGTTTGGCTTAAATTATCGCTTGAACTTAGAATCGCAGAAACATATACATTTTGCAAAATTTGAACTTTTTTACCCTCAATTTTTGTAAAAATGTAAAAATAATCTTATATGAAACGGAACGGAAAGAACGAGAAATATTTTAACTCGACAAATACGTGTTACAACGTTAAATGAAAATTAAGTCCATGCTTCTTTCCCCTTCCCCTCACCCGAAGCCGCTCCCGCCCTCACCATGGAAGGGAGGGTGTTGGGGGCCTAGAAAGCGACTTGAGTCGCTTTGCTCCCTCCCCCTCACCCTCCCCCTTCTCTCCTCCTCACTAATTAATTAACCCCTTCCCCCTCACTCCCCTTTCCTACCCTCCTCAATAACTTTCGTTTCCCCTTTACCCAAAATTTCATAACTTGGTATGGTATAATTTCATTTTAATTCCCACATTTTTTAAAATAGTGATATATTTTAACCAACCGTTAACCATAAAGTATATTAAAATGAATCGCGAAGAGCAAAACAATTTTTGGCATGGTTGACTCATTCGCATTGTTGGAAATAACATAAGATTAGTGCAGCAACCACCCCCAGAAGAACCTGTGAAACAGCCTCAGGGTAATCAAGAAGGGCGTCTTCAGGAGTGTCATCATCAACGAAGACGTCCTATTCGTTTGCTCAGACCTCGGAGGGTAGGCAGAAATTCTCCACCAAGATTTCCACCCCCGTTTCCACTACAACCCGCGGGGCTACGACCAGAGCAGGTGGATGAAGAACAGCATCACCCTGAACAAGGAAGGCGTCGTCTGGAGCGGCGGCGGGAACAAAGACGCCCTATCCATTTGCGGAGGCCTCAGTGGGTAGGCCGAAATTCTCCGCCACGAACTCCACCGGAGCAAGTGGGTGAAAATTCTTCAACCAATGGTCCTGACATTCCTCTTATGAGTCAGGAAAATATATTCGAGGGTCCAATAATGGTGGCAGAGATTTCTCAGAGTGGTAAGTTAAGTAAAATATTGATCTTAAAAATTTGTATTATGATTTTTTGAAGAATTTTAAATTATTTTTGTGTCTTTCAGAACAATCGGACTATGACGAATAATGCTGCACTATACGGGGGGAAACTGAGTGTTTGAGTGTACTGTTTAGTGTATATAGAAACAAAAAAATTAGGAACAGTGTTAGTTAAATTATTAGAGTGCTTAGAGATAATAGAAAAAATAGTGAAAACGATTTTTTAGAGACAATCAAATTATTACACAAATCATTGTATGGAATCTGCATGTGTCTAGTCAACCGTAAGTAATAATATTTTCGTTAAGTTTTGATTATTAATTGACTGCTTAAACAAAAATGTACACTTTTTTTTTTATTTGCAAATATAATATTTGTGGCAAATTTTGCTTTGTTTATTTTACATACCTAACATGTTTATTGTATATAGGAACAAAAACATTTAGTTGCACTACATATTTAGAAAAATAGTCTGTTAAACTATTAAAATGCTTAAAGACAAGTGAAAAGAGTGAAAAAGAACTATTTTTAGAGACAATAAAATTAGATGTAGTGTACAAAGATTTATACAAAATTTAAACAACATTTAGTAAGTTGTAATATTTTAGTTACATTATGTTTTAATTAAGTGCTTAATACAATGCACACGTCGTAAATTTATAGTCTCTTAAAGAAATTCGGAAAAGCAGATTTAAATGATCTAGTAATAGCGCAGTTAAAAATAATAGTGTTTACTAATAGTATTTTATATTGTGTTTTTCAACAATATTTCAGCAATTACTGCATTACAGATAGACAAAATAACACACCAGGCCCTTTTTTAATTTACATACATAACAAGTAAAACAAATTGATTTGTATTTGTATAGAGCTTAAAAAATATACGTGTCTTTTTAGTCACCTAATAAGCTCCACACTTATCAAATGGGAGTTGTTTTATTAAAGTGAATGTAATAATACCATAACAAGGCTATATAACACTAATTTAGAATTATTTGAAAAATATAACCTTAATAATATCCAAATGTTATAAATTTCGGTTAGCTGTATTTTTACGAATATCGGTATCTGGATTCTGACATAGGTATAAAAATAAATAAAAATCATAGCCCTTAGTATAACAGTCCCATAAACATATGAGTAGTCCAGATTATAGGCAATACTTTTTAATGTTAAAACTAAAAAATAAATTACGTTTTTGGAACTTTGTCAACTTCTATTTGAATTGTGTTTACATTACAAAAAACTCAAATGTCTGGAAGTATCATCTGATGATTTCGAACAAATTGCACATCTAATATCTAAATCTGAATATCTAACGCTTCGTTTATAATCAGTGTTTATATGTTCGTGAGAACCATTTCCAAGAGACAATTGATGTATGTAATAATAAAATATGTATTTTTTGTATGCCTAATACCGTACGAACTATCACATAACTTTGAACAATGCAAAATATTTTATCTATGAAATATTCACGAAAAATCGGTACTAACGCCTTTTTTGCCTTTGCATTTTCATCAGCTTGGTCAATTACTAGATATGAATCAACCGATTCAATTTCATTTGAAATAAAATTATTTACATCTTGAGCTCCAAACGTTCTCTCTGAGCAAGGGTGACGTTTACACAGTCATAAATGATCACCACTTCCAATACTTCATCCGGTAAAATTTCATTCACATTAGCCATGTTTATAGGGTTAAAATGTTTTTAAAATAAACTTTCACTTCACTAATAGTCAAGTTTTTAAATTCCATAAGGAGGCAATAATGCAAAGGAATGGTTTCAGAATTAAATAACAAAATGATAAAGCAATACTCTTTTCTACACAATGGGCACGTTAAAAAAACTCTCCACGGTCCACTCGACTAAACAATTAAGGCAAAATTTATGATCACAAGAAATAGGTCTGCATCTTTCTTTATTTTTTAAAGGTATATAGCAAATAGAACACTCATCGGAAATTTCTTCTCTCACTTTATTTTCTTTTTAATTTTACTTGCTCTAAAGCTCTTCGAGAGCCCCTTTTTCTTTTAGACATTTGGCAAGTTTCAGAAATGTTTGTTACTTTACATTTACAACTTTAAATTGAAGCAACAAAATCGTATTTACCCCTTTTAAGCTTTAACTTAAAGAGGGGAGTATCTCGAAGTAATACTATATTATTTGTCATAGCTTAAAGAAATAACCTTGGGCGACAAGGCTAAGTTAGCGAACTCGATTAAATAGTTTTCAATATTAGAGAGGAGGAGAAATAGATATAATTTTAAAATGATAGGGAGGAGGAGGAGAAGATGCATAATGCGGAGGAGGAGGAGGGGCTTCTCTCCTTAAATAACTACTGATCCTGATTCAAAAGCTTAAGAAATTTGGCCTGAGGAGCACTGTTAATGAACTATTAGCATCATTTTTGAACAATCGCAAAATCAGGGTTAAGATAGAAACAATTTATTCGTTGTATAAATATCAAAAACTAGGTGTACCTCAGGGAAGTGTTCTGTCTCCTTTACTTTTTTTTACTATTCATAAATGATATCGTACAACACCTTAAACTAGGAGAAAACGAAAAGCTAATATTATACGCAGATGACACTTCTTTAATACTTTCGGATTCCTCTTTAGAGGTGCTGGTAGAAAGAGCAAATTCTGTATTGAGCAGATTCAGTGACTGGTGTTTGAAAAATAAACTTCTAGTTAACGAAAATAAAACTCAATACCTAGTTTTTTATAAAAGGTGAGTAGCATATCTGACGCGTTTCTAGGCGTTTTGCGAGGTTATGTTAACCGATCTTCCACAGGAGATCTTTGAGGCCCAATATTTTGTTGTGGGGGCTCCGCTGAACTTTGGGGCCCAATATTTTGTGGGGGCTCCGCTGGACAAAGTTGACGTAATAGGACCCCATTCATCAACAAAGAAAGGTAGGTAACCTCATTGAATGTTACCTTGTGAGCCCCAAATATATTGATTTCGAGAGGGGGCACTTTGGGTCATCATTTTTTGGCTTGAGTATGATATATTGGGGCCCCTTCCTTAACAAAGAAAGGTGGTTAGTTGTGTATTGAGGGGCCCCAAATGTATGTTACTTTATGGGCTGCTATAAATGTCTGGGGCCCCGTTATTCCTTGATGACACATTTTTGTTATGTTTTGTGAGGTTATGTTAACCGATCTTCCAGAGGAGATTTGTTGTAAATATAATTGCAGGTTTTTTTTCTTTAAACTTTAAAATCCTTTTAAAGGATAAATTAACGTATTTTCTTTGAAATCAAAAATGCCTTGTGTGCTTTAGACACGCTACGAATAGATTTACTTAGCCCTTATTAATAAAATACATCAATTTCATGTACATTGTTTTATTTTTTTATCTTTAAACAAAAAACAGTATTTATATTTATATAATAACTTAGCGTTTGATAGTGCACAATGCCAAGTAGCACCATATGGATCCTTGTGGAAGTGACATTCAGGAACTTTCTTAAACTTGCTTAGCTTCGGTTCACTCTCCAACGGTATTTTAAAAATTCTTTCTGTGCTTATAATTTTTTTTTAAAAATTTGCCTTTTCATCTCCTTTAACGTATACTTTTGGGGCATCATATCTGTTCATAACATGTTCTAAGACATTTGCTATTTCATTCAAGTCTATTACACCAGACTCCCATAATAGATCATGATATGAGTTTTCAAGATAAGATATTGTTTTTAAATCCTGATCTTTTTCCATGCTTTTATTATATGGTGGTTTGAAAAGAAAATTTGAACAACGTGTTCCATCATACACAGCTAGTTCTTTTGGAATAAAGCCAGAAACACAATTAAATCATTGGATATCAAGACACAAAACTGAATTTTCTCCTGCCATAATCGAAGTTACGAGATACTACTGCTACCTAATCTACTTTCTTTTATAAATAAAATTCCACCACTTTTTTCTAAATTACTATTTCATTGGAGAGCCTTATCAAAACAAAGTTCAACTCGTCTTGACCTATTATAGATAAAACCAAACTAATTGGTATATTCAAAGAGGGAATAATGGTTAAATAATGACTGAACTTATACAAGTTTAAAATAGAAAAGCCTAAATAGATAGGTAGATGGGTGAAAAAAAAACAACACAACAGCAATATAACAAGTAGTATTTATTAAACATATTTATTAAAAAATTACAAAACATTTTTGTTGAAATATTCCTGAATAAAACATTTTATTTCTTTACAGTTATACCAAAAATATTTTCAACATATTTATTATTAATTACAATTCACTATTAGTAATTAACATATATTACCCATAAACACATTCTAGCTTTCAGGCATTTTTTCTTTACAATATAAATTAGTTGCAGTGCTTGATAATGGTGCATACAATACATCAATAAAATTATGTCTAGCAATCGACTTACTACAAAAACAAAAATATTTTGAACAAGTATTACAACTCAATGTACCACTTAAATATGGTTGGTGACTCTGAAATGCAAAAAACAATTATATTTTAGTATATCCCCAAGGGTAGGTGTCAGTATATAAATAATTTAGAATTCGTTTATCGTCTAATGGATTTAGTGCTACTTTTCTCTGATCAATAGTGTAAACATCGTGCTTAAAAGATTTAATTCATTTTTGAGAACACTCAGTAATTTGGTGATTAAAAAGACATTGATAATAATCTTCAAATGTTATTGTTTTCAAAGAGCTTGATTTTATTCCTTTTGCCTTTTTATGTTCTTTTTCATTTAAATTTGTGTTGGAATCAGTACTAACTTTATAAGAATACATCTTGGAGCGTAAGCCAATAAATTCAGTCATGATCTGTCCATGGTTTTCAACTTTCATTAAACCAATTACTTTTTTATTTTTTAGAGGTATACCAAAAACATTGTTTTTATGATAATCTGAAGTATCAAATTTATCTATATCTTATTTAATATGATTATATATGTTGTCAACAGAAAAATGATAAATCAATGAATCGGTGTCTGTATATAGTAATTTTGCAGAGTCGCCAAACTTTTTTTTAATATAGTTATAATGGAAATCATACACTATTGTTTTAGAAATATATAAAATTGAAAAACCAAATTGGTCTATTGAAAGTTACATTTAATTTGGACATGTCAATTAAAACCATATTATTATCAAAAATTGTTAAACTGTGAAATTTTGGTTTTAAAATATAATATCTACCTGACCATTGTGTAACTAATTTTACATCTTTATATTTCCTCACGTTTTCCATAGCTTTTCCGAAATTAACGTTATTGATTAATTTATGAAAGTTTTTATCATGATCGTTTTTACTTTGTTTTCTTAGTTCCGTATTTAAGTCAACAAATTGTTTATAGTAGGCTGATTGTTTAAATTTAAGAACTCTATGAATTTTAATAATTTTTAAACCTAGTTGAAGGGCTTGTTTTAGATTTCTATAATGAATAATATAGTTCTTTTTATTGTATAACGTTGTGAGTAATTTTGGAACTTTAGATTTGGAAATAGGTGGAATACAATGTTCAGGACAGATAGGTAAATCTTTGTGTAATTCGTAAAGTTCTCTGGGGTATAAAAGATCTAATTCAAATATATATCCCCAATCACCATCATCAGGAGTATTTAAATTATCAATGTTTTTCTGATAAAAATCGTTTACCCATTGAAATTCTGCTTGAGGTAAAGGTACACTCATTGCAGTACCATATAGATTATTGACATCATAATACATAATATATGAAGTTGCTTCATTACTATTATATTGTTTCTCCATAAATTTATTATTTGCTTTAGCATACCTGTTCGAACATTGAGAAATTCCTCCTCGTATACCCCTCTCTATAAACATAAACATGTTAGAGTCTGTAATTAATTCCAGTTCGGTTTTTGTCATTTTTAAAAAGGCATCAAGTGCTAATGAAGGAGTAGTAACATAATGTAAACAGTCAAGATTGTAAGTTGTCATACAAGTAACGAAAATTTTCAAAGATATCTGCCAATAAAAGTACATCTGTTTTTAAGTAAAGTTCAGTATATTCTTTTAAATTTTTAATTTTGTAAGTTTCCCAAACAATACAAGCATGTTAATAGTCATCATATGTTATATTTTGATTATTTAAAGAAGTATAAAATTCTTCTATTGCAAGTAAATGATCCTCTTTTAATTTGTCCCAGTTATTTAAATATTCGTACGGAAATACACCTTTTCGAGTTAACAAATTGAATTCATTATAATTTGAATAAAAAGTTCTAGTTTTTTTTTACAGTCGTCTGTTAAATAGGAAGCTAATTTTTCAATACTTGATGACATAAAGCGAAACGAATCGATAAGTCTAAAAGAAACATTTGTGTTTTCTATATTTGGTGAAAGAAATGTATCGTTCTTTGTTTACAGGTAGTAAAGTATTTTTTCCCTTTATATCGGTGCTAAGGGCTTTAATAAAAAAATGACTATCGTATCCGGATAAATTATGGAAAACAACAGGTATACGATGATTATCAGTATACATAACGTTACAGTGCTAGTGACTGGAACCTCTAAAAATAGTTGTCAAGTGATTATGGTCTTTAACAAGCTTTTCTCCTTTTAAAAATGGTTTTTCACACACATGACAATTTGGTGCGCTCTGAAAATACTCTAATTCTTCAATAGTTAGTTTTTTCATGGGCAGAGGATTTGCAAATATCTCTGCAATTTCATCAGCTAATTTTTTAAGTTAATTTATAAACCAAGTAATACAATCGGAACCAGTATAACAATTAAATTTCGATAATTGACTATTATATGAACATTTTAGATAATAAGCTATGCTGCATGGAACATGTTTCTGAATTTTTTTGTTCTTAATTGTGTAATATTTACATCATTTTCACATTTAGTAAGAATACATTCAAGATCAGCATAAATTGTGAAAGAAACCTGTTCTTTGTTCTTAAAATTTTTAAATTTTCAAATTTTTTCATGTTCTTTAGGCATTGTTATTTTGGTTGTATTTAATTTTTTACAGTCTATAGAATGTTTTAATAAATTTTGTTCAGACACAAAGTGATTTAAACAACGTTTACATATCCAAGATTTGTTATGTATGTTACCAATTTGAGAATTAACTAACCTAGATAAATTTTCTATGTATGCAAAATGAAAAAATCTAGTTTTAGGAACGTATGTGTGTACTTGATTAGCTATATATCCAATACATTCCTTTTTTATATGAACTGTGAGAGTTTATTGAAACACTGTTAAAACGAAATAAAATAAGTCTATTGAACTAGAACAACAAAATTCACATCCGACTTCTCGCATGTCCAAAAACAGAGTCTTCCTCTAATATTAATACAAATTTCAAGAAACATAAAGTTCCACTTCCTGTGCCAAAATTCCACGCTTTGATTGGTCCTATTCGTTGGCTAAAGGGGTTTTTTTCTATCTTCGTAAACTTTCCCATGGTCAAAATAAAAACATTCATTACAGATAGTAAAATGGGAATTTGGAGAAAGCTTTACTAAGAAGGGTCGTTTCGGTATTTTCCTATCATAAACCCTAAATGCAATAAACAGTTCACTATCGGTGATGGTTCCTATTATCGAACGTGCAACAACATAAAATCGTACAAAGAAGTGTTGTAAAAATAAAAATTAACGGATAGCATACAAGAACCTTAAAACTAAATTAGACTCTAAATGCCGATGGAAATTCCCACAATTATGTACAGAAAACTAAGTACCTACAAATATTTATCATTATTTTTAATATTAATAACTGCTTTAGTTTTTTTAACAAATTTCGGTAAATCTACATAAGTCGACCAGCCTACACTAATGGGGTTATACTTATTAATGTTAATTTTTAAATGAATAATTTCATATAAAGCCCACCCACTGTCCCTTTCTTCAAAACATTCTAATTTTGCTAAAATTTTATTTTTAATATTTTCATTATACCAATTTTTTAAATTAGTTGTATTATCAATTATTTCATTTTTTGTAGAAAATGTTATAATATCTGTTTCAGCAGTGTGTGGCTCTACAAAGTTTGCAGAAAAAATGCCATTGACTTTAATTAAAGAATGTTTTAATTCCTTCTTAATTTTAATGGAAAAACTTTTAAATGCCTTTGAAAAAAATTCTTTTGGGTCCTTAATATTAATAATAGTTATAACACTAGAGTCCTAATTCTCTTATTAAAGCAAGATTCAACATACATCCTGCCATATAACATTGTGTGAGCTATTTCTACATTGCTTAGATTTACCAAATTTAGATTTTTTACAATTTTTTAAGGTACATTGATAATGTTTTAAAAGTGCTACACTTGCTTCTATTCGAGAAAATTTTTTAATACAATCGGCTTTAGTTTTTATGCTTTTCTTTACAATAAAAATGTTTTTTTTCAAAATTTTACTCCACCTATTATATTCTTCTAGCGTTTTAATTATTCTAATAGCTTTTTCAAATTTTTTAATTATTACACCTACTAATTTATCCAAGTGTTCATGGTTGCAATTTTTTGTCTCTGAAAACTAAAAATAAAAAAGCGATTATTCTATATTTCGAAATATCTCTAGGTAATGAATTATTTATATGTATGTCACATTTCCAACTCAAAAAATTAAATTTACAGTTAGGATGTTTTTTTAAGTTTTAATCTATTCTTCTAATGTTACTACAGGTACTAATTTATCTGAAATTAAAAAAGCAATTAGCCCGTAACAAAATATTCAAAGATTCATGAAATAAATTTCATGCTATTGTTGTTGCTTCTACTTACATCATATTTTCTATTGTGGCTCGAGGAGGCTAGTACAGGATCTTGGTGACCATTGCTGTTGTCATTTTGAGAGGTATTTTGAGAAGTCGATGGGACTTCAGTTTTAATTTTTTTAGGATAACTCATTTTTAGTTTGAAATATTAAAATAGCTTTTATAAAGACTTTTGCTTTTGCACAAGAAATACTTTTGAACGAATGAAGACAAATGTCTTAAAAACCAAATAAGTAAATTCACTAATCGGTGATTTATTAAAAAAAAACAATAAATAAATTAGGGATATTCAGTAATATAATAACATTTTCTTATGGTTTTATTATATATAACAAATTTGTTATTAACCATAACGCTCTAATAGTGATATCAACTTGTTTAATAAACAGCGATGATAAAAGTAATTTTTATGAGATAAAGCACTTTTGAAATTTAATCTACATTTTGGTTTATTTTACCTCTAACCTTTATTATTTTTTACAGACATCATGGCTCCTTCTAATGAATTTTTTATAGATTGTGCGGTTGCATATGTTTTTTGTAGGGGAATGTCGTTTAAAATATTACGTTGCATATTATACATAGGTTTGCATTTATTTCGCTATAAAATTATTTAAAATACTAAATATTTTGTACAAGTTGAAGAAGTTATTAAAGTTAAAAAAGAAAAGATGTCTAACGTTCCATCAACAATAATAATTAAGTCAACAGACAAATTAAACTTTCCTATAAAAATGGCTTTGGTGGTGATGAGGGAACTATTCAGGTAAGTCATATTTTTTTTCTTCTTTTTATGTGAGGTATGTAAATTTTTAATGTTTTTTAAAATATTTCAGTTTGAAAGAATTTTTGTTTCTAGCTTTGGAGTTAAAAAAATTGAGGTTAAAGGAGAGAAAATTTTCATTATGCTGTCCTACACTCCGAAGCATGAAACCCTACTTACAAAATTTGGTAACCTTCCGTTGCATTACATTCTAACTAAAATGGAGGACGATTCGGACCTGGAAATATTTGAAAAAGCCCTTAAACGATACCATTTCAATCTAAAGGATAAAGAGGATGGTTTAGCGGCGATTGAGAATTCAGGGTCTCCGCCCAAAAAGCTGAAGATTTCCTCCTCTTCCTCCAGTGTGAAAGAGCTGAAGTCTCTTTCAACAGCAGCAGCGGGTTCTAGTTCCAGTTCCTTACCACCACCAACAGCAGCAGCAAAAGTAAGTCAGGAGGTAGAATGGCCAGACATACTAACCCTTTCGGAGGAAGAGGGTGAAGAAAGCCAAATATTTGATACACAGTTTTAAGGTACTAACCACATAACAGCATAAACATAGTTTAATATATTATTAGTTATAATGGTAAAAATTAAATTTATAACGACATATTATAAGGATTTTTTTCTTTGTAATATGTGTAATACTGTGTACTCAAATATTAGGAAAGAAACCCATGTACCAACGAATAATATTTTACTAACGTGTAATTTGTGTCAATGTGTTAGGCTTTTAGTTTATTTAAAATCAGAATTATTTGGTTACCGAACAAGAATTTATAATTATGAAAATAATGATAACACTACATTCACTTTAACATCATCATTGTTTGGTAGGTAAAAAGCATTGAGTTTTAATGGTATATTATTGTAGGTTTTAAGTGTATTTTTGTAAAATTCTGGTAAGTTGTTAGTCTAACAACATATTTATCTTTTTGTTCTTGCAAAAACTCTTCTCGTTCAAGGCAAGCATTTAGATGGGCAGAAAGTTTGTTATAGGCTTGCGTTTGTTTTTGTAAATCGGTTTTACATTGATTTAAGGTATTGTCCACATTCTAATATCATAGACATTATACTATTCTTAGTGTAAATATGATTTATTACGATGAAATAAGAATCTCCATACAAACTCAAGATTTGTATACTTTACCTGGACGAAGCTATTTATATATTGAAGGAAAAGTCTTAACAACTAAGGATGTATACAGTGCGCATGTCAGTTTTGTAAATAATGGAATTGCATACTTTTTCTATGAGATTCGTTACGAACTTGATTGTAGTGGATCGAAATAGAAATCCAGGTATAACTTCAACTATCAAAGGCTATGTCTTCTATACCACCAACGAAATTAAGCGGTTAGAAAACGCCGGTTGGTGCATTAATGAAAATCCTACCTTACTTGATAATAATGGTAATTTTAATATATGTTTACCACTACGCACTCTATTAGGATTTGCTGAGGATTTTCAAAAAATAATTATGAATGCAAATGCTATTATAAAAACCGGAAATCCACAGGCTGCCGAAGAATATAAAGTAGTTCTATCAAAAATCTTATGGAAAATACCTCATGTGTCAGTATCTGATGTGGAAAAATTGCGACTATTAAAAAATCTTGAAAGTAATCGAAATTTAAATATTGCATTTAGAAGTTGGGAATTGCATGAATATCCTGTTTTACAAGAAACTACAAGTCATACATGGGCTGTCAAGAGTACTGCATTAATTACAAGACCACGGTTTCTAATATTTGCTCTATCAACAGATAGAAAAAATAAAGTAGATAAAAATATGAGTGTTTTTGACCATTGAAGCTTATCAAATTTCAAACTCTATTTAAATTCAGATGTTTATCCATACGATAATCTTAAATTTAATTTTAATACCTGAGTGCTCTATGAAATGTATGTACAGTTTCAAAAAAATTACTACTATCGACGTCACGGTGAACCATGCTACGAACCACTTAAATTCCATGGAGTTTGTCCTTTCGTTGTAGTTGACTGCTCGCACCAGAACGAGACACTTAAAACTAGAGCAATAGATATTAGACTGGAATTTGAAAGTACAAAAAATATTCCTGCAAATACTACAGCTTTATGTCTATTAATCCACGACCGCTTGGTGAAATATAATCCATTAAGAAACTTAGTGAAGTCGGTATCGTAAAATGTTCATCTTAGATGTGCAAAGATTTCAATATAAAGACAGTGACTTTATTTGTAAAGAAATATCAATAATCAACTTGAAGGATGAAACAATACATCATACCTTAGTGAATTATCCTTATGGACTCAATTGGTTCAATGATAACATCCAGCAACGTATGAGATGGTTGACCGATAACATCCATGGACTTGAATGGGATGAAAATAATTTTAAGTATATTTCTTATGAAACTATTTCCAAATATATTTCAGATGTTGTAAAAAATGAAACAATTCATGTTAAAGGATTTGATAAAAAAGTTTGGTTAAAAAAACTTATATCAAATAATGTAGAAGAATTTCTTTTTATAGGTTGTCATAATTTAAATAGACTAAAAAGAATATATAAGAATCATTTTAATTTTCATTGTAATGCGCATTTATTTGATGCAAAGAGATGTTCTAGAGAAAATGTACTACTATTATATAATTGGTATATAAATAAACCTAATTAAAAAAAATGTTATCTTTTATTTACCTATAAAACTAAGAAATCATTAAAAATTAGTTAATAATAAAACAATGCCTGTACCATCAGCATCTAAGTGTCCTAAATGTAAAGGAGAATCAGATATATATCAATCAAAGTGTGTACCTTGTGATGTGCAAAAATATTTTAAGGAACAAGTCAAAGCAAAACATATACCGTCTCGTTATTTTAATGGAAACGAAAACAAAGGAAACGAAAGAGACAATCGGCATGGAAATTAAAAAATGTGAAAATTATATTCAACATACTTTTTCATGTTCCATTTGTCAAAGTAAAGTAACAAAATTTGAAAACAAAAACCTGTCGCAACAAGTTCGAATTCTAAAATATTGCAACAGTTGTTTAATAAATCATATTTACACTAAGAATAGTATAATGTCTATGATATTAGAATGTGGACAATCACTTAAATCAATATAAAACCGATTTACAAAAACAAACGCAAGCCTATAACAAAATTTTTGCCAATCTAAATGCTTGCCTTGAACGAGAAGAGTTTTTGCAAGAACAAAAAGATAAATATGTTGTTAGACTAACAACTTGTAGAAAAAATAGGAAAAAAGCAATGAAAAACTAAGAGATGCTGGTGCTATAAAAACCCTTTGTTGTATACCTAGCTAAACAAAAATTTCAAACCTACCAAAATACATAAAGGGTTACCATTAAAACGATCAAATTTTATATAAATGGGGAATACGGTTAGTTAAAATTATTAGTAGTTTTCTACCAGCAGTAGTAGCAGCAACTATAAAAAACAAAACACGCAAATATCAGTATTCCAACCTTATTTTTTGTTGACGTTCAAGGATTCGAAAGCGGTAATGTACTTCTTCCATTCCATTGTAAGGAGATAGCAATATATTCTTCACATGTTCACGAGTTGGAGCATAAATTTATATCGATGCCAATAAACAACTTGAGTGCCTTCAGTACCAGGGTACAACAATCGATTAAATCAACAACAGAACGAGTTCATGGTCTAGATTGGTGTCATTTTGGTGATTTAAACCAAGAAGATATTCCTGCTTTTTTGAAAGACACTATTGGTCGCTATACAAGACAAACTGTAATTATTAAGGGACACCAAACGAGAGCATTTCTAAAAAAATATTTAAAAGATGCTGAAATTATCGACATTGAAAAGGATGATGACGATTCAAATGGTCATGATGAACTTGACTATTGCCCTTCAAATTCTTTTTTAGATTCAATTTTTAAATCGTATCATTGTAATAAACATTATATTAATAATTTGTCTTGTGCAGTAAAAAATGTATATAATTTAGCTCATTGGTATCTTTATTCTAGAAAGGTATAAATAAAAAAAAATGTTAAATATTTGTTGTTTTAATTTTACCTAATAAAATAATATCTCATGTCCAAGGTGCCCTAGGCTAAGTAAATCTATTCGTAGCGTGTGTAAAGCACACAAGGCATTTTTGATTTCAAAGAAAATACCTTAATTTATCCTTTAAAAAGATTTTAAAGTTTAAAGAAAAACAGATCGGTTAACATAACCTCACAAAACACAACAAAAATACGTCATCAAGGAATAACGGGGCCCCAGACATTTATAGCAGCCCATAAAGTAACATACATTTGGGGCCCCTCAATACACAACTAACCACCTTTCTTTGTTAAGGAAGGGGCCCCATTATATCATACTCAACCCAAAAAATGGTGACCCAAAGTGCCCCCTCTCGAAATCAATATATTTGGGGCTCACAAGGTAACATTCAATGAGGTTACCTACCTTTCTTTGTTGATGAATGGGGTCCCATTACGTCAACTTTGTCCAGCAGAGCCCCCACAACAAAATATTGGGCTCCAAAGTTCAGCGGAGCCCCCACAACAAAATATTGGGCCCCAAAGTTCAGCGGAGCCCCCACAACAAAATATTGGGCCCCAAAGTATCTCCTCTGGAAGATCGGTTAACATAACCTCAAAAAACGCCTAGAAACCCGTCAGATATACTACTAAGGTGGGTCATACCAGACTACAAAAATATTCTTGTTGGGTTCCACAAAGTCGTGTAAAACCAACTTTAGGACGCAAAAAATTCTGACTCTGCCTAATATTCTTATTTTGGAAGCAGCATTGTATGTTTTCCGATATAAAGAAAAATTTCCAACTATTTCACTATGGCACGAGAAATGGGAAAATATTTTAATTACAAATCATAAAACATCAACGTACAAGAAGGGTCCACATTGCTTTTGTAGCTATATTTACAATAAAGTTCCTATAGATATCTACTGGACAATGCATTCTATTCCGTAGCAGATTATTTAAAGTTATAGTGTGTATAATGTCCGATTTACTTAGTTTTTAGATATATACATGTATATTCTTTTCTTTTTTTGGTAATTTTTTTTAAGATGTTACTTGTAATTTGGTTTATTTTATTACCTGTATTTTGTTTTATACTTGACTATGTTAATACCTGTTAAGGTCTGCTTAACTGTACCGAATAAATAAATAATTTTTACTTCCCTCGTAAAAAAGGGAAGTGTTGTATGGTGAAAAAATCACCATCTGAGATTTTTTCAAATCTTCATGTTTCAGGGTTCCTGAATGCCGAAAAACATGTTTTCTCAAGTCCGTCAGTCTGCCTGTCTGTTTGTCGGCCTGTCTATTCGCGGCATAGCTAAAAAACTACTTAACTGTCGTATAGGGATAATGATTAAAAAAACAATAAAAAAAATAATAAGACCAAATCTTCACCAAAAACGTATTTATTTATGCTCGACGCGCTTCGGTTAAACAACCATTTTCAAGAGCATGTAAATATCTAAAAAATGTCAAAATTCAATCAGTCAGGAATAAAATAATATAAAATAAATCACTTACATCACGTTAACACAGGATAAACATTACATCAACAAATAAAAGACCAACGTTTAAAACACCTACATACATTAAAAACTAATTATAATCTACTGAAAGATGAACTGTAAATGTGTCCTGGCTGTGAAAGGCAAATCTATTCACAAGTCGAGTATATAAAAACAAGCATATAAAAATAAACATTATTTTGGTTTAAGATAACAATATAATATGAGAATTGCTTACTATTTATTATTTAAATAATTTTATTATTTGGGCCGCCTCAACAAATTGTCTACCGATGGCTGTCATATAGGGATAATGATTAAAAAAACAATAAAAAAATAATAAGACCAAATCTTCACCAAAAACGTATTTATTTAGGCTCGACGCGCTTCGGTTATACAACCATTTTCAAGAGCATGTAAATATTTAAAAAATGTCAAAAATAATATAAAATAAATCACTTACATCACGTTAACACAGGATAAACATTACAACAACACATAAAAGACCAACGTTTAAAACACCTACATACATTAAAAACTAATTTTAATCTACTGAAAGATGAACACAGTCGAGTATATAAAAACAAGTATATAAAAATAAACAATGTTTTGTTTGTTTAAGGTGAACGCCAAATGCTGATTTATTATCATTTGGAGATTTTTGAGCGTTGAGATGTTCTTGGATTTTCAGTTTTAAGCTCCTACCTGTTTTACCAATGTAAGAAGAACTGCAATTGCTACAATCAAGTTGATAAACCCCACTTTTCTTAAGATTGTCTATTTTATCTTTGGTATGTGACAAAATTCTACACAAATTCCATACAGAACTATAAATTATTCGTACATTTTGTAAAACATTTTTAAATATATTTCTAATTCTAACTGATACTGGACCAATGTAACTAATTTTTAGAAATTTTGGTGGTTGCCACGGGGGAATTGGGTTATCCATTTGACTGTTACATAACTCCCTATGGACTTGCAAAAACTTTTTATTAATTAGTTTGTCAATTAGAGCTTTGGAATAGCCATTGTTTAATGTATTTGGTATATAATATTTCGTTCGTTTATGAAATCAACAGGTAAAAGAGGTACATAAAAAGCCTATGGATCAAGGAATGAAAAGCTGCTAGTTTATATGAAAATTGATGATTAAAATCGACAGGGTTTGTTATTTTTCTTAGTAATAGAGAGATCTAAAAAATTTAAAGTGTTATTACTTTCAACTTCCATAGTAAAACGTATATTAGAATGTAGCGTTTTTTAAAAATTGAGAAAGGAATCAAGTTCTACTCTGAAACCTGTCCAAATGACAAAAGTGTCGTCAACGTACCTGCGCCAGAAGAAAACATTTTTAAAAAGAGGTTCTATTGACTTAAACAAAATATTATTTTCGAAATTTGACACAAATATTTCGGCTAATAATGGTGATAAGCTGGAACCTATCGGCAAACCATCCAGCATTCTATACAGTTTGTTACTAAATCTGAAAAAATCACATCTCAAACATTTATTTAAAAGTGTCAAAATATTTTCCCTGTCTGTCAAACTTAATTCTATCTGGTCATCTAACATGGATTTTACAATGTCTGAAACATTATTTCTGGGTATGCTGGGAAATAAATTAACAATGTCAAAAAAGATACTAAAAGAAAACTACTTGGTAAATTTATTTTATTTATTTCTTTGACCAGCTTTAAAGTGTTTTTTATGCTAAATTTATTGTTAAAATTTAGAATTTGCCTTAGAAAAGTATTAAGCCATTTCTCTAAATTATAAGCTGGAGCATCTATAAAACTCACTACAGGTCTTATTGGTGAGTTTTCCATATAAACGAGGCATTTTTGGATTCATTGGAATAAACGGTGTATTACATCCAGTCTATTAAATGTATGTTTTAAAACTCTGATATAAACGTTAAGTGTTTCACGTGTAAGTTCAACGAAACTGTTATTATTATTAAAAAAATACTCCACTTTTTGAATATAGTCGTCTTTTTTACAAATAACCAAACAGTTACCCTTATCAGCTTTACTTAAAACAAGGTTATTATCTTTTATTTTATGATGAATGGATTTTAGAAGCTTTTGTTGTTGTTTTAAAATATTATTTTTAGAGTTTTTTGGAGTGTGTTTCAGGCGTCTTAAAATGTATCTACAATTACCCCGAATTAAGTCTAGGAATTGACTTTCTGATAAGGATAAGCCAACCTCAATATCTGCTAAGAGGGATGTTATATTAATCTCATTAATATCACACAAAGGACTAAATTTTAGGGCCTTATTTAGGAATGAGAGTTCAGCTTCTGTAAAGTGACAATTTGATAAATTAAGTGTTCTAGGGGGAAAAACAAAATCTGAGAATTTTTTGTTTTTATTCAAGATATTCCTGTCTTTTATTTCTTTGAGTTTTTTAATTTTATTTTGCAAACCCATAAATTTTTTTTGAGATGACAACCTTTTTACGTAAGTTTTGTTGAAAATTATCTAAGCCTACAGGCGTAGAGCTTAAATAAATACGTTTTTGTGAAGATTTGGTCTTATTATTTTTTTTATTGTTTTTTTAATCATTATGTTCCGACTTCACCCTGGAGATGAACTCAACATATAGGGATAGCATGGTAAAATTTTGATAAAAATGCAATATGGCAGAACAAAATGGCGGCCTAGTGAAATATTACTAAAAAACTATTTATCCTATTAATATCAAATTTTGCACAAAAATCAAGTATTATGTAGGAGTCAACTGGTAAAATTTTGGTACGAATTCAAGATGGGGGAACAAAATAGTTCCCTTAAAAAATATTTATAAATTCAGCCTGAAAATACAAATTAATGGACTGATTTCGAATTGTGTGTAATAAATAATTGTGGTATAGAAATGAACTAGTAAAACTATAGTACTAACTTAAGATGGCGAAATAAAATGACAGCCAAATAAAATATTTGTTATTGTTAAAAAATCACACCTTCAGATTATACATATTTTCAGGTTTTAGCGTTCCTAGATAAATATTCGGCCTAGTGAAAGGTTAAAAAAATTATTACTTAAAAACTAATTATCCAATATCCTCACATTTTGCACAAAAATCAAGTGTTACATGAATGAACTAGTAACAATTTGATATGGACATAAGATAGCAAAACAAAATGACAGTCTAATAAAATATTTAAAAACTCGGCCTGAAAAAAACTACTTATTAGATTAATTTTAAATTTTGTGAAAGCATTAAGTGTGATATAGCGGAAAACTGGTAAAGTCGAAGTACAAATTCAAGATAGCCGAACAAAATGACGATCAAATATTTTTTTAAAAAAATCAAGGTAAAAATTTTGCAAAAAAAATAAATATGATACAGGGATAAACTGGTACGAATTCAACATGACGTAATAAAATGGCGGTGTGTGACAATGTAAAAACTACTTGTTGAATTTATTTCAAATTATGCCCAAAAATCAAAGAATGCAATATGATGGAACAAAATGGCGTCCAATAAAAATGTTGAGAGATGAGTACAACTAGCTCCAAAACTTTGTACAATAAAACCACGTGGCGAAACTCATAACCCAAGAGTAATTAAATTGAAAATAGAAAAAAGATTAACCCGGCAAGAACTATTATAAGCCCATTAAAATTTGGCCAACTATAGGCACGTGTTTCTGACTTAAGGTCTTCACCAGTACAGTCAACTAATTGAGAGACGAGTACAACTAGCGCCAAAACTTAATACATCAAAACCACACTACCAGTTTCGCCACAGGTGGCTATATGCTGCTTCGTGCTAATAAAGAATCAAGTCCGGCGAAGTTTTCGGATGTTCTCGGTGTGGTTTTGTTGTCTTAAGTTTTAGCGCTAATTGTACTCGTCTCTCAACTAGTTGACTGACTGATAAAGAACTTAAGTCAGAAACACGTGTCTATGGTTGGTCAAATTTCAACAAGCTTTAGCGACCGTCCCAAAAAAATATTTTTTCTACTATATAATAGATTTTTCAGAGTTAATTTCTTTTCTATTTTCGATTCAATTACTCTTGGGTTATGAGTTTCGCCACAGATGACTATATGCTGCTCTGTGATAATAGAGTATCAAGTACGGCGAAGATTTCGGATGTTCTCTTGGTAACCACAAATGTCGGTTTTGCTCCTGTTGATGACTCTGGTGTGGTTTTGTCGAATTAAGTTTTAGCGCTGGTTGTACTCGTCTCTCTATTAGTTGAGTGTACTGATGAAGACCTTAAGTCAGAAACATGTGTCTATAGTAAGCCAAATTTCAATGTGCTTTAGCGGTCGTCCCAAAAAAAAGAAGAATAAAAAAGAAATAAATAAAAAAAAAAAATATATATATATATATATATATATATATATATATATATATATATATATATAGTGAAGAAATTATAATTGGAGTATCGGACTTTAGGAGGCCTGAAAAAGGAAAACTGCTGTTTTAGCTAACCAAGCTTTCAAAAATGTTTATTTTCTTCTTCAGGACTAAAAAGGGAACATTTATGTTAAACAAATAAATATGTCAATAAAAAACATATTTAACTTACTGCTAGGTGCAATTAATAAAAAAAATTTTCTCCAAAAACGTTTTAAGGGTGTATAAATACTAAAAAAACAAATTATGTATAATAAAAAGATTTGCAAATTTTTTTTTAAATGGCAGTAATGGCGGCGTGCCAGCATTGAAAGTGGTTTCGCTGCATGTTTGTAAAAATTTTTTTAAAAATTTGAAAATGTAACCAAAAATTTTATTTTACTGTTGATATGTGTTAGTTACCGTCTATATTCTAGTTACGTACAAGTTTTAATATTAAGCCTGTTGCAATGGGACTGTTTTATTTTTAACTCACTTTGAAGGGTCCTGAAGAAGAGAATAAACATTCTCGAAAGCTCGACCATACAATAAAGAGTATTCCACACTAGGTCGTTCATAATTTCTTTCTTTGACTGCATCCCCACCTAACCAAGAACCTGGAGGATAGAATCTTTCGCTTTTTGTAAAAATTATATTCTTTTGGTTCAAAGTGCTTATATATATATATATATATATATATATATATATATATATATATATATATATATATATATATATATATATATATATATATATATATATATATATATATATATATATATATATATATATATATATATATATATATATATATATATATATATATATATATATATATATATATATATATATATATATATATATATATATATATATATATATATATATATATATATATATATATATATTTCGTATATAAATTTACACCAAAACTAGTCTAGATGTAGATCTTATAGGGATTAGATTTTAGGTGTCAGTGCGTAGAACTTCGATAATTTTAAATGGTGTAAAACTATGAAAAAATCATATTTTGAGAACGCGCAAACCGATATTAGTTAATCTAAAATAGAAATAGTTGAATAAATACTTAATTTTTTCCTCGATTATAATAATAAAAAAATATCATAATGTTATAAAAAACTGCCTAAAACGAAAAATTTATTTAACTTTTTGTATATAATTTTTTTTCGACTCTACAGGGTAGCCCTAAAACGATGATGCAGCTTTCTGAAAATGAAAAAAAAATTCAAAAACATTTAGCATTTTTAATGAGACAGGCAAAATTTCTTTATCTTTTTGTTAAAAAAAACGTTTTTTTCTTTTTTTGCTTTACACTAAAAGGCTTTCCTTTTAAATTTTAATTTTTAATTCGCTTAGATAAAAGGTGAGCAACCCAAAGAGAAGTATACAAATTGTAAATTTGCAATACAATTCACTTAAAAATTCAATATTGAGAATTCGCATGCATAGCTTTAATATAAATAAATCTAAATCAATAGTTGATATTTTAAAAATAAACAAATATTTTTTCCACCTAATGGCCAGCATAATGAATAACATGAACGTCCTTGCACTCTTTAAAACATTTTAAAGTCGTAATGTCAAACTCTCATTATCACATTTTCACTTGGTGATATTTCAGTCTTCGTTTATGCATAATATATGATCAGCTGACTGAGCCTGAAATGTGGATCAAAGCTCAATGCCATAGATTTTGTTGCTGCATTGCCAATAACTACGTAATACGGTCTAATTATAAATCCGATTTTAAAATGTACCATAATGAGACGTAGTTCGAGATTTAGGCATACAATTTGTTTGTGTAGACTGAACCTACTGTTCTGCACAATCGAAAACGGCAAACTTATGTTTATAAATTAGCTCATACTAAAACAAGTACAGAGCGGCCAACAATTTGAATTCGTACTTAATTATTATAATATCGGAGCTTACAACGCTTTTTGGCATTGAATTAACTACACCTATAACAACTTTCGTTAGATTACTTTTACAATATTTTTTTAATTACACTGCTTCTGGAAAATAGACATGACCTATAGCTTTGACCTGTAAATAATATGTTTCCCCGACATAAAAATATGTATTAACTAAGTGAAATAAAATAGAAATATTTCAATTGGATTGGACCTGACTTATATTGGATATTATAGCTTAAACTTTTTGTTACGCTTAAAGCCATGTTGTTTATTTAATTTCGTCTAGGCTACACCTAAAAATCAAATAATTTGACGTACCTAGAGCTTAGAGTCCTAACTCTTTAAACAGGTTCGTCGACCCCTCTGAGGAAAAAAAGAACTGTAAAGATTTCATACCACAAGAAATTGAAACCTAATGTAAATTGTTTTTACTTTACTCACAGCGTCCCTCGTACACAATTCAATTACTTAGAAAACCAGTCTATATAAGCGTATAATAATTTGGTATTAACTTTTTACAAATCCTATATCCTAAAAGTAATTAATTTTTTTTTTACTTTTTAATATATTCATTATTATTATTTATTTATGTACGCTTCATAACATTATTTATTCAATTTTATTATTTTCCTCCATAAAACGAACGTTTTATGCCAGGCATTGGAATTTAACCGCAAAATTTCAAGTCAATTGGATAAGAATCTTTTTAATAATATTTTTTCACAATTTGTAACGACGTTGCTTTGTTCCGTCATATTGGATTTTTACCAAAATCATTTATCCCCAAACGACCATTCATATTTGAATAAAATTTGAATTTGAAGCCAATCGGATAAGTAGTTTTTGAGCTATGCCGCGTACAGACAGAACGACAGACCGACAGGCTGAACTGACAGAAATGGGACAGGGACCCTAAAATGCAAGGATCTGCAAAAATCTCGGAGGGTGATATTTTCATGATTACAATACTTCCCTCTTAAAATGGAAGTAAAAAATGGAATATAAATTGGGAACGCAAAATTCAATCAGGAAAAGGAAATTGCAGAGTTTCAGTCATATTGCCTCACTAGAGTCACAAAAAAAACGTATATTGACAGTTTCTCGAAAGAGGGAACATAAAAACAAAAAACAAAATTTCTGTTTTTGTTTTTGACGGTTAAATATCATTGTTGGCAGTTACTGAGTCTTGCTTCTTTAAGAAAGAGTTTTGAGTATACTGTACCGCAATATAACTAACGTAATTTTCTATTGCAGAAGGAGGTGGGAAACTCATTACGTGGTCAACAACGAAGTTGAAGCTAGCAGTATTCGAGTAGTATTTCCTTAAATTCAGCTTATTTTGGTTGCGTTTAAAATACAAATTCTATTTGTTTTGTAAAATCCAACAAAATTTCAAGAACAACAAAAAGCCAGCGGTCCCCTCATTTCATTTTAATTCATTAAAAAGTTTTCAATTTTATTAGATCAGAACAACGTTTTCCTTATTTGTTAACAATCAGACTTTTGGTTCAGCGTTCCTCTTATTTGTTAAGGATTAAAATTTTTTTTCCAGTTCATTGATCAATACAATATCGTTTTTTTCCAGTATATTTTTTTACTTACCGAGTTATCAAATATTTATTTTAAAATGCTTTCTTTTATTTGCACTTGCCCCTGTGTCGTTTATGAGTGCTTATAGGGGAAAGTAACTGCCCCATGATACGGAGCAAGTGAAATCTAACGTAGTTCGATTAAAGCAATATTGTAGCTATAGCATATATTATTGTCACATCCGTTCAGATAAAAAAAATTTATTTTTTAGGGGAGTTTAAAACACACCTGATTTTTTGAGTTCGACTTTCGCCGATTATCACAACATGAACATAGATCGTTTAACTGAAGAGAAACTACCAAAGAATAGGTTTGCGTTTTACATTGTAGGAACATGTGGCTGATTGTTTTAATATGTTCCTTTAAATGCCCAATTCGATGAGCATTTCTATTAAAAATGACCAAGAAAAGATACTGAGGTCGATAAATTGTTGCCAACGTATATAGCATTAAGTCTGGGTTAGTGATTGAAAACGTTAACGTCTTGCGTCGCCGTTTGCGCTGTCCTTGAAGTTTGCTTAACGTAAAGCAATGAGTACGGTTATAGTTTCGTCGCCAGCCGTATGAGTTTCCACTAGCCGTCGAAAAGATGGCCATCTTTAACTTTGACGAAAGCGGCTAGCGTAAAAATTTTATTTTGACATTAAGCATAACCTAAAAACATTTTCAGTTGTTATTTATTTTCAACAGGTAAAAAAAACATGGATAATGTAGATGATATACTTAGAAAAAAATAGTGAGTACTGAAAAAATATAGAACTAATTATTGTATTTATATGTTACACTCTAGTTTTTTTTTCTTGACTATGAACATATTTTTACCAAATAATTTGATTTTTAGTGGACGTTGCATTATTTATCCAACTAGTTGAAAGTTATAGGCATTTGTATGGTACAAGACAAAAAGAGTACAAAGATATATCAAAAAAAGAGATCAGCTGGACAGAAATTTCTAATATCATGAACTTATCAGGTATGGTATATAATATAAGGTATATTCTATAGTTATATGAATATTCTGCAAATAGAGATAGATACCTCAAAAGGACTAAATTTATTTTTTGGAGAAAAAGTAGCTGTTTATAAAAAATTACTTGTTAAAAAAATGTCATTCACATTTAGAGAGGTTCTTTTTAATAATTTTCTTCATAAAGATTTGTACATAGTATGTGTACACGTGATACAGTCTAATTAATGTAGAAAATCAGTTTTTGTACATATTATTTTAGAACTCTTTCTTACTTGACGCAAGCAAAAAAGTTAAAAGTGACAGAGGTTTTAAGCCTGCAAAGCCAAAGTGAGCTAGAAACTCCTCAGAATGATGATATGGAATTTGTAGAGACTTCAGAAACTACACTAGGCATATTAACTCCTACTACAGGTAATGATATTACATTAACTAAGTTTATTGCATTATTACCTTTTTAATGTTGTTATCGTATAATATAATACCACTAGTTCATTATAATTGATGGTAATAATAGCTTGAAGGTGTGTCTTTTTAGCTTCAAACTACCAAGTTTATTATCATTCCTTAAATGAGAGAGATTGACTCCGATAGAGGAGGGCTCTTTTGATTTTAAGAAGAAAATTGAAATAACTGAATACATTGGTTATTTTAATTGCACGAAATCTGTATTCAATCAAATATTTTCTGAATAAAATTAACAGGGACAGAAATATTCGAAATTGCTAGCAGTATTTGCTGAAAATTAAAGACAATGACCCTGAGCAATTTTTTAAATAGATAAGGATGTCGGTTCCCCATTCTGAGGAGTTTCATTCTCAAAAATTGAATAAAAAATATCTCGTGGAAGTATTAGAGATGGAATAAATGCAGAACAACGTCTTAGTATGACTCAAAGGTACCTATCGCAAGGTGATTCTTTGCAAAGTTTAGCATGGTCTTTTCACGTAGTGAGAACAACAGCTCGGATTATTGTTTATGAAACTTGTGCTGCTCTTTGGGACATTTTAGTAAATGAGGTATTGGAAACTCCCTGTACTATTGAAAAATGGTTAAATATTTCTGAAATTTCGAAAACCTTTGGAACTTTTCACATTGTTTAGGTGCTTTGGATGGAAAACATGTTGCAATTCAATAGGAGCAGAAATACTGGAAACTGCTACAAGTATTTCCTTACAATTAAGCATCATGACCCCGAGCAGTTTTTTAAATGGACGAGGAAGTCGGTCCCCCATTTTGAGCAGCTTCTCTTAAAAATTAATTAATAAATGCAGAAGAACGTCTTAGTATCACCCTAAGGTCCATATCGCAAGGTGATTCTTTGCAAAGTTTAGCATGATCTTTTCATATAGAATATAGCTAAAATTATATAAAATGTTAAAACTTCACAACTTTTTACAAACACTTCCATGACAATTGTTAACAACATGTTTCACTGCACAGTAACTTCTTCAGACTTTACATCTAAAATGAATAAGCTTAAAGAGTAAAGTTCTACCTGATAGCTAATACCAAAGGTAATACTAATAAAATAATACATTTAAACAAAATAATATTATGTAATTAGTGAGTTTTATATCTGGTCTTGAAATCCAGTGCCCCTATTTATATAGTCTAGCTGCCATGGCAAGCTTTCAAGACCAGATATAAAATAATTTGCTAAGGAGTTTCGAAGACTATACAAAAATTGAACTGCATTATTGGAAGATAATGGCCCTACGGATCTTAAAGGCTGAACTTCCTCCCTCCAAGCTCCGTCGTTTTTATTACCTGTATCAACATTGCCAGTTGGACAATACTTATTTTCAACAGACTTTTTGCCATACAATAATTATGTAATACGACACAAGCTTTTACGATGGTATACACATTGCTCGGGTCAGCTACAACTGTGGTTTTTAAAATTCTCCAACGTGCTATGATGAGTTTTTCATCCATATGGTCTAAATATATATTTTGTTAAAGGAAAAGCTTCTTCCGCTACAAAAACATAAGGCATATCTAGGTCGGTACTTGTAATTTTACTTGGTGGTGGTATGTTTAACTTGAGATTTTCTAACTGTTCGCAAAACGGACAGCTTTGAAAAATACCTACATCACTGGCACTCCCAAGAGCCCCAATATCGACAAAAATGAATTGATAGTTGGCATCACATGCAGCCATTAACACCGTGCTAAAATACTTTATGTAATTGAAAAAAGCTGATCCTGAGTTTGGAGGGGCTTGAATTGCAACATGTTTTCCATCCAAAGCACCTAAACAATGTGGAAAGTTCCAAAGGCTTTCGAAACTTCCAGAAATATTTAACCATATTTCAACAGAGCGTGCGCATCGGTGACGCAAAGCGTGAACGTTTTCAATCTATAACTCGGGCTAAAAACCAGAGAAAACGCTCAGCTCAAACGGATGACGCAAGACGCTAACTACAAGAAACTGCATTCTCTTGTCATGATTTACTTTGACAGTAGATGACTTACTACATCCCAAATAAACAAAACATCGCCCTTTTAAAGAAGGCTCTAATGTAGAGATCAAAGTTTACTTTGGTTTTAAGAATAGGTGAGATGTAGCTAATAATGGGGCAGCGTTGTAATGTTTGCAAATAAAAACTATTTCTTTCTTCGAAATGATTGATACTGTTCTATCGTCATTTCTGTAGACCGCCAACATGCTGATACTATTAAGGTACTGCAAGTTTTAAAAAGACACGATGGTCATACTAACTTGTATATTGTGATAAAATCATGACACATGAAACTTATATCAATTTACAAAGTTAAATAATCTTTCTGAAATGCGGTCTGTCTATTCCTTAAAAAAAAAAAATAAGGTAAAAAAATCGGTAAACTTTCTTTACCCGGAACTTTCCTCATTATGAATATTTTTTTTAATTAGGAATAATAAATATATATATATATATATATATATATATATATATATATATATATATATATATATATATATATATATATATATATATATATATATATATATATATATATATATATATATATATATATATATATATATATAATTTGTTCCAACAAATTAGATTATATATATAATTAGATTCGTACCAATATTTCAACTGTTTCTACTTATGCAGCACTTTATTTAAAATACATTGAATAAGTAGTTAGGTAAATTGGATAATTGAGTTTTTAAGTAATAGTGTTTTTAATATTTCACTAGGCTGCTATTTTGTTCCGTCATATTGGATTTTTACCAAAATATTACTAGGTCATCCCCGAAGTACCAAAAATTTGAAGTAAATCGGCTAAGTAGATTTTAAGCTATGCCACTAACTGACAGTGTGATAGATAGACCGACGGAATTGAGAAAACGTATTTTTGGCATCTAGGAACGCTAAAACGTAAAGAAATGTAAAACCTGGGAGGACGATTTTTCGCGATACAAAAATTGTATTTGCCGGTATTTTGTTCCGCCATCTTGAATTCGTACCATGATTTTACCAGTTCATCTCTATACAACAATTAATTCTTTCAAAATTTGAAATCAATCTATTAAGTAATTTTTTCAGGCTGAATTTTTAGGTATTGTATTAAGACGCCATTTTGTTTCGCCATCTTGGATTCGTACCAAAATTTTACCAGTTTATTCCTACGTAATATTTGATTTTTCTGCAAAATTTGAGGTAAATTGGATAAATAGTTTTTTATTAATAATGTTTTAAACATTTCTCTATGTCAGCATTTTATTTCGTCATATTGGATTTTTATCAAAATGGTACCACCTCATGTGATCCTTATTTTTTGACCAAAATTTGAAGTCAATAGTACATAGTTTTTATCTAAGCCGCGAACAGATAGACAGCAGACAGACAGACCGACCGACAATCCGACGGAATAGAGAAAACATGTTTTTTTCGGCATCTAGGGACCTTGAAACATAAAATCTCGGAGGGTGATCTTTTTACGATTAAATACTTATCTTTTAAGAGGGAAGTGAAAACGTTTTGGTAGAATGTTTGAAAATTTTATTACGTTATTTAAAAGAATAATTAATTTTTTAATAATTTAATTAATTACGACAGTATGTATGCAAAATATACATTTCAAATTTTCTGTTTATGACATCTAATGTACAATTTTGAAAAACTGTCCTTACCCTAAGGCAAATGTAACGCAGCTCAGTTAACTTTTATTGCAAGTTATACCAATTTGTTTAATAGTACATACATGAAAAATAAATATTACAAAATATTTATTTCCAATGTCGCGTTGATGTTCTTCTAAAACATATGTCATGTGTAGTTCATTCCAAATTTACAACCTATAACATACAATTTTAAAAACTTGGTTTCTGTAAATAGTTTTCTATTATTTATATATTTACCATAATCTTATATTTTAAAAAATATTTTTAGAATGACTGAAGAAGCAATAAACTATTGCGAAAGCTTTCATTAAGAAAAAGTAGTTTACTTTTTATACTATTGTCTACATCCCCAGAAAAAAAAGTGTATATATATATATATATATATATATATATATATATATATATATATAGGGTGTTTTTATTTTGCCAGACGAAAAAAAACACATGATATATATGTTTAATTGCCATGCTTTTTGACTTGTTGCTACGCGCCAAGCCGGGATTCCCAAATGTCAGGGTTTTCATCCAGACGCCACGCTTTAGGCGTGATTTCGATGCGCCGCGTTGAAATTCCCAAATTCACGCTTCTCAAATTTCCACAACACTGTAAGTCAAATTGTTGATCCATATTTTATATAGATGGCGCCAAAAAGCCCAACGCCGTTTCTTCTTCTTGTTCCTTTATGGCATTGCTTCTAGGCAATTGCCAAACGCCGAAGTTTCCAAATGTCACGCTTTCAAAATTCCAACTACCATTTTTTTATCTAATGAAAGTAACGCTAGTGAAAGTGCAAGTGCAAGTACTAGTGAACCAAACAGAAAGAAAACAAAAGAGTAAGTGTGATATGTACTTATTATTTAAAAATGAGCAATTTGGGACCCCCTAGTTGTTTTCTTGTGAGATGCCGGCCTTCTGTATTTAAAAAGGAATGGACATCAAAGTATTCATGGATTACGAAGGGCAAAACAAACAATCCTTGCAGATGTACTATATGGTACTCAAAGTTTTCAGTTGCGCATGGAGGCGAACATGACGTTAAAAAGCACAAGGCCACCGAAAAACATAAACAATCTTTTCAAAGTACATCGGGATCCAAAATTACTTCATTTTTTATTAAGACAAATGATTCAGCTGATGAGAAAACTCGACAAGTTGCTGCAGCACTTTTATTTATACTATAAAACACTTTCACAGTTATTTATCTGCGAATTGTAGCTCTAATTTGTTCTTCACCATGTTTCCCGACACTCAGATTGCACAAAAATATAGCTGTGGAAGGACAAAATCCACAAAAATATTACAAACATTCTAGGTCCTGCTGCAAGAGAAATGGTTTTAAATCAAATTTTAAAAAGCAAATGTTTGTCTGCCTTTTTTTTCATTGGACTCTAAAAACCCTAAAGATATTTCTATTGCTTTGATAGTGGAGTTACAAAACCATGGTTTAAGCGCTTACAATAAAACTGCAGATAGTACAGACAATGCGGCAGTAAATTTCGAAAAAACCAAAGGGTTTTCGTAGAACTTAAAAATCCTAATTTAATACCAATGGGTTGCAATTTCCATATTTTGCATAATGCGGAGCGAAATAGTCATTCGGTCCTTACATTTGATTTAGAATATATTGTAATTAAATATTACAACAAATTTAGTTCTTGGGCGAAAAGAACCGCGGAATTAAAGCAAATTTTTGAGTGGTGTGAGTTGACTTGGACTGAGCTCTTAAGAGATATGAGCACCAGATGGCTAAGTTTAGTTCCGGCTCTGGAGAGATTGTTAAAAAGTTTTCCTACGATAAACAGCTATTTTCTGAGCTCTAAATCCATTACGCCAATTAAAAAAAAAATCTTTGAGTATAAATTAGTGGAAGCTTATATTGGCTTTATGGCAAATGTCGGAGGAATGATATGATCGATCATACATTAAAAAATTAGAATCTGATGATTTTTTGGCTTTAGATTTATATAACATTATGACCGCAATACGCAGATCGTTACGTGATCGGTTAGAACATTTCTATGGCTTTGTCGCTCAGAATATATTACAAAAATGTGATAATGATTCCGCTAATATTATATTTAAAAAGTAAGCAGATGCGTTTTTGGGAAGGTGTATTTCTTACTTGGAGAAATGCTTTTACTTTGGTAACCATCAATATAAAAGTCTTTCTGTTTTTAATTTAAATAAAATTCCGAGTTTTGATGATTTCAAATTAATAAATGACAATTTTGAACAGAATATTGATATAGATATTCTTTTCAATGAATATTGCGTTTTAAAAGAGTTCGTTAGACAGAAAATAGACATTTAAAAGTTTAAAGGCAGACAAGAAAATGGGTTGATTTTTTTACTAGCAATAATAGTGTTCAAAACTTGAAAATGTTGTCGAACTTTATATTTTCGTTACCACATTCGACCGCAGATTCTGAAGGAATTTTTAGTTTAATGTTTAATGTCTGGCGTAAAGATAGAAACAAAGCTGAATTAAAACCTATAGAGGGTCAACTACTCGTGAAATACAATTGTTAGTTTACCTGCATAGATTTTAAGAAATATCTCCTATCAGGAGACGGTGAAAGTTTGTTGCTAAAAATAAAACAAAGTGAGAAATATAGTATGTGAGTTTTATTCTGTTTTCATATGAAAATTTGTTTGTTTTTTTTTTTAATATTCGGCGCGTTCACCCGTCTGAGCAATGATCATTGAATAAAGTGACGTTTATCGACAACCTCAGCTGATTGCTGGGCTCATTTTCAGAAAAAATGTTTGTATAAACATATGGCCTAAAAAGCTCCACTCTCGAACACAGAGTGTTCTTTTAACAAAAATAAGGATCAGTCCGGTCGAACGAACGTAGACGCGTAGCCAAATTGACCTTGGTGATAAATGATATCGCATATTTTGCATTATGTGTTGAATAACCAATATTGGATACCTTATCTATCAATTTGAATTTATTACAACCGGATGAGTTGAATCTTTTCTAGTATTGTAGCTAATTCCCCTCCTGCCCTTTTATGTAAAGGCAATGAACGGGGGTTGATCTGTAGAGAGGGGAAAGCTCCCAATGTAAAAGTAGTAGAACTACTGTATAATGATTGTGATATTGCAAAAAAATTATCTAAATAATTGCGAGGAGAAACAAATATTAGACAAATTAAGAAAATGTCGATTTGAATAATAGATATAAACCTGATAGCATTGCCCCTTTTTCTGTATTAGTTGAACACAAATATTTAAATTTTGGTAAATTTCAACCACTTAAGATAAGCGAAAAACTTTGCAACTTAGGTGGTGATAAGTGTCATATAGATTATCTAAACATGGTAGGTCGAAACTGAGTACAAATATTTTATAAATCAGAATCAGATGAAGGTCCGAATAAAATTGTTATTAACCTCATATTTATAAAAAATAACTTTTTTTCATATATTCCCTCGTATCTTACCCAAAAAAGGGTCTTATTTGTGGTGTTAATACTGCCTTTACGAAACAAGAACTTTTACAGGGATTAGAATCACAAATACCTATTAAATCTATCCAAAGAAGATACAAATATATAAATACATCTGAAGGAAATTATACGCGTGTTCATAGGCAGCAAATTATTGTGATATTTGATACGTTAGAGATTCCCCGTTATATTTTTTCATACGTATTGCTCTTTGAAATTCAAATATGGTACTCTCATGTCATGCAGTGTTTTAAATGTTTATATTACGGTCATTCTGTAAAACAATGTAAACGAAAAAAAGTGTAGAAACCGCTGTAAATCTGTAAATGACGACGATACATGTCAAAATTATGACACATACTGTATACATTGTAAATCGAACTCACACATTTCTACAAGTAAACAGTGTCCTAAATACAGTAACCAACGTAAAATTAAAAAAGAAATGGTTAATCTTAATTTATCATTCCTTGAGACCGAAAAAGACCTTCCCTCATATATTAAACTTACTACCGAGAAACAAATTTATGCCACTATTGACTTAATTAATGATTCTCCTGACATATTACTCAGAAATCAGGCATATTCAGATAGGCGGCAATCCAGTAAAGTAGTAAATATTGGTATTTCGATTTGTCAAACGGGTGTGCCTTGAATATATTCACACCAGGCGAATCACCAATTAAGTGAAAAACAAATTTTCGATTTAAAACAAAAAATACAGGATATTCTAAAAAAAATCAAGTAAATCAATCATTTAAGTGTGTTTCAAGATATTTCGCAACAAGAGGGACTTTCTCGCAAAAGTTGAAAATGTTCTTAATTTTTAAAAATATATCACAAAATGTAAACTAGCTTTCAAAAATAAAGCCAGATTTGGCTTTATTTTTAAAGCTTGTGTATTAAAACACTGGAAAGAATAATTACCCATCGTTCGGAATAGTGGTTTTAGTCACAAAACGTTAGTAGTAGCCTCCTCTGGACTTCCTTAGGGTTCAGTTTTAAGTGTCTTGGTTTTTAATTTACAAACGGCTGATTTCCACAGCTTGAATCTAAAAGCTACTGCAAGCATCAAATAATGTTATGTAAGACCAATCTTAACCGTATTATGTTTATATATAATGCATACTTCCCCACTAATGGATGCAATATTTTTAATAATAAGTCAGCATTAGTTTTTTCTAGACAGAATCGTACAGAGTTGCCTACATAATTTTCTAAATAATTTTATAGCCTTTAGTAGATAAAAAACAGAACTGCGATTCCCTGGCTACAGTCCTTTAAGTATTGTGGTGTCATTTTGAACCAAAATTTAATTTGGGATGAACACATAAAGTTATATAGCTTATGTGTTCATTCCAATTTAACTTTGTACAATATAACAAGCCGATAAACGGTTAAATATCCTAAGAGCAGTTATAAGAAAACCATGGGGCTCCGATGCCAGTACCACTTTAAAATTCTATAAAGCTTTTACTCGATTCACCATAGATATTTTGCAGGTCGGCTTGCAACTCACGTCTTGAAAAAGTTGATAGGCCGCAGTATAACGAGTTAAGATTGGTGCTGGAAGGTCTTCGTTCAACCCCAACGCAAGTTCTTCTTTCAAAATGCGGTGGGCCACCTCTGTCAATTAAGAGAAGAAATTTGTCAGGAAAATGTATCCTTAAAAATAGACAATTTTATCATAATATCTTTATTAACAAATTAAGTAAACTGCTTAAATCTAATTTGACGAAGTTCTTTTAGAAAAATAAAAATAGTTCACCTTTGGCTGATGCATTTACTGTAACAACAGGATTTAAAAACATTATACACATACATTATTCCTATTTTTTATTTGAGATTCCATTCAACACGACCCATCAACATATTAATATAATTATTATAATTGTTCCAAAATTTACTGATTTCCCATCAATTAATAATAACATACCCTAAATTAAGCTAAGTAATTTTTATAAAATATATACAGATGGCTTTAAAAGTGAAAAAGCAATTTAAATGTTATCAGTTTACTTCGATCTTTACAGCGGGAGCCTTAGTCACCTTAAAACCACTAGAGTATGTTAATATAGAAAATACTCACTCTAATGTTGTAATCCTTTCCGATCCTCTATCACTTTTGCAAGCTTTGGGAAATTGTGGTAACTTGAAACATGCTATATTATTGCAAATATATTAGTAATCTTGCTAATATATTTGCTGTTTATATGGATTAACCGACATATAGGATAATCAGAAAATGAAAGTAGAAAGAACGGCGAAAGAGGTTATCATGTTGGGAGAACCATTGTCAGGTATTCCTTCTTCGGACTTGTTACCAAATGTAAAAGAAATGTCTGGAAGCATTTGGCGGCAAGATTTTAGTTATTATGCTCATGGTAAGCCAAGTGTATACACATTAATTTTTCCTGAATTAAATACAAAACCTTTAGTTCTCAGAATCGAATTACCTAGATATTTGTTAGTCCCCTATTTTCGATTTCTGGTAGGACATGGAAATTGTAATAAGTACTTATATCAAATGAAACTAAGCAAGAGCTCTTTATGTATTGTGACAATGAAACAATTGACGATATAAATCATAAACTCTTTAATTTTGGTCATAATAAACAGGTAGTTGTTTATCTTTTGTCCGAACTTCCGAGTCCAAATCATTTAGAATTTATACGTAAGGTTGTCTCCAATATAGAAATTGAAAATTTTGTAAAATATTTGAGACTGTGTGAGGCTATATATGTTTTTACCTTTTTACCTGTCCTGTGTAATTCTGTATAATAGTTTGTGACTTTTTCTTGTTCCTTTGCTGAGTCTGGACTTGGCGGGGGGGGGGGGGGATAGCAATAGACTGTTCTGACACTGCACTTAATCAGATAACGATTTTGAATACACATAATTAAGGTTTAATCGTGGCTAAATGGGCTATGCCTCATGCCAATTAATAAAAAAAATAAAAATAAGAATTTTTATTAATATTTCGAGAACCATTTAACGTATTTTATAGAAAGTTGCTGTGCAAAATAACTGGTTAAAATGCTACAGTTTCCAAGAGAAAAGAATTAACTAAACCACAGGCGTGCGCATGAGCAGCTATTTAAATTTTTATTTTAGTAAATTTATGGTACGCCACTGTCTATTTTGAAAACTTATCACGTTTTCACAATTAACAACTAAAAGTGCTTAAAACTTGTATTTTGTATTTTCTACAAATCTGAACAAGTTATCGTATTAAATTTTTCCAAAAAAATACAGATTTTTTATTAATATTTGCAAAATTCCTTAATTGAAATTTGGCATATAAGATAAGTGTTTAAAGTATCACTTTTCCCGACCAAAGAAAATCTATAGGCAAGTGAGAGCGCATGTGCCGAAATTAATTCTGGATGTAAATACCAAGAACACATGAAGCAAGCAGTATATGAGGACTTTTTTTTGTATTTGGCAGTTAAACCCCCCCCCCAGAACCAGTTTCACTTAAAATAAAAATACATTAGTGGTATAAATTAAAGATCTTTTTTTTGTTGTTAAAACTCATACGCACTGTTAATATATTATTTATGTGGATTTTTCAAGGGAAAGTTTAGAACCCCCCGCCAGGGGCGTAGTCACTAGTGTTCCGCGTGTTCCGCGGAACACGGGCCCGGTACTTCAAGAGGCCCGGTTCTACATATCAAAGATTCCTATTAAGTAAAAAAAAATATTTAACTTTAATTTTATAAAAATCATCTATGTACCTAAGTAAAAAACTATTCTTTATTCGTTTCCAAATAGATTTTAAATGATTTCCTTTATATTTTCTAAAAACTCCATTTTTTACTTCTTTTCGCGTATCGTGTTTCTTTCAAAGAATTTCATTAGTAGGGCTTACGGCCGAAACACTCCATAGTATGCCAATTATGCTTGTTCAAGATCCCTGCATTAAGCGTTTTCTTTCGTACACCCTCTAGAGTCTAGATGTCGCTTTGTTTCGAAAATTTCGTCTGCTTATCGGGGAATCCCTGAACACAAGGCTGGTAAACAACGTTAGTTTTAATAAAGTTTGTGGAGTGGATTTACTGGATACGTGTTTCGTTTTCGTGTTTGGTGTTTTTAAATTAGATCCTATTTCTAATTAATAAATAAATTCTATCTGGGACTGATAGACTGTACTACTGGAATCTGGGAATAATTTTACTAAAGGTACGTATGTAAATTAGTATATTATTTTTTATTTAATACGGTATTTTTCTGTTTTAGAATGAGCACCTATAAGCATAAATCTGGTGCGCAAAAGCGTAAAGAACGCGATGCATTACAAGAAAAAAGCAAAAAAACTCCCTAGAATAACAAACTTTTTTAGTGCCTCGACATCAAAAAAAGGTAAGTCTGTTTTCTTTTAAATAAAAAAGCCCTTACATTTTTTTAAATTATTGTAGTTGACAATAGTGACAACTTAACCGAGAGTTATCAGTTAGAAACGACGCCGACGTCGGAAATGCACACTCATACACAAGAATCACAAGAGCCATGCACTGAGCAATCCAAGCACATTTCTTCGATTAGTTCTGATACAAATATTAATGCTGATCAGAGTATTGACTCTACTTTAGACTCGTTGGTAAGTGAATCAGACGCTATTATTAATGTAATAGACGAAATCCAGACTGATAAAGGGTATTATACACGAGAATTAACAAGTGATCAAAAACGAATTATTATTGACAATAAGCCATCACGACCATTAGGACCATTCATTCGAGACGAGAAAGGTAGAAGTTTCTCTACATTTTTTTATACTAAAATTAATAAATCTGGAATAAAAACCGAACGTCTCTGGTTATGTTTTTCGCCCATTTTAAACCAATGCTACTGCCAACCTTGCTGGTTGTTTTCTAGAGAAAAACATAGTATTTCTAATGGATTTAATGACTGGTTCCACCTAAATCAGGCAATTACTAGGCACGAGCAGAAGCAAAGCCATAACGAATCTTGTGCAGTTTATGACCGATGGAGAAGGAATGATACAATGGACCATGAGCTTGAGTCAAAAATTTTACAGGAAGTATCCGTATGGCGACAAATTTTAGAACGTGTTATTAAAGTTACACTTACGTTGGCTTCTAGTAATATGCCATTCAGAGGACATGACGAAAGTTTGGATTCCTCAAATCCAGGACCATTTTTATCTATTATAAATTTGCTTTCTGAATACGATTTGGTTTTAAAAACTTTATTAGAGAATAAGAAAAAAAAATCAGTTACATATTTAAGTCCTACAGTACAAAATGAAATAATTGGACTATTAAGTACTGCTGTAAAAAATGAAATAATTGATCAAATAAAAAAAGCATCGTTTTATTCAATTATAATGGATACCACGCAAGATATTTCAAAAATTGATCAGTTAAGTGTTGTTATCCGCTTTGTTACGGTTGAGTACGTAGACGAGAAGCCAACGAAAATATTAATAAATGAGTCATTTTTAGGATTTATACCAGTTGAGAGTCAAACTGGAACGGCTTTATCCAATACTATTTTAAGAATATTAACAGAAAACGATATACCTTTAGAAAAACTTCGCGGTCAGGGATACGACGGAGCTGCAAACATGAGTGGGTTATACAAAGGTGTACAAGCTCAAATATCAGCAATTGTTTCTAATGCAGTATATGTACATTGTGCGGCTCATAACCTAAATTTAATAATTAATGACTCCGTTAAGTCTGTTAATGAAATTCGAAATTTTTACGATTTGGTTGAAAGTATTTACATTTTTTTTGGACACAGCATAAAAAGGTGGGCCCTCTTAAGTAAATGTTTTGATAACTCTGTCAGTAAAAATAAGACGACCCTAAAAAAATTAAACCCAACACGTTGGTCATCGAGACACGATGCATTGGACGCCCTTAGGTTTAGGTTTGTGAATATCTTAAAAGTTTTATCGCAAATTATATTGACCTCTAATAATAAAAATGAAGTTGATGAAGCTAATTCTTTAAAAAACAAACTTGAATTATTTGAAACTGTCTTTTTAATAGTTCTCCAATCAAAAATTTTAAAGTTAACTGACGCTCTTTCAAAACTCTTGCAAAAGAAACAGCAAAACATTTTACATGCATCAAAAATGTTTCTTACTGCGCTTAAAAATATCAAAACGATAAGAAATAGTTTTGATGTATTAATTAGTGAATCCAGTAGTTTGGCTGCGGAATGGGGGATCAAAGCGGAATTTTCAAAAAAAAGAATAACAAGGCCCAAACGGTTTTTTAATGAAAAGAAAAATCATTTTCAAATCGAATCTAACGAAGACTGGTTTAAAATAAACGTTTTTAATACAACGTTAGATATTATAATATCTCAATTACAAAATAGAACGGCCGGAATAAGCGAAATTTATAAAACTTTTCGCGGAATATCAGCGGAAGTTTTAGATAATAATTCAGTTTCTGATGATGAATTGTATGCGATGGGCCAGGAATTGTACGCCAAATATTCCGATGATATTGCCGATATAATTTCTTCACAACTAGTTTCTTTTAGAAGTTGTTTTAAGGGCGATTTAGGTAGAATCAAATCCATTAAAGATTTAATGGAGTTTATTTTAATTGAAAATTTTAGTTCCTGTAGTAGTTTTAGCGAAATTTTGACGGCTTGCTACATTTTCCTAAGTATCCCTGTATCGGTAGCAACACCCGAACGATCATTTTCTAAGTTGAAATTAATAAAAAATTTTCTCAGAAACACAATGGGACAGGAAAGACTTTCGGGGTTGTCAATTCTGTCAATTGAGAACCAAATTGCGAGGAAAATAGATATATCTTCCATTGTTTCGGTTTTTGCAAATAACAAGGCGAGGAAAAAAAAATTTAATTAGATCAGTTATTTCATTTCTTTTTATATTTTTTGTTATGTTGCTTGTACTGATTTTAATTTTTTGTGATTTTGTTATGTTCGTTATATATTTTTTTAATAAACGTAAATAGATACTTCGTTTTTTATTCGGCAAAGGGCCCGGCGATTCCATCGAACACAGGCCCGAAGCGGCATCACTACGCCCCTGCCCCCCAGAAACAATGTCAATATACGCCACTGGTAAATACATCTTTTCGCCATCGTCTAATACCCTTAGTTCCCTCCTATGTCGCTTAGGCTATGGTGTCGTGACGCCTTCATCTACTTTTTTACTTTCGTCAAACGGATACTAGTTTTACCCTCCTATTCTTGAACAGAATATTCAGTAATACTCATTTTTATATGTTCCTAAGAGATTACTTTATTTCCAGACACTCATGTAAATATTGTATGAGTTGAGTTTATAATTCTGTCGCAATAATGAAAATTTCCTAAATATCTAAAATCGACAAAAGAGGAACTAAAAACATTTGTGTTTGAAACAATATGTGGATTAGCCGAACAAATCGGTCATCGTGTTTTAAGACTCCCTCCTTATTATCGTATTTTACATCCTATCAAACTGCTTTTGGCCCAGTTGAAAACAGGCATTAAAAAAGAAAATAAACCTCCTAAACTAGACAGTTTTGTGATTGATCTAATTACCAGCCAAATTCTGCTGTAATTAGACTCGAAACTGGAGGAACTGCATTCAACATGTCGAAAAAAATAGCAAAGCAACATTTAAATTTGTTTTGTAATGTAAATAAATTAGTAATAAGTTAGATAGTAGTATCATTGTGTAATACCTTCCATTTTTGTAATATCAATATAGATTTGTACTTTCCTACTTACTCAATTAAAAAGTTATTTTTTATCAAATTTCGAAATCCCCCTTAATTTGCCAAATAAGATAATAAGATTGTAAACACTGTAGGACAACTTTTTTATAAACTACAGACAAAGAAAAAACTATTAACAAATCTAACGTCGTATATAAAATAAAATGTAACAACTGTGGTGGAAATTATATAGGACAAACTTCTAGAAATTTAAAATCACCTATAATTTCCTACAAAAATGATATTCTTTTAAGGCTGAACTGCACACAGCAAACAAAATATCAGCGACAAGGTCAATCACGTTCAATTTTGAAGTCTCAAAATAAGAATTTTTATTAATATTTCGAGAACCATTTAACAAAATAACTGGTTAAAATGCTACTGTTTCCAAGTGAAAAGAATTAACTAAACCACAGGCGTACGCATAAGCAGCTATTTAAATTTTTATTTTAGTAAATTTATGGTACGCCACTGTCTATTTTGAAAACTTATCACGTTTTCACAATTAACAACTAAAAGTGCTTAAAACTTGTATTTTGTATTTTTTGGTATAATGGAACGTTTTTGAGAAAAATAAAAAATCTGAACAAGTTATCGTACTAAATTTTTCCAAAAAATACAGATTTTTTATTAATATAACAAAATGGCGGCCTAATAAAATATTAAAAATATCAACCTGGAAAAACTACTTATTGGATTGATTTCCAATTTTGTGCGAGAATTAAGTGTGATATAGAGTGAACAGTTAAAATTATGGTACGAATTCAAGATGGCGGAAAAAAATGGCGGCCAAATGTGTTTGTAATCGTGAAAATATCACCCTCCCAGGTTTTACATATCTTCATGTTTTAGCGTCCCTAGATTCCAGAAATTATGTTTGCTTTATTCTGTCGGGCTATTGGTCGGTATATCTGTCAGTTCGCAGCAAAGCTAAAAGCTATTTACCCGGTTGACTTCAGGTAGTCAAAAACTAAGGATAATATGGAGATGACCTGATAACATTCTGGTAAAATTCCAATATGGCCAAACAAAATGGCGCTTTGGTGAAATAATTTACCTCAAATTGTTACAAAATCAAGTGTGTGAACTGTTAACATTTTGATCCAAATCCAAGATAGAATTCAAACTTTATGCAATCATTAAATGTGATTTAGACATAAACTGGTGAAATTGTGGTACAAGTTCAAGATGGAGGAACAAAATGGCGGCCAAATAAAATATTTAATAAACATATTCATATTTAACTGGCTTTAAATTTTGCGCAAAAATTAAATGTAATATATGAATCAACTGATCGAATTCAAAGAGATGGGACAAAATTGCGGTCTTAAAAAAATCAGTGTAAAAAGTACTTATTCAATTTATTTGAGATTTTGCTCAAAAGTCAAGGGTGGCACAGGTAGAAACTGTTTGGTACCCATCCAATATGGTGGAACAATAAAAATATTTGAAAATACATTATATGTGTTAATAAATAACTATGTGTGGAACTGAATTGGGTTACATTTTATTATTCCTAATCAGGGTTGCCAAGTTTTCGAAATGGAAAAGCGGGAGGTTTGAAAACAAAGCTGTTCACTTACCTGAGGCAAAATTTTTGAGTGCTACAAAAAAATTTTTACGAAACAGCCAAGGAAAACAGCCTATAACAAACTATCAATAAATTTTTATAAATTATTTATTCATTCATTTATTTATATATTTATTCATTTATTCATTTATTTATTTATTTATTTAAAAGTAGGTACAGGGTTATTGATTATAAATGTCCCCCCCTTTAACTTTTTTGTTTGGCATTTTAGGAAAAAAAATTAAATATAAAAGTTGCTTGGAATAAGTTAAATTTTTAAAATATTATATTTCTAAATATACAGGGTGTGTCACAAATGTGCAGCAACTGCCAACTTTGTTATTTTCAATACGATACCATATTTTTTATTTCATTTTTTGATTCTACATAAAATTCTAAGCATATTTGATGTAGCATACCCTATACCTAACTTCAACTGTCTCCAAACTATAAACAATTGAAAATTGGCACTTTTTGCACTTTGACTCATTATAGTGGCAAAACGGTTAAAGATAAAGGAAAATAAATTTCACTTTCCCATCTTAAATTTTTAAGAGCTATGTGATGGTCGTAATTGATGGTACCAACGAAGGTACCAAATTTGGTACCATGCAATGGTACCCACTGTATATTTATGTTATTAGATAGCTTTTAAAAAGTTAAGATAGGAATGTAAAATTTATTTTCTATCTTTAACCGTTTTGCCACTACTTATAATGAGTCAAAGTGCAAAAAGTGCCAATTTTCAATTGTTTGTAGTTTGGAAAGGATATGCCATATCAAATATGCTTAGAATTTTACGTAGAATCCAAAAATGAAATAAAAAATAAGGTATTGTATTGAAAATAACAAAGTTGGCAGTTGCTGCACATTTGTGACACACCCTGTATATTTAGAAATATAATATTTTAAAAATTTAACTTATTCCAAGCAACTTTTATATTTAAATTTTTTTCCTAAAATGCCAAACAAAAAAGTTAAAGGGGGGGACATTTATAATCAATAACCCTGTACATACAAGAATAAAAAAACAATATTATGCAGTCTATAGCATCGGTATTTATTATGTATAAAACCTAATAAGTATGCAAACACAATTTCAAGACATTTTTTTTTGTTCACATTTTCCAGCTGCCTTTGCATTTTTCCAGTATTTGCTTACCATCTGCTGTTTTGAGATATTTCGCAAATTCTGTGCGCGACTCGGTAAAATTATGTTTCACCATTAGCTCAGCTTCTAAAGTTTTGACACTTAGATTGTTTCTGTCCTTTCTCCATGCATGTGTCATCAAACTGAAAATTCTCTCACTCATAGCATTTGAATGAGGCACGGCAAAGGCAACTGATGCGATTTTTTCAAAATTAGCTGCAACATGATTTTGAAAAAAGCAAACCCACTGCTTATCAATAGAAATATCAGAAACATTTGCTGGTAAGTTCTTATAAAACTCCGAGAGTTCAACATATTCTTCAAAAAGCGCGTCCTCATCAACTTCAATATGGAAATCTGAACAAATTTTGAAAAAATCTTCTAGTTTTGGTTTGTTCTTTAGGATCATAGCGCTCAGGCACTTGAATTTGTTGTCTTCATTGTAGTTGTACCTAAAACCCAAAAAAATAATTATGTCTTAGATACCTCGATAATACATTAAAAATATTCCACAGTGACTACAATATTTATGATTCAGCACAACAATAATTATTTGAATAGTAGATAGAACTGAATGTTTTGCAAAGCATATTTTGAAGGATTTCTTACCATTTTTCCAAATAGTTGATGATTCTTTCTAGGAATGCATCCGCTTCACGCTTGAACAATTCTACTTTCACGAGGTCTTCACATTTTCGCAAAAAAGAATTTGCAATAGACCCATAGAATTGTTCTTCTCTTTTTTTAATTAATGAGAGTTTTAAACTGTTCATTATCGTAAATAATTCAATCGCCAGCGTCTCGTTCGATTCCAATTTCCCAATTATTCCATTCATCAAATGTCCGACGTGTAGTATGAGTCCTGAAACATCAGAAGAAGATAAGATAAAGCAAAAATGAACCCAACGGTTTGAAAATGGTTACCTAAATATGCTTCAGCTAATTCGTCTTCCAAAAATTTCTTCAGCATTCCAGGTGGGGATTCCTGGGAAAGGAAATATGACTTAACTGGAGCAAAATGATTCAAAAATCGTTCAGTTGCAGGAATTAATGAAAGCCATCTTGTTGGTACACTTCTTAAAAGCTGCGACCATTCTTCGTCACAAAAAATGAAAAATTCTTTGAGCTCAGTAACTTTCTTTGTGCTGCTACTGAATTCGTTGAAACATTTGATAACGAGAGACTCCACGTCATATTTTAATGCGACTTGTCCAAACTTTCCTGCATTATGGATTATATGGCAAACACAACCGACAGGAATCAGTCTTTCATTTCTCTTGCGTAGCTCAGTGAACACACTCTGTTTTTTTCCGAAATTAACAGATGCGTTATCTGCACAATATGCAAATCATTCGCAATATTTAGGCCAGCTTCGTCTAAATGGTTGATCAAACTCTGAGCAATATCTGTTGATTTTTCTGAATCACTTGAATAAAAGCTTAGCAATTTTGTGTGAACCCCCGACTCTTTATTGAAATATCTCACGATAAGAGGAAATAACTTGACATTTCCTTTATTCGAGGCATCTGTCGCAATCGAAAATGACTTGTTATTCACTAGATCTTTCAAAATTCTATTTTTTGACTCTGGCCCAAGGAGTCTTGTAATAATTTGCGTGGCTTTTGTTCTACCGCAACCATATTTTTGTGCTATTTTTGAGTCACAAAATATAGTTTTAAACAATTTTCCACCGCAGTCTGTGGATGCGTAGCTATGCGAGTGCTTCACACTGTGAAAAATGAAGCTACATTCTGCATGTATCGTTGCCAGTTCATTAACAGAATCATTTTTAAAAACATGATCGATTTTCTGAACTTTTGAAGTTGCTAAAATGTTTTTTTATGTTTGTCAGTTTTCATATGTTTCGAGATATCATTCTCTCCACCATGATTAATACTAAATTGCGAACCACAAGGTATGCATCTAGCCTGAGATAGTGATGACCCTTGTATTATATTGGGATATTTTTTACACCACTCTTTATTAAATTTAACTTCCCATTTTCTCTTCTTAACATTGATGCGCGGCCGCGGGGAATCTAATTCTTGATGGGATGTCGAAGTGCTCGGCTCTGTCATGGCTTTATGGGAAATTTCATCATCATCACAATCACTCTCATTCTGGCACTGGCCGACCCAATCAATATCATCAGATGTACTACTATCTGATGAAAACATTTTCACCTTTCACCACAAAACTATTCGCAAAAAAAAATTAAACACAGACGCTCACAAATACCTGGAACACATCACTCGGGGATAATAATAATAACGATTGCTTTCTGGGAATCCCAAATCTAAACAATCTAATATTTGATATGTCATTTGTCAATCCTGTCAGCGTACATTTCAAGCTTCAGGCGCTTTTTTAAATCCCAGTCTTAAATATTAAAAATCCAAATGCAACCGGAAAAAAAAGAAGAGAATGCAAGAAAAAAAAGAGGTACTTTTAGTACATCTAGCTGAATCTGCTTCTGCCTTCTGCTAAATGTCAAAATTGTTGGAAAGCGGGAGTTTGCGGGAGTGGGCGGGAGTTTTGTTTAAGAGCGGGAGTATAGTTTTACGGCGGGAGGCATGACGAAAAATCGGGAGTCTCCTGCCTAAATCGGGAGGGTTGGCAACCCTATTCCTAATAAAAGGAATGATTTATAACGAGCAAAGTTACGGGTAAAGAAAATTTACCGATTTTTATAATCATGCCATGCCACGTAAATATTGTAACTGAAAGTTCCGCCTGGAAGTAGACGAAAAAGTTTAAAACGAAAAATGATTATACTAAAGCAAGTACGTAATTAGTATTATATTATGGTAAAATATTAGATAATGTACATCAGAGTTACTGGTTTTCGATGGTTTTACGGCGTAATTCCCTTATTAGTGATGAGAGAGAATTGCGGCTTTACTTTTTTGTAAAATGAAACACGCCATACACAAACTTTTCATAGCCCTCTTTGATTCTCAGATACAAGGTGAAGTTGAAATCATCGCAATTTAAGACCTCCCTGATTTTTCGATTATGCTTTACCTTATCGAAAAAATAAAAGCTATATTATGTTATATAGTTTCTTACGGGATTTTCAAAATTTAAGCCTTATAGGGGTGAAATATGTCTATATATTGTTTACAATATCCCTTTACCTAAAAAATATTTAAAGACGATTCTTTCGTCAAGGGCTTTTAAAAATAATTATCCAAATATAATTTTGAAGAGAATTTTTTAAAATTCGACTCTTAAGCGGATAAAACGGAGTTATTTTTATTGCCCCATATAACAGCTAATATATTGTATTATTAACACAATATGTACGATATACAGATTAAGTATTGAAGGCGTAAAATTTTTTTCTAAAAAATATAAGTTGGGTTTAATCGACGTTTTAGAGTCCCTAGAATACCAAAAATATATTTTTAGAACAAAATTTTATGATATCTGTTCGATTGTGTGCGACTGTGTATGTGTAAACAAAATTTGCGCCAACCAACGATAATTTGACAACGGTCAAACCGAAAAATGACGAAACACGTCAATTTTTTTATATGCAAAATAATGTTTTGTCCGTTATACAGCGTAGTCCTGTGAACAAGATACATTATGCAAAAATCGGTGTGACATGTCAAACTTCTTTTTTTCCCTAGTAGATGTCTGGGCTTGGAAAGAAACTTCGTTAATAATTTTATTTTTTGACAATGTATATTGCTGATTTTCTACAAAAACTTTTTGAAATCGGAGTCAAACTAATAAAGACAGCAAATAGACATTATACTCATGGTACTAGATTTAAGACACGCATACATATATGTCTTGTTGCGCAGTAATGAAGAATTAGTTTGACGCCGACAAATTTTTAAGATGGAATAAATTTTTTTACTTTTTATTTTTTTAGTCAGTTTAATTTTTTTATATTTTTTTTTCATAACATAATAAATTAATCCTTTGTTTAGCATTTTGCTAGCTTAGAAAAAAAATGTTTCTTATGAATCCAAAGCTCTCCCGCGTAGTAGTCAATAACTGTAAAAAATAAAACTACTTAAAAACATCGAGAAGTCAAAAAATTATATTTTATTCCATCAAAGAAATTTGATTCCAACTAAAATCTAATTAGTTTTTAATGTCAGCAACAAAATTTACAGTTTCTATTAGTTTGACGCCGACTTCATGAAGTTAAATTTCCAAGATTGTATTAAGTATTATTTTTTAGTTCTCAGTGTTTTTTTAATCGGTTTTATTTTTTCTGTAATTTTTTTTATTTATTCCTTTATTTAAAAAAGGTTCTATTGTAAATGTCAAGCTCAAGGTTCCTGAGGCCTAAACAAAGGTACTGGGGTCCAGTGATCTTAAAATTTTACCAGAATCACGTTAACTGATGATAACTGATAACATGATACTTCAGAACATATATTTTTTTAATTTCTACTCGTCCCACCTCGCACCTCAGTTATGACATAGGAACAGTTTTACGTCCAGAATAAACTTATCTAATATTATTAACATTCATTAAGATTTGTAATTACCTAGCGAAATAACCTGACCAGGAAAATTATTGCCTCCTACCTATGCTATCTCCAGCTATGTCAAAATTAGATTTTTTGATTAATTACAGTTTCATGCTCCAAATTTCAATATATATTAAGGCATTTAAAAGTTTGTGCGATAACTCTCTGGCAGAAAATAATTTAAAGTGGCCTCATTACTCCATTTTTACTTTTTTGAATATATTTTCTATGGAATAACCCCGGTACCACACTAAAAACTTCTTTAAAAAATCTATGTTGGCGACAATCTCCCCGAAGTAATCGGTGTACTTAAAATCACATTAACTAATATTATGAATAAACGATATCTTGACATGCATAGAAAATCAGCAATCCCAACGGTTAAAAATTAAAATAGTAAAATTGCACTTTGTATCCCTGAAAACCACGAAATTAATATTTTTAGATTACCCCCTCCGCATAAACTTTTTGTGCCAAGAATAAAGTTATTTGCTATGTTAAAAATATTTAAACTTAACAGAAATATCATTACTAAGTAATGAATCATACCTCCCCCCACTTTCGTGCACTAAATTTTAAGGCAATATAACAAAGCAATTTAAAGTTACCGCGGGAAGGGCTATGCCGCCATTTTTTTTTTCAGTGCTTACTATATGACCACCCCGGTACTCTCCTGAATACTTCCTGAAAAATGTATTCAAATCGGTCAATGTATCACTAACTGTAATCGAGGGTCATACATCAATAATCGGTAAAATTCTTTTACCCGGAACTTCACTCGTTATGATTTTTTGTAGGAAATAGTGAAGTATGAGTGAAATGGGACCCAATTCGGTTCAGTAAATAGTCACAATATATATGTGTTACATATACTGTCGTTTCAAACATTTTTATTGGGCGCCATTTTGCTCTATCATATTGCATTCGTACCAATATTTTACCAGTTTTTTTCTGCCTATGCTACAATTGACTTTGAGGCATAATTTAAAATAAACTGAATAAGTAGTTTCCACATTGTCAAATACCGCCATTTTGTTACGTCATATTGAATTCGTACCAGTTTATCCCATTTCACATTTAATTTTCCCTAAATTCGTACCACAACTGCACCAGTTTATGTCTATATCACACTTAATTCTTGCACAAAAATTAAAGTTCATTTAATGAATAGTATTTTCAGGCTGATTTTATAAATATTTTATTAGGCCGCTATTTTGTTTTGCTATCTTGAATTCATATCAAAATGTTACCAGTTCATTCCTATGTAAACAGATTTTTTGTGCAAAATTGGATAATTAGTTTTTTTAGTAATAGTGTTATTAACATTGTTCAGTCATATTGGATTCTTACCAAAATATTACCAGCTCCTCCCTATATGACTCCTAATTTTTTATCAAAATTTGAAGTAAATCGTAAGTAGTCTTTAAGATATGCCGCGAACTGACAGCTATACAAACAGACCGACAGACGAGCCGACGGAATTAATAAAAACATATTTTTGGCATGTAGAGACGCTAAATCGTAAAAATATGTAAAACCTGAGAGGGTGTTTTTTCACGATTACGAGCATTTTATTTGGCCGCCATTTTATTCGGTCTTCTTGAATTAGTACCACAATTTCAGTAGATGATCTCTATACCAATATTAATTATGGCACACAATTTGAAACCAATCCATTTCAATTTTTAAATATTTCATTAGTCCGCCATTTTGTTCCGCGATCTTGGATTCGTACCAAAATTTTACCATTTGATTCCAACATACTACTTTAATGTGCGTGCAAAACTTGAGATAAATTGGATAAGTAGTTTTTTAATATTAATTTTTTTAACATTTCACTAGGGTGCCATTTTGTTTCGCCATATTGGATATTTACCAAAATATTACTAGATCATCCCCAGATGACCCTTAATTTTGGATCAAAATTTGAACTCAATCGGACAAGTGGTCTTTAAGCTATGTCGCGAACTGACAGACAAACAGACACTCCGACAGATGGACCGACGGAATTGATAAAACATATTTTTAGCATCTAGGGACACTAAAACGTGAAAATATGTAAAACCTGAAATGGTGAATTTTTCACGATTACAAACATTTTATTTGGCCGCCATTTTGTTCGGCCATCTTAAATTAGTACCACAATTTCACTAGTTGGTCCCCACACCACAATTATTTATTTAGCTGCCATTTTGTTCCGCCATGGATAAGCAGTTTTTTAATAATATATTTTTTTTAACATTTCACTAGACCGCCATTTTGTTTGGCCATAATGGATTTTTACCAAAAATTACTAGGCTCTCACCATGTCAATCGGGTAAGTAGTTTTTTAGCTATGCCGCGAACAGACAGACAGACCGACGGAATGCTATGGCATCTAGGGACTCTGAAACGTGAAGATCTGAAAAAATCTCGTAGGATGATTATTTCACGATTACAATACTTCCTTTTTTGAAGCTGGTACCAATTCAGTTATATCCAGATTGAATTAGATCCGACATATTTTTAATATTAAATGGGTTAAATTTTACTCTAAAATACATTTATATTAATTATATTAATTCGTTAATAAAGCACCCCGATTCGTAAACAAATGAAGAATATACTCCACAAATAAATAAAACTTAAAATTTTACATGAGACGTTCAAACAAGTGTCTTTCGAACTAATCCTAATAATTCGAGTACCGGATCGCACTTCTTCCTTGCAGCCGGTTTGGGATATTTTCTTATAATTCTAAAAATATATTTGATGCTTATTTCTAGGTCAAGTCGATCACCCAAGTAGTGGAATTATATTTATTTCCATAATTTAAAAGACGTAGTGTAAAATATTTTTTTATGATAACATTCCACCTGTTTTACATTTTGCACCATTTTTATATTTCTCCACATTTTTATTTTTAATTAATAGAAATTTTCTTTTATTTTACTAAGTCGCTTGTACACATTACTTTTAAATATATTTATATATTTTTGGTACAGTTTTTTCAGTGTATCATAATAACTCAATTCGAGACGTTTCCTTCAAGTCAGAACTTGAAAAATTATGCTGTCTATAGGCAACTTAAAATACATTTCGGTTAAAAACGGGCTCAACAGGGTTCACGCGCTGCAGAAATACAAAGACATGAGTACGATTTAGCATCTCAAATTTTGCAGTTATGTAGACAAAGAATCAGTGCAGGGGGTAAACAGCCATTTTGTGAAAAACAAAATTATGTTTCGGTATCTGCGTCAAAAAATTATCGAAAATGGACAACTTTGCCACTAATTTTTTCATTCTATATTCGAATTTTTCATAAAAATTCGCATTTAGCGCCCAACTATACGTATTTCCCTATTAAAATCACATTGAAGCTAATGCATATCTCTTATAGTTTTAACACAATATTGCAGCGGCGCAAGGCCTGCAACTGATTCGTAATACTGCGTGCAGTCCACCCTTAAGGTCTGATGGATATGCACTATCACACCAGTTAATGACTGAGGACACAAAATGGCCTTTAAAGACTGCAGCAAATTTTTTTTAAAGAGAAATGTTCTACATAAAACAAGAACCTAATACACTAAACAAACGAACTGACATACAAGACCTTAACATATTTTTTTATTTTACTTTATATTACTAAAAGGAAAAATACTAAACCTTAAATAATGACAATTGTCCTATCAAATCAAACATTTTCTATATTTTAGATAGGGTAAATATTTATTTCGAATTTATAATATTAATAATTTTTTCTGCAGATTGTGATACTTTACACATTGTACAGGGTGCCCAATTTTCGAAACTTTTGCGGGGTAAATAACTCCGTTAATAATAAACATAAAGGAATGCGGTTTTTGCAGTACTATGCTACTTTTTTGTGAAACGAAAGATGGCATAAACAATTTTTTTCTCTTAGTTTCTGATATACATGGGATTTTGTAAAAATAGCCCAAATCTATTTTCTGACATAACTCAAAAAGGTATAATTTTATAAAAAAGATCTAAGAAAAAATGTGTCGGTTTTTTGTTCACTACAGGATAACAAAGATTATGAATGCGACTTTCCATCTTCGTGGCACCATTATTAACTTTTATTTCATTTTTTTGAAACTTATGACCTTTCAAATACAGTGATATTATACTTGCCAAAAAAATCCAAGAGATCCATCTCTCTTTAACACATTGCTCCTTATGGGTATTTTATTTAGGATATATTATATTTAGGAGATTATGAGCTTGAAAAAAATGAAATAAAAATCCAGGTCCGTACTTAATAAAAGTTAATGATGTTGACCCAGAGACCAAACTTTCATAATCTTTTGTCATCGTGTTGCTAAGAAAAAAACCAAACACGTTTTTGTATTAGACTTTTTTTATAAAATTACACATTTTTAAGTTATGTGAGAAATAGATTTGGGCTACATTTTTCGTTTTACAAAAAAGTGGCACAGTAATGCGCAAGCCGCATTCCTATCTTTATTTTTAACGAAGTTACACCGCAAAAGTATAAAATGGACATCCACACAATTTTTTAAGTGGGCGTTTACAGCATATTTCAACTTTTTTTCATTATGCCTTCGATATCACTCGCACCCTATCGATGGCTTAATGAATTTTTTAAAGTGCGGGACACGTAAGAAAACCGGGCGGTCCTTAAAATAAAGGTTCATAGTCTTAAACAAGCGGAAAAGTAAAATTTGTGTACGCAAATAAATTTTATGTTATTTTATTTGTTGTAATAGTTTGCCGCTTCACCTATAAAGTGCGGCAGCTAAGCGGTACGGATCATTAATCGAGGATGTCCACTTGTAATTGGGATGTGCCTAGAGTCTCCATGCACTTGCCGCTAGAAGGTTCTAGCTATTTTCAGTGGCGCCTGTACATTTCGAGCATTTGTTTTCATTTCTATATAAATGCGTTGCGAATTTGAATTATAATTTCGAAGTAACGATGGCGAGCAAAAGGGAAAAAGAATTCGAAGCGGTGCACGTGAAGTTATCGCGAGCGTTATAGAGGCCTGTACTAGAGAAGCTGAAAATGATAGTTTGACTATTCCAATTCATAATCGAACAGAATGCGCTGTATTTTACACTGGTGTTTCGGAAAGTAGTGTAAGAAAAATTCAAAGAGAACATAATGATCGCTCATGTTCTAGTTCACCTTTAAAATCTCCTAGACCCCGATTATCATACAAAGATAAAATTGACGATGGTGATTTTCAAGTAATTCGACGATTTTTATATAAACTTGAAGAAGGTTCCGACATGCAAACCCCTACTTCGTGCTGTACAGAAAAAAATTGATTTTCTGTACGGGTATAAAACCTTAAATCGGCTTTTACGATCAAATGGTTTTGTTTGGCGCAAGTCCCAAAATAAACGAAAATTGCTCATTGAGAGACCAAATATTTTTCACTGGCGGGTGAAATATCTATCAACTGTAAGGCAATATAGGCAAGAGGGACGCAATATTGTGTATCTAGACGAAACCTGGGTAGATAATGATATGACAGTGAACAAATACTGGCAAAGTGAAAGTGTTACAGGTTTTGTTCAGGGAATCCGCTCTAGTAGTCGCTTTATTATAGTTTATGCTGGTTCAGAAGCCGGATTTGTTCCAGGTGCTGCTTTAGTTTTTCGCTCGGGACTGACAACTGGAGACTATCATGGACAGATGAATAGAGAAAATTTTGAAAAGTGGTTGCTCGAGAAGCTTCTACCTAACATTCCTCCCAAATCAGTCGTGGTAATGGATAATGCGTCTTATCATTCCCACGTAGAAGATAAAGTGCCAACTTAATACTCTACAAAAGCTCCTATGATAACGTGGCTTAAATCGAACAATCTTGTATGTGATCCAACATGGAGAAAATATCAATTATATGAAGTAATATCAACCAACAAGCCTAGAGAAAAAAGTATAAAATTGACGGTCTTTTACGTAACCAGGATACCTCCATACATATGCACCTCAAACCTATTGAACTTGCATGAGCAGGAGTAAAAAATATGTTCGAGATCGCCACACCGGTGAACTTTCAATTAAAGATTTAAATCAATAACATTAGAAGCGATTGACACAATATCGGCTGAAACTTCGAAATCGTATGTTAAACATGTTCGTTCTATTGAAGATAAATACTGGGAAGTAGATGGCAAAATTGAAACGGTTATTGATGATTTAGTTATCACACTGGGATCTTCAAGTAGTGACGACGAAACCTCATCATTTTCAGACGAAGACAAACATTTAGAAGGAATCGCACCATTAGAATCATAGCCGTCAACCTCAAAAATGGCTTAGTTTTTTTTTTATATTTTGTAAAATTGTTCATAAAGTAGCTGTCAATAAACTGCTCCAAAATAATTAATTTTCTGTTCAATACCGAGTGTCAAAAAATATCTAATATTGCAATTAATATTTGAAAAACTACAGAACTCATATTTTTCTAAAATTAACACATCAATGTAGTTATAGTAGGGGTGCCAGCACTGATTCCACTGAAGAAGATTTATCAAAATTTTAACTTATGCAGTTCGACTTTGGGCTATTCGGGTATGCCAAAAGTGACCGTTTGTCTCCGTCTGTTATATTACTTTGTACAGGGGGCGTCGTTGTGAAGTACTATACAGGGCGTTTCCTAATTGCGTGCTAATGTTAAAGGGGGGGGGGGGGGTGATTCTTGGACCTTTTTAAGAAAAAAGTTTAATGTGAACCTAAAAGTCTTAACTTTGGAGATACAGGGTTTTAAAAAAACTTTTTTTTAAATCGTAATTCTCATGCTATTATAGATAAATAACAGTGTGAAATTTGATACACGTCTTTTATGCATAAAAGGGTATTTTTTGTTAACAATCAATTTTTGAAATTGCTACAAGTTGCGTGCATATGTTATTAACCTGGGTAAATCCGTATGCTTCTTAATGCATAGAAGACGTGTATCAAATTTCATGCAGTTATCTACAATAGCATCAGAATTGGGATGAAGAAAAATGTTTTCTTTCAAACTTTACCATCTTGTATCTCAGGAAGTTAAGACTTTTAGGACATAAAACAGCCCCTTTAACATCAGCACGCAATTAGGAAACGCCCTGTGTAGTACTTCACAATGACGGCCCATGTATGAAGTAATATAACAAACGGAGACAGACGGCCACTTTTGGCATAGGCGAGTAGCCGAAAGTCGAACTGCATAAATTAAAATTTTGATAAATCTCGTTCACTGGATCTGATGCAGGCTGCCCTTGTAAAATCTAGACTTGTAAATCGTGTATCACTATACTGGGTGGTCCAATAATAGTGGACGTAGGCAGTAGCCCGAGAACCGTTAATGACAGAGCTCAAGAAAAAATATATTTATAGGTAAATCGATCAAGAAAAATCAAAATTAAATCATTTAAAAATTCGAAAATTCGCCGTTTTTGCAACACAAAAGAGATATAGAAGTGCGGTACACGAAAGAAAACAGACAAATATAGATAAAGGTTTTTTAAGCATAGTTACATTTTTTAATTATCTGAAGTGCGTATAGTCAAAAAGGAAAGCAACATTATTTAAAGACCGACGGGACACCACTGGTTTAAATAGATTTCTTGGCCGACCTTCCTAAACCGATTGTGTCCCGCACTTTGTTCATCGACGAAATGAAACAACTAAAAAATTGCAATTAGCAAGTTCGCGCTTTTAATCTTATGTCACTTCTGTCAGAGAAGTTAGATTTGTCTTAAGTTTATAACAAACAGAATAAATTAGATTTCTACTTATGTTGTTATACAAGATTAAAAACTAAACACAACATGCTTGGTTAATTAAATTGTGGTCGTAGAAAAAATTTTTATGCAATTTGTGAGTAAAAATCGGCTTTTTGATATTCGTTCGGATTTTTTCGCACATCCCTTCCCTCGATACGAAATATCAGAAACCCGTTCTTTACACATTTGTTACCTACATAAATAACTATTATTTTACATTGTTTAATTTGAGATATCTCTCTGTTCAAAAGTCTGCCGCTGACGGACAAAGAAAACTGTCTGGCTACCAATACAAAAGGCGAAGGCAAAAACCGGAGGTCCAAAGTAGCGATGTGTCGTTCGTGAACGTGTCGTTCGAATTGAGCGGCACAGTGCGGTGTGCTGTAACGAACGACTCTTTTAAACGTGTGCTTTTCGTTCAGTTGGGAGCTACTACAGATATTTAGTACACATACATAATGGAGCGCTTTATTAAGACTCGCGTCTGGCCGCTGTGCGGTTGATGGATTAATCAATGGCACGGTGCTCAGCACTTTAGCTCACTTTACACATTTTTGAATAATTTGTTTATAGGGGAGCATACGATATGCGGATATATGAATGAATGTGTTGGAGTTTAAAAGATATTCTTTGATTAAAATTTGTGTTTTTTTTACAGATAATTTAATTAATATATTTATTGGACATAGTACCAGACACATTTACTTGTTACACATTTATTTTAATAAATACATGACAATCACGTTGTAACAAAACGTCAAATTCCTTTAACCTTAATTATATTTTAATTAAAAATGCATTATTGATATACCAACAAAAATAAAGTTGAATAGGTTTAAAATCTTATTCTACTGATAGTTTACTACATACAGGTACGTTTATATTAATATTAAATTTAAGAATAAAACAAGCAAATATTAAATTTAAGAATATTTTTACAAAAATATGGACATTAGAATTTAGAAACACAAATAAACAAATGCGGTAACGAGTAAAGTCAAGTAGGTGACTTTTGTGCCGACCTAGTTATTAGTTTGTTTTTATGATTAAACGACCAATAAATACTTATTACTTATAGATTTACATTTAGGAACAATATTTTAGACACTTTATCTCCGGTTAAACGACTTCTTCTGTCAGTAAGAGTCTGTCCCGCCTTTGAAAAAACACGCTCCGATGGAACTGAAGAAGCGACTACAGAAAATCGTTGCCGTGCAACTTTATAGAGTCGTGGATACACATTTTTCCGATCTTCCCACCATTTTAACGGGTCCTCCTGAGTCCTGGCTAATAATGGTTCTTCTAAGTATTTATCGATTTCCACAATACTGGCCACTTTTGGATTTTTGCTAGATATTAGCTGCGAAACGTGATTATCGAAGTCCATCCACAACTTTGATGAGCTTGGGGGATTGATAACAGCTGGTAATTCTTGATTTTGGTTTTTATCTTCAATAGTCTGAATTGAAGAAATCGAATTGATCAGATTTTGTTTGGTTATATCAAAATATCTGGTATTTGCAAATCCATACTTTTCGAAGCGCGGATCTAAAAATGTTGCTTCAGAAAAAATTCTGTTACCTTCTACATTTTCAAACTTCATGTTTAGCCTTTCAAGTAATTTATCCGCCATAGATTTTACAACAAGGGGCAAATCTGGATTGTTCTTTAAAAAATGACTACAAGCCCTTTTTAATGCATTACTTAGCAAAATGACTTTCGACGCTGTTGTCTCAGTCTCACTGCTGATTTCCTCCGTAACGTCCTTAAATATTTCTAGAATATCGCAGCATTTTTGAAGTACCCAAATATCATCATTTGACAGGTTTTCTAACTGAGGATAATTTATTGCTATGGTAGACATGAGAGGATCCTTTATTTCAATAATCCTTTTAAACATGTCAAATGTAGAATTCCACCTTGTCACAACATCTTGCTTCAAGGTAAGCTGACTTTTCTCCATTTGGGTTTGCATTTTCTTTAGTCTTTCACTGGCTTGTGGACTCCTTTTAAAAAATTTTACTATGGACTTAACTTTTTTTCGAATGTCCGAGATTTTTTCCATTGTAGCTTGCACAATTAAATTTACAGTATGTGCGAAACAGGGCACGTGGGTCCATCCAGTTTTTCTAACTGCTGCTACTACGTTAGCAGCATTGTCTGTTACAACAGCAGAAATTTTTTCGGAAATACCCCACTCTTCACAAACACGCACTAACTCTCGAGACAAATTTTCTGCTGTGTGGCTTTCTCCATATTGGTAACAATCTAGTAACACCCTTATTAGATTGTTATCTTCATTAATAAAATGAGCTGTGACCGATAGGAAGCTTTCACCATTAATTGATGTCCAGCCGTCGGTCGTAATACAAACTGTATCAGCAAATATTAGCTTGTTTCTAACTTTTTCTATTATCATAAAATACATTTGAGGAATTAGTGTTTCAGATGTAGTTTTTCGTGTTGGCAATTGATAATCCGGGTTCAAAACTCTACACAACTTTTTAAAACTTAAACTTTCAACTAATTGAAGTGGCAAAAAATCTTTAACTATAAGTTCAACAATTACGTGGTGAATTTCAATACGCCTTTTATCACTCATGGCTCTCCGAAAATAAGAACTCATCGTTCCAGAAAACTTTGATTGTACCTGTTTGTTTTCTTTTGACGTCTCCGCAGACATCTCACTCGTACTTGGTTCTGCAGATGTGGAGGGCGAGTGTGGATCATCTCTATTTTTCGTTTGGGAGACAAAAGAAGGTGTTAGATCACTCTTTAAATTACTATTATAATTTTGGTGTTCTGCTTGAGGATGTCTATTTAAATTAAAAGTTGACCCACCTTTAAAAGACAATGTTTGAGAACAAAATGAACACTTTGCGGAGTTTTCTCCTACTACCGAGTAAAATGTCCAAATTGAACTTCTCTTGCCTTGCTTTTCCTTTGGCATGTTCACACAAATTTAACAATACTAACACAAAAAGGTGTGATAACTATCTTATGCAACAATAACAAAAATATAATATTTTAACTTTATTATTTATGAATTAAACGCAACCCACAAAACAATATCCAAGTTAAAGGTGCGTGCGTCACGTTCGTTCGTGGCTTCTTAGAAGACAAACCGCATTAGCTTAACAAAACAGCAACAATCGCGTTTAAAATAATAACCACATTCGTAGCCGTGTTGCCAAAACTCTTTCATTTATACTAATAGAGTATATAATATATTAACTTAAAGATTATAATAGATTCCGACATAATATGTCAGTAGGACGCCGCCGCCGGAAGGTTTCAGGGAAATGAAAATTAGTAATCGAAATAAAATTTAAACTAGTAAAACTTTAAAAACAAATCTGTTTTTTTTGCCTAGACGCTTTCTGCAGTGCAATTTAGAAAATTTAAAAATCCGGCAAGAGTAAGTGAATGGATTTAGTGAAAAAGTAAGAGTAACAAATCTGTTAAAATATTATTAAATCTATTACAATAGTAATGGACTGGCAACACTGATTCGTGGAAGTGCTTCCATGCCGACTACTTCCGAGGGGCGCCGAGCACTAAAATCCCAAAACATTAATCAAATCATCCACTTCGCTCCGTTCGGCCGTGCTGTAATGGGCTGCTTATAACTGGCTCTAGACGCTCTGAATTGTGTGATGAGCGCTTTTAGTAAGCACGATATCGGGTTTCATTCTCGTTCAATTGAACGAACGAAACTGAACGGCTCTTTAAAGTGTGCTGAGCGAAATGTGCTGGCACACCTAAAATGAACGAGAGACCCATGCCTAGTCCAAAGGCACAAACAAGCTGGTGCTTTGAAAACATATTTGGAAGGTACATCTGTTACAGCGTTGCCAGAGCTGGTACAATTGTACAGATCTGATACATTTTCATTCCTTCTGTACAAGAGTATATTTTGAATATTTCTGGAACATTTTTACAATATTAAACCTCGATCAGGACCAGGACATGAAATTTTTCAAAATAAAAATAAACGTACACCTGGGCACCTGCGTGCACCACAAGTTTTTCAGCTAGCTAGGTTTCCAATAAGATAATATTGCCTTTTTTTTCGCTTTTCAATTTATTTTGGAGGATGTTACCTTTCCTAACGCAGGAACTAGCTTCCCGTTTTTGCTAATCTGGCAACCCTTGTATATACATAATTTGTTTCTGTACAATCGATTAAAATCTGATACAATTTTAAGTTGGATTTGGTTCAATTTTTTTGAAAGCCTCTGGCAACACTGATCTGGTACTGCTAGAACCATTAACTCCGCTGATCCACTTTCAACTCCGGTTACAAACAAGAATACAAAATCGTCAGAGAGTGATGATGATCAACAAATGGACGACGCTTTGCTAAGCATTTATGAAAATTAAGAACTTGATAATTTAATAAGAGATGAAGCCTCGGGTTTATTAAATTGTATTAAAGTTTGTGTGCTCAATAGTAATTTGGTATAAAATAATAAATTGCATTAATCCAATTAGTAAGCGGATGCAAACAAAAGATTTTGATTTAGCATTATCGCCTTGATCTTAAGAAGTAAGCCGTAAGAAGAAAAACTAACTTCTCACACTAAGTACGAGATGAACCGATCGAAGAGCCCAAACAAAAATTTAAAATCGATTTTTTAAATTGTACAATTTATCAAGCACTAAATACGTTAAATGCTAGCTTTAATCAGCTTAGGCACCATTCAATTCCTATATAACATATCTGATTTGAAAACTAAGCCTAAAGGAACACTATTAAAACAATGCGAGGATTTGGAAACTATTTTAACTGATGGTGATTATGTTGATATAAATGGGGCAGAATAGACAGAGTGCAGAAATTTCCTCTGCAAGTAAGGTAGTTAAGTTACTAACTATCTTAAATTTTGCCCCTAACCTTAGTGTTGCTATAAGAATAATGCTAACTATACCAGTAAGTGTAGCAAGTGGAGAAAGTTTCTCTAAATTAAAGTTAATTAAGAACATTTTACGTTCCACTTCCAGGCAAAATCGTCTTAATGGTTTGGCCATTTTGGCGATTGAGCATGAAATTTGCGATCAAATAAAATTAAAAGAGGTAATTTAAAAGTTTACAGAACTAAAAGTGAGAAAATTATGTTTCCTGTAATTTTAGTAGTAGTGGTAATTTATATTACTTTTGTTTAGTTTTTATAGAATATAAATTTTTTGTTTGTGCAATACATTTTCCCGCACAATTTGCAAGGACAATACATTTTTCTAAATATAATTAAAAATTATTTAATTTTCTACTTCTTACTACTACTTAACTGTTAATTTTAAGTTTCATGATTTTTCTAAATATTCGTTTTTGTTTTAATTTAAAACCCATTTGCCTTTTTGTCCGGGGTGGCAAAAACGCTAGAGCGGGCGCTGCCGACCTATCTATATTTTGAATGTTCTATAAAATAAACTAATAGATAGTGGACCAAAGGTTAGGAATTTAAATAGACAACTTGATAATTTATCATGTTGTCATGTACCAAACACATGACAACACGATAACTTTATCACTTATTGTTAATACCTATGTCATCAAATAATTAAATATATACATATACGGAAAAGATATGAAACATAATAACTTTTTACTAAAGTAGATTTGTTTTGCGATAAAATAATTTCTTTCAAGTCGGTTATAATCAGACTACTTAATTTAATTACATTTGCGAAAATTACAAGTAGAAATATATGGTTTATGGCCGGGTGTTCCCGGTATTGTTTAAGTTGACCTCGGTATAAGAACTTCTCTTCTTGCCTTTTCTCGTTTCCTTTACTTAAACCGTCTCAGGTAGTAGAACTTGGTCTTAACACAAAGTATTCCCAAAATATCAAGTAACAAGGTGTTCGGTAGACATTTACTTCATATCAATTTTTTTAAAGTGGGATCTGAAATAAGGTACCTAAAAGGTGTGTTAAATCGGTAATGGCCGAGGTGGAAATTGTTTTAAAATTTTCCAGTTTTCTTAGCAATAAAAGGTGGCTTAAAAATGGAAAATCCAAAAACTCCTACATGTATCAAAACTCAAAAGTGTCTAGCTTAAGTACCTATCATACACCCACCGATTAACAAATGAGAATAGTGGGGAGGTACGTGATTAACATATAGCTTTGAACGTTACGCAATTAACCTTGATGTACGTCACATATCGTCGTTTAAATTGATATTTAACCCTATGAATGATCAGGAAGGGGCGTAAAAAGTTTTTTCTTTGTCTGAAAAAGAAAAAATGACTTGAACACTCACACCTAACAATTTAACATATCATATCATTTACGTTTCTTTTTTTTGCGATTTCCGAATGGAAATTTATCTAACCACGAACATGCCATTGGCGTAGTTAGAAAATGTTTTTAATAATTTATTTTATAGCATCTTAGTCACATACATATGAGTCCAGAACCGAGTTAAAAAGCAGGGAAAAGCAAAAAATAATATTTTAAATAATATTATAAATTTAAAGTGTTAAAGCCGACGCTAATATATAACTAAGCTAATAAAATAACGCTAAAGCTAATATTTAGTTTAAGGTCATAAATATAACAAAACAGACATAGCTATTGAGTGCCTTGGACAAATTACGAATTTGTGGCTTAATTTTATTTAGGATTCCCATTTTTAAAAGATACGATTATTACTGTTTTGGCATAATCATTAAAATCATATCATAATACTAATAATACTATATAAGCCAAAATTCTTCGTTGACAACTTTTGAACGATGAGGCCTGAGAGCCTGAGGGCTAGATGCTGAGAATCGGAAAAGACTGGTATTGTAACACAATGCAGCTCTTTAATGTCCCCGCCATTATATTTTTGAAACCAGTCAAATTTGAAATTTGGCACTCTTACACTGCAGACTAAATACTTCTCTTTTGTGTATGTTTCATGATGGAAAAATTGTAAAAGATGGGAAGGAAGGCCGAGAAGTACATTTTTTGAAAAGTCTTTTCAACCCTAATTAATTGTGAAAATATGGGAGCACTTGAATGACCCGTTTTAAAATGGCGGCCATTCGTAACCCTAACAAAACCCAAAAATAAAAGAAAGTAAACTTTCTTGTTACAAATTTCAAGTATTTTATTCCTGATGTGATCCCTAATTAAAATATTCTAATAAACGTGGGACGAATATTTGTTCTTTTCTAGTTACAAGGCGTTCTAATTTTACTTAAAACTAGAATTATCTCCCTTATAAAACACCCTGTAAATAAAAAAGCCCCACTCTCATAAGAACATTTCAATTAAGGAACAATTGTGAGTAATGAAATACTTGAATTTCGTAAGTTTTCAAGAAGTTTTACGCTCTAGGTTTTTAGATTCTGTTACGTTCTCTAACGGTCGCCTTTTGAAATGGATAATTTTTATATCCTGGTAATTCCGGAATGATTTAACCTTGAAAAAAGCTTTCAAACGCTTACTCTACCCCCTTTTCCATTAAACTTTTTTCTTTACAATGGCGCTCAGCCGCAATTTTAATATTTTTAGTTACAACATATATACAAAAAAAAGCATTTAGTGTTGTATTGAAGCGTGAAGAATTTAATTTTTTTTTCTTGACTGGTTAAAAAAATAAATGGGGTGGACACACCGCTCCGTATTTATACAAAATATATTTAAAAATAACAAAAGCCCCACTCTCATAAGAACATTTCAATTAAGGAACAATTGTGAGTAATGAAATACTTGAATTTCGTAAGTTTTCAAGAAGTTTTACGCTCTAGGTTTTTAGATTCTGTTACGTTCTCTAACGGTCGCCTTTTGAAATGGATAATTTTTATATCCTGGTAATTCCGGAATGATTTAACCTTGGAAAAAGCTTTCAAACGCTTACTCTACCCCCTTTTCCATTAAACTTTTTTCTTTACAATGGCGCTCAGCCGCAATTTTAATATTTTTAGTTACAACATATATACAAAAAAAAGCATTTAGTGTTGTATTGAAGCGTGAAGAATTTAATTTTTTTTTCTTGACTGGTTAAAAAAATAAATGGGGTGGACACACCGCTCCGTATTTATACAAAATATATTTAAAAATAACTAAAATATTTTTATTTTATAGGCTTTTATTAACCTAGTGATTTAAGTTGATCTCAATATTCGTTTTTAACAAACGAAGTAAATTTCATTTCAACTCTGTGCTTTTTCACAAGTACAAAATAATCGTTACGCGTGAAACCTCATAGCTCAAAAAAAAACTTGCAATATTTCTGTTGTGTTATAATTGTTTAATGGGGAGTAAAAACAAAAAAAAAACTGGCGATATAAGCGATGGGCACTTACGATAGCTAAGCTGTTTAAAGTTCGTATACTGGGAAATATATTTATTCATTCATTTAATGGTGGGCTCTAGACCCGTACGTATACTATGGTAGTGCTATACGTAATTGTCTTTAAAAAAAAATCCAGATCCGTATTTAAAAAAAAAGTTGATGTTGGTTGCCCTGGGATAAAATCTCTGAGGTAAATGCACCAAAAAATAATTTTTTGCACTGCATAAATTTCACGATGGGTTGAAACTATTTTAACGTCCCTTAATAATTATATTTAAATATGCACGTAGAACAAGAAAAGTGTTAATTTGCTTCATTTTATTTATCGAGCAATGAATAAGTAAAAATACGAAAATATAAACATTTTATGTAATTCTTATAAAATATTATAACCACAAAAATCGATATGAAAGTTATGTAGACCTCTTCGGTCAACAGTTGAAGACTTTTATGTTTTATCATGACATTTTGGTTTATAAAGTATGTACCATTTATAACAGGCCATTTAAATAGTCGCCTTTTTTATTTTTTACTTCAAAAAAGTCCTTATCTATTTATCATCACTTTAACAACATAGAATCAAATATTTTTGGAATTTTAATAGATATTCTCATATTCGTCAGAATCAGATAACTTCCTAAAATCTTCATGAGATAGGAATCTCCTGCTACGCCCATATCAAAATGATATTCATCACTCTCGCAAGAGAACGAGTTGATGTCTAGTACTGGTTTGCTTTGGTTCTTTGTTTTTATTTACTTGCATTCTATTCGTTGCTTCTTGGCTTGCTCAGACGTATTCAAGTCGTCTGCAGTTAATATTTCAGCCATGCCCCCAACTTTTTCTTTAGATATTTTTATATTTTCTCCTTCGGGTTTTTTAACATTTTCTAATAATAGGCGTTAAAAAGTATATAGAATTGTAATGACACAAGCATTTTATGATCTGTTTATTGTTACAGATTGGCATTTTGCATAAGCACCCTCTCGAGTATCGCCTGCTTCCATAACACCTAAGCTACCAATTTCTGGATGTATTGTATTTGCTGTTCGAGTCGCACTTTTGGTTGCATCATATCTCTCAAGTTTTGCAGGATTATAATTTGACACGTCTATTACATTTCTATTTACTTCCAGGTCATTTTCCACTTCCGGACTATAAATGCCATTTTTCCTAAAATCGCTTTTTAAGTTATGAGCTGTCAAACGTTCCCATGTAGTGCCTAGGAGTTTGGCAAAATTTCCTTGGACGGCCTCTCCCCAACGTGAATCCATTTCCATTTGGATAAATTACATCCCATTTGACCTTGAAGCCGTGGAAACAGGAAACCACTAAAGGTTGTAGGATGTGACTTGACTTGGCATTGGCCGCTGTTCACCTGCTGCTTTCACGCCTGATAAAACAGAAGTGTTTCCGCTAACACTTAGTTGCCATTATATGACGATGGTGGGACTTTCCAACTGCAGCACTTTTTACTTTTATATTTAATAATAACTGTCAGAAACGCAATGATAAATTTGATCAGCAAAATCTAGGCCTCGTATTGCGGTTTCAAGGCTTTCGTAGAATTCGTTAATAACAAAACGGTTACAACCCTGACACTTCCTCGTATGATCTAGAGCTTCTGGCCTTTTAAACACCAAATTGGGCTCTGTTTGAAAGAAAAGCCACCAGTTCTGACCTGACTGATGCACATATATATATATATATATATATATATATATATATATATATATATATATATATATATATATATATATATATATATATATATATATATATATATATATATATATATATATATATATATATATATATATATATATATATATATATATATATATATATATATATATATATATATATATATATATATATATATATATATATATATATATATATATGTCCACACAGAATTTTAGAATTAAAAATTATATCGGACAACACTAAACTCTCAAGGCAGTCATTTTATTTTGTTTTAGGTAACTGACGAAGGCCAAAACGAAACGTTTTTAAAAAAATAAAATCATCCAACGTCAATAATGTGTTATATCGTAGACACTATTCGCAAGGAAGAATTTTTTATAAGAATATAATTTACGTGTTCAAGAAACCCCACTTTTATATATATATATATATATATATATATATATATATATATATATATATATATATATATATATATATATATATATATATATATATATATATATATATATATATATATATAATAAAATGCACCGGCACTAATTAAACTAAATAGAGCTTGACATCATATAAACTTTAAATAGATCCAAACAACATAAAATGGAATATCAATAAAACATTACATAAAACGGCCATTATCCTTCACCTTCCTCATTCGCCTTCACTGTTCCAAACGGACGTCATAACGTTGCGTGCGCAGCGTCTATTCCCGTACTGCAGCCCGGGCTGTGAACACATGACCGGCGCCCTCTTCTTCGCCTTGCGCGCCTATAGTTCACTTCACTCGCAGTTCAGTGCGTGGTCCTTATACACCTGGACAATATTGTCGTACATACCCTATATTTCACAAAACTAATCCGTTAAAAACAAGAACAAAATGTCTCTCGCCGATCCAGTTGCCTTTTTGAAAGATTTCCTCGCTGGTGGTATATCTGCTGCCGTATCGAAGACATGTGTGGCTCCCATCGAACGTGTCAAGTTGCTTTTGCAAGTACAACACATTTCCAAACAAATTTCCGAGGAACAACGTTACAAGGGTAAGATGAACGTATTTCGTTATTGAATATGAAGTATGTTGTGTATGTTGTAGAATGGATTATTTTCAATTCAACGCCCAAAATTTTGCTAGTGATTACATAATGCATCATGTCCGACCTACCTGTTTAACGTAACGTGTCATAGTATGTAATCCTAATTGCAAATCTAATTGATTAGTACGTATTTTTAAAAATGTATCACAAATGCCTATTATTCCTACACGAGGCATAGTTGAATTAGTGGCCATTTTTTATTTCATTAACTTAACCTCGTGATGTCCTCATTCTCACTTACAAGGTCTCTACGTCATAATCTTATCGCGATTCTTCGTAAATCAGATCCAAAAAAATATGTTTAAACCTAAATTGCTGACCAGTGATTGATAATGCATTTTTGAGACAATGTGGATTTGAAGTATCTCTATCCGTTACCTCGACTCGTGGCTAACATTGTCTCTTATCTTATCTGCAATGTTGCCAATTTTGGCAATGCTTCTATGTTTTTTAAGGACTAAACAAAGCTTCATTAGGTAAAAAATTTTAAACAAATATAAATTAGAAAGGTTAGATATACCTATGTCTATTTTTTTTTGAAGCACCTAATATAAATCTAGTTGTTATCGTAGCTATCATAACTAACATCATAATCCAATTATATGCATGATACTAAACGTTACATAAGAGGTTTTCAAACAACCCACTTTATTTTCTGTCTGAACCACTTTAGGATTATTACGTGGCAACAGCGCATTTGACACTGCACGAGTCTAATCGATAAAGAAAACGCAAAATGGTGCCAAGTTTTTTTTTAAAGGATCGCCTTATAAAAATATGTCTCTTGTCTCTAGGACAAGAATTGTGAATATTTTATGTAATCTCAACGTAGAGTGTTTAAAAATAATGCCCCAAATCTAAAACCTTCTAATGAATTGGCAACACGCATGGCGAATCTTTTTTATAAGAGTGACGAATCATTGACGTTGCTTGCTGACGTCATGATTGCGTAGCATGCTGAGGAGTTGAGGAATTTTATTAAGAGGACTATCTGGGTGTACTGTATAATTACCACTATACGGAAAGAATGCTTTATGCTCTAAATCTTTAAATTAGTTACACAAAGATATCGGGTCACTTATTTTCGATTACTGTAAATTAATAGTTGTTAAGTAGGTATACATATGTACCATGGCGTTTGATTTATGAATATACCATCTGGAATAATATATATTAGCACTTATCTTTTACTTAATACTCATTTGCGCAGCCATGGAAAAAAATAATTTAATGGTAAAATATCAGTAATGACTAATGATCACTGTGTTTCAAAACGATACACACTTTCATACATTTTAGATACCTACTACATATGTATAGGTAGGTACTTTTTAACGCTCAAAAAATCATTACATTTACAAAATTGTTTCAAAATCAGTTTGCGGTTTGAATAACTTCAGTATATCTGTCATGGTAATTACCAGAATAATAAAATTTAGAAGATTTTTCTATAAAGAAAAATAAAGGGAACATTAGTACGTTTCTAAACTATCCAGATTGTTTCCCTGAATAGGGGATAACGAAAAATATAGTTACCCAGATTGATGTCATAAAATTGTGAAATCTTTAGTGTAGACACTTGCTTTTTTTATGGGAAATATCATATTCTTTTAATTTTTGGAGAACACATAAATCAATTTCAGTCAAATCTATATATATATATATATATATATATATATATATATATATATATATATATATATTATAAAACATATTTATTGACCACTACATCTGTGAGAGTGCCAAAGATAAAACTAAAATTTGGCATATCATTTTGTGACGTAAGTGCAAGAAAAGAAAATATTTTTTGAAACCCTCTAAGGGGGTGAAAGTCGGCGAAAAGTGTTTTTATAATATCTTTTAAACTAAATGTGATTTTAGGAGTATTCTTTCCTCATGGGCTTTCAAAAATAATTATCTTAAAATCAATATATCAGTAGTTCTAAATGTTTTAAAATATGAAATGTTTTAATACTTATTTACTAAATGAGGTTTGAAAGTGCTTCTTTCGTTCTTGCTTTTCAAAAATAATAATCTAAAAATACATTTTTGAATTTTTCAAATTAATATGTACCGTTAGAATTAAAACGTTCAAATTTGGCATGCAAACTAGGGCCAGATAAAAGATTTTTTTTGAACGCGCGTCTAGGAATTTGAAAAGGGCTAAAATGTTTTTATGTTTTTACAATAGATGTATGATATTTAAAAAGATTCATTTGTTGACCATTTCCTCAAATAATTGTTTATAAATCGATATCTGAAGTTATCCAAATTCCACCCTTAAGGAAGTGCAAAAGGGAGAAATTAAAGATAAAATGTTCAAATTTGGCATGGACGTTCTCTTTGCGTAGATGCTCGATAAATAAATGTTTTTTAAAACCCACCCCCTAGGAAGCTAAAAAGGGTTGAAGTTTGTTTTTACTTTTCCAATATACCTGCCGATAAATGAGAATTTAAAATGATTATTTCGTTCATGGCTTTCAAAAATAATTTTCTACAAATAGATTTCGAGATTTTTTAAAATTCCGCTCTTAAGGGGTAAAAAGGGATTGGGAAACTTCTTTTACCCCTAAGGGAGTAAAATGTGTTTTAATTTTATTTACAATATCACTTTAACTAAACCAGATTTCATTACGATTCTTTCTCTTTCCAGCAGCGTCATCCTAACTCAAGTTATTAAATCAAAGTACCCTTAACAGCTCAGATTAAAATCTAAGCTGAACAGTTAGATCTGTTTAATCGTGAATCATCATAAAGAACAATTTTAATAAATTAAAAGTACGTTATCGTTCCCTGTCTTATTATAAATCTTTGTCTATCGGCTTTTAGATTAGTTGCCCTGTCCTCTAGAAATTCCCGTAAAGCTTTTTTTTAATTAGTGATTTAAATCAGAGTGTTCTTATAACTAAAAAAATAATTTATCTATATAAAATAAAATAATACAATTGCCTATGCTACTGTCGCTACTGACTTAAATTGACAAGTACTATTAAAACACATAGAGAGAGACAAAGCGCACGAAAGTCAAAATTATCAGATACGCCCCAATTTTTGCCGTTTATAACGTTTGAGGGTTTCCCGGACGATTCGGTACACCGCCCGCTCCATGCTGGCGTTGCCACTGTTCTTTTCCTTGTAAAACCTACTTACTACTTATTTATTAGGTTTTAATGATAGTTCTGTTATTTATTATGGCATTAATGATAGTTTTATTGACGAGTCTGGTGCTAAGCTAACGGGAAGGATTCACCTAACAGTATCAGATTTCTTTTTAAAAAATCCTGTAAAATTGATACACTTTTTTACATCACTTTAAAAAATAAAGGCCTAACCAAGGCCTACCAAAACTCAATCCGGTTTTTTAAAACGCAATACATATACAAAATTATAAGTTTTGTTAAAAAAAACTAAAAAAAAAGTCATCGCTCGAAGCGGGATTCGAACACACTCCTTTGCAATGAATCTGAACTTTACTAGAAGAATTTAAAAAACTTTATACTCCGCCGACATAAACTTGCATATTAAAAAATCAGTAACGGGCATGGCAACGTTGCATGGAATGAGCGGCGTAATGAATAAGTTTCCGGTATGTATAAATTACAAGTTCAGCTTTTTTTTTCTGGTGACAAAAAATTCTGACTTCAAAAAAAATGCACTAAAAAGTGAAAAATATTGTTTTATTCCTTCTTGAAATTTTTACTCCGTGAAGTCGGTGCTACACTTATTCTTAATTGTTAAATCCCAGATTGAATCACAGAAATATAATCATCTATTCAGTCAATTCAGTGTTAGACACAAATATTAGACAATATTTCGCGTATAAGGTCTTACTGTCTACTAGTTTGGCGTCAACTTTACGGAGAATTTTCAAGCTGGAATAAAACATTATTTTTCACTTTTTAGTGTATTTTTTTGAAGTCGGTTTCATTTTTTTAAAAAACTTTTTATGTCATCCTTTTTAGGTTTGTCTTTATTTTTTATTCACCATTTTTTTCATTTTTTTTTTATATTCTTGCTATGGGGACCACTCCGGCAAAATCATGAATAACCCCTGAAAATTTCATCTCAATTGGTCAAACTATTGCGGAGTAATCGTCGTTGTATAAACAAATTAAAAACAACAAAATGACCGCCATTCCGCCATTTTTAATATGCTTATTATGGGACCACTCCGGCAATATCCTAAATGTTCCCTGAAAATTTCATCCAAATTGGTTAGATTATCGCGGAGTAATCGATATATAAAGACAAAAAAAAACAAAAAAATAACAGCCATTCCGCCATTTTTAACAGTTTTTTTAACGTGCTATGAAAATTTCATGCAAATTGGTCAAACCATCGCGGAGTAATCGATGTACAAACATAAAAAATAAGAATGCATAGGATCAAACTAATAACCTCTTCCTTTTTCACTTCCCTGAAGTTCCTGTTCCCTGTTTAATTGTGCACCATTAACATTAGGATCTAATATGTTTGCAGCCAAATGAATAGCTTGTAAGGCCATTTCTTAGTGAGAAATTCCTTAATCTCGATTTCTTCTTGCGTTGAAAAAAGAACTAGACGATAATTCTGTTTCAAAATGTTTTTCTAATGTATAAAAACATTCAACCACTTGCCTGTCAGTTTATCTGATTCCAGTCTGGTTATATTTTCAAGAACTGGATTTATAAGACTATAATTTTAATACTCTGACCCAGAAAATATTTTTATCTAAAGTTAGTTTTGATACCATCGTTCTACAGATTCACAAACCGCCAAAGATTTTAAAGCTAACTTTTTGTCAAGTAGGCTTTTTATAATTCATCCCATCGAGTTTTTACAGGAAGCTTCAGGGATATTGAGGCATTCGTCTTATTTTTATTTCTTTTTCAATCTGAACTTTTTTTTTGACAATAGCCTTAACATCTCTTTCTATCAAAGACATTGTTCTATTCTTTGGGATAAATTTAATGTATAAGCGACATAACTATAAACAAATATATTGGGGTACTTTTCATGTATAATATTTCTTGCCTTGATCATTGCACTTGCGTTATCTGTCACTATTGCTTGATATTTATCTGTTCCTATTTCTTTTAAACCATCCATTTTTTCAGCCATATTTGTCGATTAATATCTGTGGTTAAACTTTTATAAAAACAGGATTAATCCATCCGTGACATTGTAAACTTATAGCACTGGCTTCCCCTATTTTTTATTTTTGTTTCAATTCTGTTATGTTCGGAATCTAGTAGTTTACTGGACGGTCATCTAAAAGGTGGTCTCAAATTTTTGAAAAATAATTGCCATTGTTTTTCACAATTGCAAATGGTGTTCCTAAAACATATATGGCCCGAACCATTAACTGATGTAACTTGTTCCTGCTTAGACGACATGTCAATAAAACTGCGTAAGAGTGAAAAACTTGAACTACTAGTGCCTGGAGTTACCGGACTCATTTCATCATCCATTATTGTAAATGTAGACAGGCTTATGTTTTCAGAAGTACTGATTTTATCTCGATCATCTGAAAATAATAAAAATATCTTACAAAACCACACCTACAGGTAATGCATAAAGTAAATAAATACATTAATAAATAAGAAACCTTAAATTCAAAATATGTTTTATTGTTAAAGAAAATGTATCTTGTTGACAAAGCGGGTAGTTAAAAAAAATATATGTAAAATACAATAATAAAAACAAATAATGAAAAAAGAAAAACACAGAAAATTAAACATTTTGTAACAAGAGGGGAAAGGTATGTACCGAAAAACAGTCAAAAATTAAAAACTAATAAACTAAAATTAACACATACTTAAGTATAAATCAGTAATACATTCAGAAATAATAGGCAAGTGATTCTAAATTAAAATAAGGCAAAAAGTAAAATTAATATGAATGACGAAATGAAACAGGAGTAAAAAATAAGCAATAAATGTAAAAATCTTAAATTATGTTAACATAAGTCAAATACTCATCTGTACTGTAAAATGCATTTGAAATGAGGAGTTTTCTGACCTTTCGTCTAAATACTGATGAAGATGAAAACGGTATTGGTAAACTTATACTGTATGAACTGCGAGTAGGTCGAGCATTCATGGAATGAATATCAGCTGAAAATTTCTTATCCATCAGACATGCAGATTCTAAAATAAATAAACAGGGTAGTATAAGAATTTTTTGCAATTTAAAGGCGGGTCTACATGTGTTACGTGGCTTGAAAATACAAAGGAACCTGATAGCTCGATTCTGCGATTTAAAAACTCTGCTAAAGAGATTAAATGAGCAAGAGGCTCAAAAACATATCCCGTATCTTATTTATATGAATCTCAAATTTTAATTAATTATCTAAGAGCAGCCCCAAAAATGTATTCTCTGAGAGATTATTGATAACTTGCCAATAAATAGAAACACTACCTAGATCACAATTAAAATTAATAATGTTGGTTTTGGAAATATTGAAAGAAAGTAGATATACGTTACACCATTTCTTAATACTTTCTTCAAGACAATCGGATCTTCGTAATGCCAGAGAAAGGTGGTATCATCAGCGAAAGACGTACAACTACCATGATTAATTGCGTAAGGCAAATCATTAACATATATTATAGATTTTTAAGTCAATCTGTATTTTCAAGTAGATTAACACATATTTTAGATACATTTAATTTGTCGCAACGTATTTCTGAGCCTACTCGTATAAATTTACACACAAATAATTACAACCTTATTGACGTGATAATTGCTATTAAAAATGTAGTGTCATTGAAATCTGGCTCCTTGGCCATTTCAGAATATTTATCAGATCATAATCTTATCTTCTCAGTTTTTCAGGAACCCTCAATAAATAATTCTAAAAGATGTAAAAAGAGACTATAATAATATAAATGAAAATAAATTTATTAACGAAGGCTTACTTATCCGATGGAGTCAAGTATATTATGCAAATAATATCGACGATAAAATAAGTATTTTCAATCGGAATATCTTAAATCATGTGAATAAGCACGTTTCTTTAAAAACCAAAATAATTTCGGAACGGCCCTTTACTCCATGGATTACTAGTAACGTAAAATCGCTAATTAAATTAAGAGATAAAGCGCACCGTAAATATCTAAAGTCTAAAACAGCAGGACACTTACAATACTACAGACAACGTGGGAATTATACTAAACATGCTATAAGAAGAGAAAAGATAACTTTTTTAATCAATTAGCTTTAAAAAAAGGAAAAGTATTTTGGTCCACTGCAGACAACTTAACGCGAGAAAAAAACTACAGTAAACTACCAGAACATTTATTTAATGAATGCTTCAGATATTCACGATTTCTTTCAGTCTACTAATAATTTTCCAGACTCTACCTCACCCGAACTATTAAACTTTTATAAAAGCAATAGAGTCATTGATAGATCATTGAAATTTTATCTCATTGACGAAAATATGTTGCATAAAATTATGTCAACCATAACATCGAATGCGATTGGTGAAGATGGATTTTCCGTTAAAGATTTAAAACTTTGTTTGCCCTTTTGTATAAACCCACTAATTAACATTATTAATACGTTTATTTTAGAAAAAACTTACCCGACAATATGGGAAAAATCATTTATTAAGTCCATCGCAAAAAGTTTGGAACCCACCCAATTTAAGGACCTTAGACTTATAAGTATACTTCCAGCAATGTCTAACATATTGGAAAAGCATATTTTTAATCAACTATCCTTTTTCGCAGAAAGAAAGAATATAATTCCTGAATGTCAGTCAGGTTTTCGAACGGATTTTAACACTTGCACGTGCCTTGTAAATATATTAAACGACGTCCGTCACAATGAAGAGGAGAAGAACTGTACTTATTTGGCTCTATTGGATTTTAGCAAGACTTTCGGCACTTTAAATCACAAAATGTTGTTGGCAAAATTGCAGCACTTTGGCTTATCTGAAAATGCTTTATCTTTGTTCAGTAGTTATCTAAGCCACCGCCAGGGTCGAGTTGTGGTCTCTGGGTCAAACACATTTTCTTCAAATTTCTTTCCAATCCCTCAGAGTGTTCCTCAAGGCTCTGTTCTGTCACTTTTGTTATTCGCAATTTACGTTTCTGACATGTGCAAAGATATAAAATATGCTAAATTGCAACAGTATGCCGATGATTCGCAGCTATATATCCCTATTAACAATAAAAACATAGATATTGTCCAGACACAGCTTATTTCCGATTTAAAGAATGTTGAATCATTTGCAAAAAATCATAATTTAAAACTAAATGCAGCGAAGTCCAAAACTCTGGTTCTGGGTAGAAATAACGTTAGAAATAATTTAGAGAATGAACTCCAAATTCATATAAATAATAATATAATTCCCATTGTACATGAAGCAAAAAATCTGGGTGTTACGTTTGACAGTACATTGTCTTTTGAATCTCATATAAAAACTAAATTAAAAGCCGCTTACCTTCGTCTAAGAAATCTTTACAAGTTGAAAACATTTGTACCTTCCAAACAAAAATACGTTTTATGCGTGACATTAATACTTTCATTATTTGACTATGGTGATAGCGTATATGGAGAATCTTTGTCATGGCTTACGAAAAGAATGATACAAAAAGTTCAAAATAGCTGCATGAGATTTTCTTTTAATATCCCCTATAGGGACCACATTACTCCGCATTTGAACTATGCAAACATTTTGGATATTTAAAATCGGAGAAGATATCACATGTACACTCTTATTTACAGGATAATTAAAAAAGACAGGCCACGTTATTTAAGTACTAGATTTTCCAGTTTCGGGCACGTTCACGAATCCAGAAACAATCAAAATTTTGCCATACCTCTTCACAGGACGGCGACATTTTAACGCTCATTTACATTTGTAGCCGTTCAGATGTGGAACGGTCCCTCGGCGAGGGTTAGGGGCCTACCCCTTGAAAGTTTTGCCAAACATGTCAAGGCGAAATTGTTGCAAGAACAGTGTTTGTTGTAATATTTTTTTTAACTTGTATATATTGATGCATTTCCATGATGGGTTGGTTTGGCCCGCCGTACGGTTGCGCTACTGCCGCGTCCGCGTACGCTTTCGCTTTTCGCCCTACCGCCTATTTCTGGCTTCTATGCAGCCCCCTGTAACTATTTGGTTGCATATATATTTTTTATGAAAAACATATTTAGGAAAACTTTCATTTTAATAAGCATATCGCTAAAATAGTACATACATTATTTTCTTAATTCTTGTTAACTAGCTGTTTTCGATTAATATATTATTTAATTCTAAGGATCGCCTTGCATGTACGCTTTATCGTAAAGTGTGCAACGTGAACGGTTCTTATAATCGAAAGGTGGTTCATTTTGCTAAGATATAATCATAATTAGTTTAATATTTAATATTTATAATTTGTAATTTTGTAATAATTGATATTTCATCAGCAAATAAATAGTTTTTGAATTTGAATTTGAATATTAAAAACAACAATGGACCACGGAGCACCAACATCAATCTTGAGTTTTGAGGAGCTTTTATTACAGAAAAGCACACTCTGCGGTCAGAAACAAAAGATCGGAACCAATTTAAAATTGCTCCACTAAACCCAAATACCTCAAATTTATTCAGCAATATCCTGTGACAAACGCAGTCAACTACCCTTGGCAATTCACAAAACACCGCTGATAGAATCTCCTTGGCGTTAAGACTGAGGTATAATTATAGAAGAAAATGAAATATTGCAGTTTTTTTCGAAAATTGAAATCCGAACTGCGAAATTGAGAGCAACTTATGCTTTTCCAAGAAATTAAGCATCCTAACTTTAATTAATTTCTCAACCATTTTTTAAATAGCAGGCAATAAGTACATTGGGCGGTAATTAGAAGCGTTGTCCCTATCACCCCCTTTGATTGCTTAATTAATTGCCAAAGCTAAAGAGGGTAACAGGTCTCTCAAGCCAGAGCTTCCACAGCAGAAATAGGAAGACTCTGAAAAAGTTTTATTGATATTGAACTGAACTAGCCGTTACTTGATGGAAATCCATTTTAACTTAATAAACAAAAAACGCTTGTTTAAAATTTCTACTTAATTTTAAGTTTTATTTAAATATTTTCCCAGCCAGATGCTTTTTTATTTCATTAAAAACCTTTACCAATTCATCAGAGCTTACTGGTCTAAAGAAGAAGGTTTCAGAAACAGAAAGGGCGCATGCTTGTATTATGCTTAGAAAATATTGAATTAATAAAATGTTGTGTAGTACGATTTTTAAACGTATCAGTAGAAATAAAGCAAAAACGTTTTTGAATTTATCATATTTCTCTTTAAATTTAACTTACCCCTAACCAAAGATTTGGAATTAATGTTGTTCGTTTGTCTTCTTTTCAGTTTATTTTTTGACTTCAGGTAGACCTTTTAGTAAATGTTTTGTCATTCTTGTTGATTTTTTTTTCATATTTCGCGGTACAAAATTTACAAATAAATTTCGGCTACTTGTCTTTGTATTGAAGTATTTCCTAATATCAATTCTTGGTTAATTAAGTAATATTATTTTTCGTATAATAGACACACCATTCAAGATAACTCTTAAAATCATGTTGCGAAATGAGCCTAACAGACAACACAGAGTTGTTTAAAAAGCTACTTAAAATGTAAGTGGGAATCCCATACGGCCCTGGGAATTCTGCATGCAATAAATACCACAACCGTCTTTACCAGAGCATAATCTCGCCTTACATCTCTACGCATGCGTAAAGAAGAATTTATGATAATACAATAACTTAACATGTATTATTCACAATTTCAGTCATTCAAACTGGAAGGAATATACATTTTCATCTCCATAACCTTTATTTGTTACAATCGTAAGTCCTGATGTAATATGCGTACAAAATATCTAACACTCCAGTATGCCATTTTATTTATTTCTTTTTCATTTATTTTTATTTTATTGTTTATTATTTTTTAATAACTTTATAACCAGGATAGTTTAAGATTTACAAACAAATGAGCACAACATGTTCAACCCAGTATATTTCAGAAACTTCATTTAAATAAAATGTTCGAGAACTCATTAGTTCCCAAGGTCTAGAAAAATATGCAAAAGTTTCAAACCCGCACATTAACAATTTTTAAATAGTATTAACAAACTAAGATAAAACAAAGAGTTTAATTTTTTGCAAATAACTCATAAACTATTAACATCTAACAATTATAAAAAAAAGATTTTTATAGATGTAGAAATTTTCAATAAAAAAGTCCGAACTCCCGGAACTCTGTCTCTGTTATTAATAATTTTAATTTAATGTTGAAAATAGAGCTTTGGGCGGCGAGCACTAAGTCGTTACGATACCGCAAAACCGGCCATAACTCCGTAACAGGTAAAAAAAATTACTATTGAATATTAATTTAAATATTTAAAAAAATTAGGCAGTTGAAGGAACAATATCCTGCTGAAAAAAAAACTTTTTCACTGATTTTTATTAATATGCGCTTATTACTAATAAACAATTTTTTTAGAGTTTTCGTTTATATTTCAAGTCGTATAATTATTAAACAAAAGGCACTAAAATTATTTCACTTCGTGAAGACTATAGCTAATATAATATATGAAATTATCACATTGCGTACTATACTCTAAGAGATTATGCGATGTTTTTAATCTATTAGTTATATAAGTTAATAAAAACTAATAAATAACGTTTTTTTGTTGGAATCAATTGTGAATAACTAATAGATTGAGATTATAACAATTAAAAAAATCGCAATGTCATAATCTCATTTGGTACAGTTCTAATAAAGTTCTAATAAATCCGACTTAAAATATAAACAAAAACTCTAAGAAAATGTGTTAATTAACAATAGGCTTATTATATGAAAAATCAGTGAAAAAAACGGAATATTGTTCCTTGTGTGTCTTGAAAATACCGTTTTTTTATTATTTAAATTAATATTTAATAATATAAGATTTTGTTTTGTTCAAAAATTCTTAAGTGTTGCGAGTTATTTGCAAAAAACTAAACTCCTTTTTTTAAATCTAAATTTGTTAATAACGCGCGAAATATGCGTACATTTTCTATTTTTTAAAAATTTTTTCAGTTGCAAAAATTAACACCGTTGAAACCGTTGACTTTGCGAATTAGACTATTTCACGTATCCGTAAGGAAATTAAATATAGTATTAACAGAGTCGTACTCACGGACTGTATGCCCGTTGCCACAGTATTATATAAAAATATTATTTTCAAGGAATAATATGTTTACTGTATTTCTAATTAAAACTATTTAGGTATTAGGTTCAAAATCTGAATATTAACTAAATATTTTAATTTTAAGGTATGGTCGACTGTTTTGTCCGAATCCCCAAAGAACAAGGTGTATTGGCTTACTGGCGTGGTAATACAGCCAACGTAATCAGGTACGTATAAATAAACACTAATAAATTCAGATTGGGAAAATTAATAATAATATACCACACGCCCCCTTATTTTCTTTGTTTGCTAAAATATCAGTTTGAAATTTTGTAAGCATGTATGGGAACCTTTTAACCTGTTTGGGAATTTTTAAAAATAAACACCCAAATTTTGTATTTACATTCCGGTACAGCTTCAATTTTTCTAAATGTCGCTTTTTATATTTCGAAATGGGATAAAAAATGACGGACCTATAGGAATTTATGTTATATTAAATAGTTGGCATTGCCATTTTAGGTTCTTAATTCAAATTTAATTAGTAATGTAACGAAGTAAAATTGCATTTAAATCAAAATCTACATACATTTTTTTGTTGTAAAATAACTTTTTAATATTTTATTATATAATTTAATTTATCAAAAGAAAAAAAATGTTTTTAATGTTTGGATCTATTTATTTGAACAACCAAATATGTAATATCTTTTTATTACTTTTGTTGATGAAAACTGAATTGCTTTCGTAACTTTTTTAAAAATGAAGCACAAATGTAATTATTTGCAATTTTTTGCCATACTTGGACCGATAATAAAAATGTAGATTAAAGGCAGCTTCATTTTCAAAAATTTTAAAATCAATCACTAAGTCATTTTAGTATTTACCAAAAAATTAAATTAAAACATGTTGCTATTTTGGTTTTAAAAATAAATGGGTCCAGTGATTAAAAAAATTGAAACGAATGGTAGGATGACACCAACATAGGTCATAAGATGCATAAAAATATATATATATATATATATATATATATATATATATATATATATATATATATGTATATATATGTATATATATGTATATATATGTATATATATATATATATATATATATATATATATATATATATATATATATATATATATATATATATATATAATATATATATACAGGGTGTCCCACTAAGGGCGGCCGGGTAGCTTTTCTCAGAAAATATGAAAGCTAAAGTGGCCAAGAGAAATTGCTGAAAAATATTTTAAAGTTTATAAAACTACCGCAAGATGGCGTACCTGTAATGGTAAATAAAAAAACACTTTTTGCAAAAATTCCCAACATGAGATAATGTTTTGATAACAGCAACAAAAACTCCAACAAAATCTGCGTCAGTTTTGTCATATTTCCAATAATGAGGGTGGGGGAAGGTGATAAATAAATCAACTTTCAAAGCGCTCTGTCTTCTACGTCTTTTATTTAATGTTATCCAAGTGGATACTTGTTTGAAAGAGCATTTAAAGCTCTTTTAACTACTGTCATTTTTGGCTCTCGATAGTTCTTGGTACATTAACTAGGGGGCGTTGTTTAAACAAAAGTCAATTTTTAGAGATTTTCTCAAAAAAATCAAATAGAACGGTATGCTTTTAACAGTGTGATTTTAAAGAGGAAAAAATTGTCTAAATTCTGGCGAAAACCGCGTTTTGATATCTTTATTCATTTTTTAGTTATTTCAAAATAACTTGTTTTCCGCTGATGAAAAAAAAATAGCTTTTAATCATAATTAAATGTTATTATTCTGTGACAAAGTATTCCTTTTTACAACTTGAAAGCAAGCATTTGTAAAGACATTTTTGTTAATTGTAATTTTTTAAGATTTGTGTGTTATCGTTATTGTTCTTTTATGTTGTTAGTGATTTACTTAATGGGTTTTCGGTTTTGTTATTGTTATAGCCCGTTGGCTTTTAAACACGCTTCAAATTTTTGATAATAAATAAATGTGGACCAGTACCAAGCCTGGATAAAGTGTGAGGTAAAACCAACACTATTGTTATAAGGATTATTTGCTTTCAAGTTGTAATAAAGAATACTTTGTCACAGAATAATAGCATTTAATTATGATTAAAAGCTAATATTTTTTTTTAACAGTGGAAAACAGGTTATTTTCAAATAACTAAAAAATGAATAGATATATTAAAATGCGGTTTTCGCCAGAATTTAGGCAATTTTTTCCTCTTTAAAATCACACTATTAAAAGCATACCGTTCTATTTGATTTTTTCGAGAAAATCTCTAAAAATTGAGTTTTGTTTAAACAACGCCCTCTAGTTAGTGTACCAAGAACTATCGAGCGCCAAAAATGACAGTAGTTAAAAGAGCTTTAAATGCTCTTTCAAACAAGTACCCACTTGGATAACATTAAATAAAAGATGTAGGAGACAGAGCGCTTTGAAAGTTGATTTATTTATCACCTTCCCCCACCCTTGTTATTGGAAATATGACAAAACGCCTTTAACAAAACTAACGCATATTTGGCTGGAGTTTTTGTTGCTGTTATCAAAATGTTATCTCATATTGGGTATTTTTGCAAAAAAAAGTGTTTTTTTATTTACCTTGCGGTAGTTTTACAAACAAACAATTTCTCTTGGCCACTTTAGTGATGAAATTTTTTTTCGCAAAGCTGTAGCTTTCAAAGTTTCTGAGAAAAGCTACCTGGTCGCCCTTAGTGGGACACCCTGTATATATATATATATATATATATATATATATATATATATATATATATATATATATATATTTGGGTAGGATGATACTTTAATAACACTATAAGTTTAGCGAAGAAGAATCCTACTGTTTCCTTAACAAAAACACATTTTTCATATAAATGGTTATCAGATACACGATTAAAATTGTTTTCGAATTATAGCTTATGTTATAACGATAATAAAAATCAATATAGGAAAAGAATCATATTGATCTGATAAGCAAAAAAAATTGGTTTATTTTTTAAAAAAATTTTAATTATAAAACCTTAGGACTCTTGCCCTACCTTTCTATTCTACACTACACAAATTCATTCGTGTATTTGTTAACCAATTTTTAGTTTTTTTGACAATTGAAACAGTTGAACCCTTGTCCTACCAAAGTTTTATTGTTATTAAAGTAGCACCCTACCTAAATATATTTACCTGACAGGTAAATATCATATATTCTCGTAACAGGTAGCAGAAATTTTTATAGAGCCATTTTGTTTGTCTACCCAAAAAGCAACTTTTGACACCTATTTCGTTGTAAAACTTTTGACACGAAGCTTTATTTATGCATGAATATACGTTGTATTTTTGTAATCCAGCACAAGAGTTTTTTTTTTAATTAAAAGATGCATAAATATTGACACCAAGACTGCCACCTAAATGTACGGACAGAAAGCTCCGTATTTTGATGTAACACAAATACTAACAGTAAGAAACACAAACACAGCAGTGGTCGAAATTCATAATTATTACATACATTACATTACATACATTACTAATATTATAATTAATATACTAGCGAGTACCCCCAACTTCATTCGCGTATGGCAATAACGAAAGAGACAGAGCTACTTAATTCGCCTTATTAAAATACCTCTTTATAAACCACGTTTTTTGTTCCATTTTTTTCAATTTTTTTCAACACGTGCTGGGAGATTTTTCGATTCGATTTTTTGGAACACCCTCTATAAGTTTTTAAAGAATATATAAAAAATAAAATAAAACTATCCAGTTCAGGCGTTTTTTTTTAAATTAAACGTTTTTTAAATAAAAAATATAATATTTAAGGGGCGGTTTCATCCCCTTGAAATTTGATTTTTAAAAAATTCTCTTCTTATCGAATCTCCACATCCTACAATCGACCTATATACCGAAATTCAGCTTTTTACGTCAACCGGTTTGAGCAAAGTCGTGATTAATCAATAGCCCGATTTTTTAAAACATTTTGAAATATGTAAAATAAACAAATAGAATACATGAGTTTCAGCGTTTTTCTAAAAAACCAACCGTTTTTTAAATAATATTATATAATAATATAATATATAATAATTTTAAATAATAAATAAAAAATATTGTAATATTTAAGGGGCGGTTTCACCCCGTTGAAGATTGAGTTTTAAAAAATCATTTCTTATCGAACCTCTATATCCTACTATCAACCTGTGTGCCAAAATGCAGCTTTTTGCGTCAAGCGGTTTGAGCAGAATTGGGATTAATAAGTAACCCGATTTTTTAAACACCCTGTATAAATTTTCAATAAAAAAATAGTGTTGAAAGGTTTCGGTCACGATCATATAACTCGGTGCAGTACAACTCTCACACGAACTCGCTGAAAAATTTAGCTTGGTGTTTTAAATATATAAATAGGTTCCTCCAACCAATCAAAGTTGTACATATGCTTACTGATAATTGTAAACAGATTCATGAAAATAAACTTCAAAACTTTATTTTCTCGTTAAATTTTATAAAACACCAGTGTCATCATAAAATATCAAAATATATCAAAAATAATAGATATAGTAATATAATTACCATTTTCTCGTTAAATTTTATAAAACACCAGTGTCATCATAAAATATCAAAATATATCAAAAATAATAGATATAGTAATATAACTACCAGGCTCGATTCCACTGTGTAGGCAATGTGGTGAGGGAACGGACTTTAGATACTTCTATATTTAATGCAGACTTGAGGTTCTAAGAAAAACAAGTAATAATACTCGTATGATGTTTAGGACTATCACTTTAATCAAATGAACCTAGGCTAGTAATGCTAGAACAAATTTGAGTTTCATCATTAGTGAGCCTTTACCTCATAGTTCCTATACTACAGGTACACGTTGCTCTTCGTAAATGGTGTAGACTTTTCGCCTTATCAACTCCTTCGTCGAAACAACTGGTATCTTTACGCTTCCTTCTGTAATCAGAGGTATCTTATAAAAATCACATGTTTCACTCGCAGCAGTACTTGCGTTAAGTCCTCTGTTAAGTAAAGAACTAGAAATAAACAGTTTCTCTAGCATCGACAGATAAACGCTATTAATGTTTTTCTACGGACGCCAGATAATGATGCTTGATACGCATAATATTTTTGTCGTGAAATTTACTATGTAATTTTTGACGCAAGTCATTTTATCAGTAAATTATGGAAACTCCCATGAACCGTTATCAGTTTATCAAATGTTCGTTACTAAACTAGCCTTTTTAAGTTAAGATTTTATTTTTTCGAACTCGGTAGAAAGTTTTAAGTAAATTTCAGTGATAAATTGAAGAACAGAAACCACGGATTGTTACGACTCCCTGATACATGTGTGCCGTAAGGGGTCTTGTACAATCTGGAGGAGAAAAAATGTTCCACAAAAATAACTTTAAAATTACATTGTTGTTACTAAGTTGCTTTACATTAATCTAAATTTCAGAGTAGTATCTATTAATGCTTGTTTCATTATGAATTTAGTTTTAGAAATACGTATATTAATTACATGTTTTATTACAGATATTTCCCCACACAAGCATTGAACTTTGCCTTTAAGGACAAATACAAGCAAATCTTCTTAAGCGGCGTTGACAAGAAGACTCAATTCTGGAGATACTTCTTAGGTAACTTGGCTTCCGGTGGTGCTGCTGGAGCTACTTCCCTCTGCTTTGTATACCCTCTTGATTTCGCCAGAACTAGGTTAGTATTTTCTAATAACATATACAGCAATCCATATATGAAACATAATGCAACTGTGTCAATATTTCGCTGCCTTAAAATGTTTAGGTTCTGTGTGACTTCCCATCTTTAAATTGATTATTAATTTTCTTTAGTAACATACCTTTATTACAGTCAAAAATATTTTATTATTATATTTAATAAAAACATAAAATGGGCGCTCCTGGTCTCTCTGAGCATAACATTGGTTCAAACGGGTGGAACACAACGCAGATTACGACATACGTTTATTTCAATCGTTATTTTTGTTTTCGTGTTTTGTTAGATACTTCTTTGAAATACAGAGTTTGAATGGTTATATTTAGTTCCAACATTCCAATCAATTTTATCACCCATTGTTGTACCGCAATTGTGTAATTCTTTTTAAGTTGAGTTTTTGTTGGTTAGTTTTTGCGTTAAACGCTTACGGGATCTGCATTGTGTTTAGGGTTGCCAACTCTCCGTCCAGATTTAGGTGGGATACTCCTGTTTTTTAATATGTATACCTCACACCTCCCGTCGAACGGTTCAAAACTCCGGCTTTTTAGGAAAAATAAACATTAAAATGTTACAAGAAGCATATTACAAACTAGAAAAATTCAAGTGAATGTGTAATAAGCTAATTACCATTCAAGTTGTGTACTATACTTTTTCTACGACTATTTTTAAAATACCGGATGATGCATTGTTTTAAAAAATAAAAATAATTGTTACCGATTTGAACCTCTAATCTCAAATAATTGCGCGTGCAAGGTTAATTTGATTGCCACACTATGGATCATAGCATACAACTGTGCGATATTATTCTTTATGCACAATTGTTCGTAAGAATAACAATCCTTTTACTTATTTAGTAAACTGTACGTAAGAGATTGCTTCCTAATACAGGGGCAGAAAAAAATAATTTAATCGATTTCGTCCATCTAACAACCAAAAAATCCTATTTATGTTTTGTTACTCTTTAATTTATTTGTGAAGATGCAAAATTAATGAGTTGTATAATTATGAAGGTAGACACTTTTTTCCTTGCTCTTCAATTTATTTTGCAGGACGCTACCCTCCCTATCGAAGGAACCATCGATAATATAACTTAAATTTATGGATAGCTTAAATCTATTATAGCTCACCCCTAGTCACAACCCGCCCGCCACTATGCTTCCGCTTTTGCATTTGCAAATCTGGCAACCTTAATTTTAGACAAGCCCTTAAATGTGTCTAAAGTATCCCAGTAAGTAATGGAAATATAATATTCCTAGAACTGTAGTGAAAATAAGAATAACAAATATTCAGAATAACGGCTTTGGAGACGAGAAACCGGCTGACTTTAAATTCCGCATTAATTGTCGGAATATATTTTCCCAGCATTTTAGAGAAAGACGGTTTATTAAAGAATTCTGGAATTGGAATATCGTTTTATACAAAATTGTAAAAATAAGTAAAAAACATCATTGGGGTAGATTAGGTTTTTTAAAATAAGATTCCAGGATTTTTTTTTAAATTAAAAGAATTAATCAAATACTACTAGTGATTACTTCAAAATGGTAAAACAATTCCTCACAAAAAAACATTTTTACGCCATTTCAAATATAAAAGAAATTAAGTTAAAAGAACGGAAGATAGGTCTTAACAAGTTCAAAGGTTAGTTGAATAAGGATGATATTTTTAATATTATTCAGAATAAATCTAATTCGTGAAATGCTGACGGAAACCATTAAAGAATCTCTAGTTCAAGCAGAAAAAAAATGTTTAGGAGCGTGTAGCTATATAAGTTGATAAACATACTAATTAATTCTGAAGGACTTCGTTCTACATTTAAAATAGTGAGCATGATAGTGTTTCACCTAAGCCAACCCTACAAGTCTTACAACGCTCATACATTTTAAATCTTGCTTGCAAACATAATATATATACCGGGTGAGTCAACGATTGAAAACAGTAAATGTACGTCGAATAGATACAATTTGGAAACAAACTGTTTATGCTATGGGATATATATGTAAATCGCGCTCATTCTAAAAATATTTTGAATTATACGGGGTGCCTCAAAAAAGTAGGGCTACTAAAAGTTGAATTTTTTTAAATTTATATATATATTTGACTTGATTTTTAAATTCTACATAAAATTCTTACACTTTTTTATATAACATGTTATATGGCTAAAATATTTGGCTTTAAACGAAAAAAAAAATATAAATTTGATGCACATCTATGATTAGCAATATAACGCCTAGTTGTTCCACTAAAAATAAAATATTTTGCTTCTTCACAAAATAGGCATGGAATAAAGGACTGCTTTCGTAATATTGAAGATGCTACATACAGGGTGTCCAAATTTAAATGCCTAACTTTAACATATTTAAACCAATTTATTTCAGTTTTTTTTTTAATGGAACCTCCTGCATTTTTTTATTTATTCTTTTTAAGCATACAAAATCTAGAACTTTTATTACATATATTATATATCTATCTTCAATAGTTTTCGAAATATTTTAAAATTCCCTTTTTTTGCCTAATTTAGAAAATTACCAACTCGATCAAATTAGCCATAATAGCTGTCAGTAAAACAAAAGTATTTAATATGAATATAATACTTTATTATCTAAAATTAATCCAATGAAAATTTAGATAATATAATAATTTGTTAATAAAATTGCTACAAAAAAAATGATCTAATAACCTTAAGATTTTAACATCAGAATCTACAGTAAGCAAGACTACAGGAAAATATAAATATCATCTATTTCATATTACATTAAACCAAGAGTTACACGCTGAAGATTTTAAAATCCGTGTTAAGTTTGGAACCCAATGATAAGGCGAGTAGGGCCATTTCCGAACTTTTTAGACAATATTATGTTTTTGGAATGAATCTTACATTTCAAAGCAAAGGATCCGTGAACTGGCATAATATTATAAATATTTAAAAATTGTGTTGAAAAAGGGGTCTACTCGTCTAGTTTGAAAATAAGTAAATACACTTCAATGAAGGAATACATTTCAATTTAGATAGTCGAAAACTTATATTAATAGGTACTAATTTTTAAAGTTATACAGAAAAAAACACTTATCACACTAAAAAAAATCGCTCTTAAAAGTTAATCAAATGTTTTCAAAGTTATATTTTAAAAGATGCTCAAATAAGCGCCCGCCTTCACGAATACGCATGTTGAACGTTTTAATAATATTTTGCCTAGTTTTAACTAGCATGTCTGGTAATATAGTGGCGCATACATCCCTGATTTCCTGCATGTTCTTTCTTGTTGTTGGTGGTTGGGTGTAAACACGATCTTTAATATAACCCCACAAGAAAAAATCTAATGGAGTTATATCGCAAGATCTGTGTGACCATTCGAGAAAACCGCTACGACCAATTCATTTTTGATTAAAATTAGCGTCCAAAAATTCACGAACGTCCCGATGGTAATAAGCAGGTGCAGCGTCTTGCTGCAGCCACATGTCTCTTCTTCTATGCTGAGTAGTATGAGAAGAATAAGCAGCACAACGTTCAAAAAATCTAAATATCTTTGTCCATTAAATGGTTCATTAAAAAAATACGGACCCATAATATGGTTTCCAATGATTCCACACCAAACATTTAATGACCAGTGATTTTGATGTTGTACCTCTCGTACCCAGTGGGGATTTGTTATTGTATAATAATACATATTATGCCTCTTTACAGCTCCATTGCTTCTAAATGTAGCTTTATCGGAAAACATGATATTCGCTAAAAAGTCCGGATATGCTTCTATTCGCCTTATCATTAAGTTGCAAAAGTTAACATGCCTTTCAATCTTCATCGTGCAAGTCTTGGTGTAATTCCATGTGATACGAATGATATTTATATCTTCTTGTGGTCCCGCTTACTGTAGATTGTGATGTCTCAGTTAAACTAGCAAGTTGTCGACTACTTCAACTGTGATTTTCTTCTATATGAAGTGACTTTCCAACTTTTTATCTTGATTTGCCACTAGCATCAAATCTCTCCATGACATTTGGAAAGGCCACTTTAGAAGGCGCGCGTCGATCCGGATATTTTGCTTCATATAGCCTTTTGGCCAGAAGGCAATTTTTTTGAGCTTCACCCAATATATAGACCATATCTATCATTTTATTTTGTGAAAAATTCATTTTAAATTAGACGAGAATACGAAAGACGAAATACAATGCACTAAGAACACGTTTTTGACATATCATACATTTTCTCGCCAGTTGCTATAGACTGTTTTTTCCATGGCTACTTTGATTGATCGAGTTGTTGATTTTCTAAATTACGCAAAAAAAGAAATTTGAAAATATTTCGAAAACTATTGAAGATAAGTATATAATATGTTGTAGATTTTTTTATTTTTAACAAGACTAAATAAAAATATACAGGGGGTTCCATTTAAAAAAACTGAAATAAATTGGTTTGAAAATGTTAAAGTTGGGCATTTAAATTTGGACACACTGTATGTGATATCTTCAATATTACGAAAGCAGTCTTTTATTCCATGGTTATTTTGTACAGAAGCAAAATATTTTACTTTTACTGGCACAACTATGCGTTATATTGCTAATCATAGATGTGCATCAAATTTAATTTTTTTTTGTTTAAAGCTAAATATTTAAGAAAGTATCAATTTTAGCCATATAACATGTTATACAAAAAAGTGTAGAATTTAAAAATCAAGTCAAATATAGGTTGTCCCATTTAAAGAATACACCTTTTAGTTGCCCTACTTTTTTGACGCACCCCGTATAATTTAAAATATTTTTAAAATGAGCACGACTTACATATATATCCCACAGCATAAACAGTTTGTTTCCAGATTTTACCTGTTCGACGTAAATTAGTAATTTGAATGTCACCTAGTATGTTACCATTGTTACCCAAGAAAAATACTATGATATAAAGTTCCACTATAGGCACAAAGTAATTTTTTATTGATTCCGTAAAGTTTAACGTTCATTTTAGGCCTTTATCTTCAGAGTGTCTAATATAAAATGTCCTATCCCGTTATCTGGAGAGCCATACAAAATAGACAAAATATTTAAAGACCGATATTTCTTTGTTTCTTTTGTATTTTTAATTTAGTTTGTTTTTATTTATACAGGGTGTTGTATTTTTCCTGGGCTGATATGAGCGTTCTTATTTTAAATAGGAACACCTATATATTTTTAGATATTATGATAAAGCGTTTAAAGACATGCTTAACGATATATATGTATGTGGGTCTGTAATACAATGTTTCGGATTTATTGGCATTCTCTTCACTTTTTAATCTATTTCAAATTAAGACAATTGAAGTAGTTTCAGACTATTCTAAATTTTACTAGAGCCAAAAAAAGTAAGCGGTTTAATCTATTTACAGCTTGATACTCAAATTTTTAGTCTTAAAAAAGTTACGTTACCATGTTTCGCGTCTCTTATTTTTATTTTTTAAATGCAATCTCCTATGTTATATTAAATTTAAACAGAGCATGAAACAACGACTTTAACGATATGTTTTTTATTGGATCCAATAATTTCTATAAAATTGTTGTCTATAAATTGATTTATCTCCTTGCCACATTCTGTAATAAGCTAGAAAGAAAAGTGGTATAGGTTTAGGATTTCTGACTATGTATTGAATGGGATCCAAAAACTTTATTTTAAGAGATTTAAAAAAAAGTGAAAAAAGTTTTATTTCAACCGATTTGTTCTTAATGAAGCAACACATATGTTTTTTTTTATTGGAAATAGTGTTTTTTCCTATTTGAAGGTGGCTCATAGGTTGACCCTTAACTATTATGTTACATTTATGTAATATAAGTAGATGGGCATTTTTGTCTCTTGACCCCATAATATATATTTTTCATAAAAAAATATTGTGTGGTGAAAAAACTAATTACGTTATCTTTTAATTAATTCAACTTGAATATATCTGCATATGCAAAAAGTATTATATAATAAAAACATAATATTAAAATAGCAATAGTCTTGTTTATTGTTGAAAAATAAATGAAAAATAAGTTTCTGTTGATCAAGAACGACTTCTATGGATAAAAATAAGAAATACAATATAATTTACATATCTTTAAAATATTCTTTATAAGTTTTTTTTTCTTTTGAAAATAACAGAAAAATACTTTTATTTGATCGTTTTCTATGTAGTTTATGTGTTTTAGGTTAGCTGCTGATGTAGGTAAAGCTGCTGGTGATCGTGAATTCAGTGGTTTAGGAAACTGCTTGGTCAAAATCTTCAAATCTGATGGTCTTGGAGGTTTATACAAAGGCTTTGGTGTATCTGTACAGGGTATTATCATCTACAGAGCTGCATTCTTTGGTTTCTATGACACAGCTAAAGGTATCTTGCCCGATCCTAAGAACACTCCTATCATCATTTCTTGGGCTATTGCACAGGTAAGTGTGGGTTAAATATACAAAATTTTTAGCATTAATTTACTAGTAATATGCAAAATTATAATTTACATTATAGATAGCAACTCAATATTTTTCACGAACATTAGAAATCATTATAGGAATAGAAAAGGCCAAATCAAAAAAGTAAAAAAAACTAAAGTTTTAGACTGTTGTATATACAAACTCAGAAAATCATCACAAGTTATTACGTTTTGAGCATATACTCAATCTAATTAAAAAAGTATACAAAAAATAGCATGAATACGAAAATAAAAAGTTCGAAGATTTCAACTGAAACTGTCAATAGAAAATAATAATTTTGTTATTAAAAAATCTTTAGTGATCGAAATTAATCAGGACTGAAAAAAATATATTTTAAAACCAAACATGTTTTTAACTCAAAATGAGGATTACGTTTAAAACAAAGAAAATGTGTTTTAATTTTTGTTATTACAATTCACCTATGTACTGTTCTTTGTTTATTATTATTATCTTGATGTATTCACTGTATAAATGGGTTTTCTTATGAGACTGACGTTCTTCTAACTAACTAGAAAAACACATTTAAGTTTTAAACACTTTTATGCAGTTTGAAACAGTTTAATAAAAGCAATTCTGATTTAAACTGATTTAAAACATAATTTTTTATCGAAATGTTTTGAAGAAGTAATGGCGTTTTGAACATAGCAAATAAAATACCAAAAGTTGTTCTAGTAGCCTAATCAAAATGTTCACAGGAGTCATTCGTCAAACCTGATTTCTCTTAAACAACAGAATTAATTTATTTTCGGTGGTCTATTGTAGTGGAATATTAATTATAACAATGAATGTTGGCCGTTTCAGAAAAAGTATTAATTTGTTTGTTTTTTATTACAGACCGTTACGACTGTTGCTGGTATCATTTCATATCCATTCGATACCGTACGTAGACGTATGATGATGCAGTCCGGACGTGCCAAGAGTGATATTGTGTATAAGAGTACGGCCCACTGCTGGGCCACTATCGCCAAACAAGAAGGTATGTTCTATTGGTATTAAGATAAACGAATTATACACGAAAGATGTAGATAGCTTTCATTTATATTTTGATACCTAGTTTCAGCTTTAACTATATGAGATGCAAAAAAACTTGCAAATAATGCAAAAGGATTTTTTCTCTATTATCTTCTAAGAATATCAAAAATTCTCTAAATATTATTGAAAAGTAGAAAAAATTACGTAAGCTGTATTTTTTTTAATAGGACACCCTGCGTATTATTTTTTAATTAAATGGGTCTTTTCATACCTATACTAGGTTTTAATACCTATATATTATCTTTAAAGACAACCGAGAAAATAGAAAATTGCTATAAGACGCAATGCGTTAGAGAGAGAGAGAGAGAGAGAGAGAGAGAGAGAGAGAGAGAGAGAGAGAGAGAGAGAGAGAGAGAGAGAGAGAGAGAGAGAGAGAGAGAGAGAGAGAGAGAGAGAGAGAGAGAGAGAGAGAGAGAGAGACACACATTCTCTTCTGTAGGAATAAATTGCCTTTATGGAATAATTTTTGTGATTTTTCTCAGTCGTCTTTAAAGATGAAGGTTTCAAACCTGGTATATTTGTAATCAGTACGAAGAAACCCATTTTAGGAAATAAATACAGTATTGAATTTGGGGGTTAATTGAAACACAGTGTAAACTTAATACAAGCTCGAGCGCGATTATTATTTTTCAAATTAACTGACTTGATAAATCAAACTATATAATCATGGTGCTTTCCTATTCACATTTTGTTTATTTATTTAATCATCAGTTTCTTATCGAGTTTAAACGTTTAATCTGAATGAAACTTAATATTGTTGTTAATTCCTTTTTGGATCTAGACCGACGCACTGTGGAAAGCATGAGTCTGATTCATATCAAAAATCTATAACTTGCTAATTTGTCTAATCTTGGAAACATTGCTTTCAAACTTTGCATGAACCTAGTAGTTCATATAGGGATAAAATCTATCATATAGATTAAACAAATATTATTCCTCACACGGACTGATTTTTAATATAATACATGTTTATTGTAGAAAGCTTGCGAATTTTGCGTGTTCGTTTGCATGTAGCTGTTGATGATTTGTTTGATGTTATTCAAAATATAACACACACATGAATATTATAATAAAATTAATTGCCTGTATGTATAGTGTGTTTATTGAAGCATCCTCACCTCCACTGAGTCTTTTTTCTACATAATTTTTTCAAAAAAAAAGATTAAACTAATAGACTATAGAATGCACATTAATTCAGATTTACCAAAGGAACACAGTATTCCTACTTGAGAACAATAAGAAAGAACGTGTAGTGTGTGTACAGGGTAGTTCCTCATATTTTGACAAGCTCTGCCGGTTTAATTATAATATATAGGAAACCAGTTCAAATACAGGAGATTTCTCTTAAATCGTAAGAATTTGCTAAGAACAAAAACAAATCAACGTCGCAAAGCTGTCAAATATTGACAACTTTGTATATTACGCCATATTTGGATTCTACGGGGAATTCTAAACATATTGTATATAACATACCCCATGTCTATCTATCTTCGTGTCTGAAATATTGACATTTTAAAAATAACAGTTTTTCCTTTTTCATATGCTACAGTATCCAAACGACGCAACCTTCAGCCAAACAATTTTTTATGTCCCTAGTGTCATTCTATAGTTTATAAAAAACTAAGATAGGAACATGTAAGTCGTTTTGCTCTGTGTTTTATCATTTGGATTCTGTAGCATATCAAAGAGGAAAACTGTCATATTTCAAATGTTAATATTTCAGAAATGAAGATAGATAGTCCTGGGGTACGTATATCGAGTATAACCAGAATTCCCCATCTTAAAAGATTTTTTTATATTTACTATAAAAAGTTGTAAACACATTTTTGAAGGTCGGGTTCAAACGTTAGGCCGTTCAGGAGCTAGAGGACGTGGGTAGGATGTGAACTTGGTACTTCAGGTCTTTTTAAAGTCATGACTTTGACATATTTTCTCAAATAACTTGGGAACCCACAAAAAGCTGCAGCTGATTTTTTTGAATATGACTAATGTAGTACTGAGCTACAAATTAACATAATATTCCAGGCGTGGAGAAACGTGGTTAATTGCTAAAAGTTTCATCAAACTTAAAGTTTAAATTTTTTCTCCTCACTTCCTTCTCTAAAAATTCACGCAGATATTTTTCTATAGAATCAAAAATCAGTTGTTGTAAAATTGACATGAGATAAGCTTTTCAAAAATGTATAATAGTGCGTATCTGTTGACAAAATTTTTTAAGATATTTGCTTCTAAAATAACAAATAAAAAGACTCAAATTGGCCACATGTGACAACAATCTTGATTTAACACTAAAAAAATAAAATGTCTTAGTTATATTTTGTAAAATATCTACATAATATTAAAGTTTAATATGCATACTAGTAAATCAATTGAAGAGAACATCTTGGTTGCTACATCGCCAGAATGCATTTTTGATATGCCTTTCTTATACCATTTTCCATAGTGTGACGGACTACATAAATCTAATATGCAGCTTGTCCCATTTAAAAAAATTGAGGTTGTCCTGTAATTAAAGCTGTGACTAGCTATCAAAATATAAATTACTGTTAATCCTGGTAATCCACTGTTTTCATTTAAGTATATCATAATATTTGTGATGTTGCTATAAATACGATGATAAGGAATTATTTATTAATGTTTTGTCTTGTTTCAGGTGCTGGAGCCTTCTTCAAAGGAGCCTTCTCAAACGTACTCAGAGGAACCGGAGGTGCCATCGTACTTGTTATGTACGACGAAATCAAAAACCTTATCGTCTAAAAAACAAACCTACCGTATAGCGCATTATTTTTTTGTAACACTCCATTTACAGTCATGAGTCCCTATTGCTTAGGGGCTTAATTAGATAAATTATAACACTCCATCTACAGGCATGAAGTTCCTTTATCTTAGGGACTTGATTAGATAAAATTGTCTTGCTCCAATTATCGTTTTTAGCTATGCCTTTGACGCCTGCGTTACTAAATCATTCCGAACGGTCCGAGACTAAAAAAATGGCCAGACGTAGCTCCTTTTTTTGGTACCTTACGTTGTGTGTACCCTGTTCGAATTTCGAAAAATATGGGCATAGCTAAGAGCAGTATTGTATATACTTCTACTTTATTTAGATGTAAATTAATTTATTTGTAAAATCCTGGTTTTTAACAATAAAATAATGAAAAAACGATAAGACTTATTATGATTGTAATAGAAAGGCGCAATGCAAGTAGACTTAAAATTATTTACGTAAAATGTGATTTTCACACAGATCGCTCCCGTAGGTTTATTAAAAATGATGTTGATACATGCAGATCAGAAACACCATAATGTGAACATTACACTAATATTTTAATTTAGAAATCATTGTTACGACCTGTTATTGTTTTATTAATGATCATCGGGCATGTGGTATGATCTGGTGATAACAAGAAATAAAAAAAGCGAAAAAAAGATATTTGAAGTTTTTTTCTTTCCTATCTTAAACCAAGAAGGAGGAGCGGAAAAATCTGTGTACAGTTTGAATAGAAATATCAGTTTAAATCCTCATATGTCTCAATTAAATCATTATATATAATGGTTTCATGTAAAGGGCTTACTCGATTTTATTAATATTACGCTAGAAAAAAACTAGAATAATGTCTTAAACTACATATTTGCGTACGGTATCGATAATAAAGAATTGAAAGTAATATAGAATAAACAGTTATAAATTTGCTAATATTTTAGAGGGGCAGAACTAAATGGCTAAAATACTAAAAAAATCATATTAAGCCGTCGAAGGTAATGAGACCACCATTGTATAAAAGAATATGAGAGTAGTAGAATTTATAACATTCTAAATTAAAGAATTTTCATTTTTCAAATTAAATAATGATATAAATGTAGAAAATTAAAAAACGTATTAAAAGTTTAGAAAAATTAATCGTATTACAAAGAAAAAACTTTGTTCTACCATTTCCTTTTATTTCACCCTGAACACTTATATCTCCAAACGTCTAGATATTTTTTCTTTCATACTAAAAGAACCTATTCCAAAAAAAAATTCATTTTCATATTTTCTAATTTTGGTGAGTTGTTGATCATTACATTTTTGCAGCCCGATGTGACCATAAGTCGCCGCCTAGTTGAATAAGATATATGAAGATTTGCAGTATTTCTTATTTACCTTAAAACAAGAGTTTTTCTGTTACTAGTTAAAACTTGAGCAATTATTTTTACTTTTCTTATGTTATAGTCATAAACATCATTTCCTGTAAATAAAGTAGCGTCGTAATGGCCCTCTTTTCGATACAACTTTTTTACTTTCCTCAAAAAGGAGAAGTATTATAAAGTTGGCAATATTGAGGCATGGCTACCTCCAATTTGGAACCGGTCAAGTCTCATAATTGAAAAACAAATATGGCGCGTATATAATTGTCACTAGTGTTACCGACTAGAAAATGTTTCAAAAAAATAGTATAAAATACTCGTTTCATAACATTTCATCTCACGCGCCCTTTAGAAAGGCTTGTTTTCTAACATAAAGCTCCTGAGGTTTAAAACAAAACAGTGCAATACTATGTGGTTTAGATAAAATACAGGTTACTGAGTGACCAATGTACAACTATTTACTTTTTGAAAATCAGGCATTTGTCTTAATATGAGCAATGTAAAACTTTTTTTAAATTACCCCTCGTCGTAAAATACAGAAAACTTCTACAAGCAATAAAAAATATAGATGCCTTTATACTTTACCTCGCACCTAATTCTTTAAATGGAATTCGAAATCTGAACCTATTTTAACAGACTGTTAGGTAATTTTAAAATTAGCAGGTTTAAGAGTTGACCTTAAACAATGAATTTTTAACATTAGTTTTGACGCGCAATTTATTTAGTATAAAATTTGGGTTTATCAGAAACGATATTTTGAAGATATTACCTACATCGTAGGGTTAATAAAAATATTAGGCGTGCAATTAAAAAAAACTGTAAAATTCCGAGTTGCATTTAAAAAACCAAACTTGATTCACGCATAGGACTTTTGAGCCATCAAGTATATATGGTTACACCCTGTAAAATAAATCTTTATTAATGGAACAACTTTTAAGATATTTTTAAACAGTATTAAAGATAACTATGGGGTCTTGCGGCCTAGACTATACATACTAAACTGTGAGAAATAAAGTTGATTTGAAAATAACTATTACAAAAAAAAAGAGTAAGGTGTATTTGGGTGAAGAGTGTGTTGTGGTATCTGTTTTGTTACATACGTGACATGAAATTATTTATTTTATTTCACGGTTCTAGATATTGGCCCATAAATGAATTAAGTACCTCATCTCTTTGAATACCTGTTAGTTCTATAATATTCCCATATAACATTTTTTTCCGATAAGTTAAAAACCGGCGGTAAAGGAAAGCTGCTTCTATTTTGGGAACTAGTCGGATGCTCAGTACAGGACATATTGAAAGCAACGGATTCAGATTATATATACTATTTTAACCGTCAACCCAAAAGCCGATTTGAGAAAATAAAATAAGTGATAAAGATCTCCGTCTACGATAAATATATTGGTTTGCATTCAGAACAAAGAAAATAAAAATAAAAACCTTAAAATATAAGCCTGTAAAATTTAAACGGTTCGACATACGGCAAACAAATTGCACATTTCTGTCTTAGTTTTTCGTTTAATTTCTTTATTAAGGCACTAAATTCTGGTCTAAGCAGAAAACAGTTTAATTTCATCATGATTTAGAAAGTGATATAAGCTGAAAGACAATAAAAAAAATAAAATTCACTTGTCGGATTTGTATTGTCTTTAATTTCAGACAATAAAAAAGAAGATATGAATGAGCAAATGGTGTTCCCTTAGAACTATTTTAGTTTTACAACCTCTCAAAGTTCGATAGTGCAAATTTTTAAAACTAAATATCTAAAATTTTATTAGCTATAGAGTGGTGGTGTCATTAAAATAAATAAGTAAAGGAAAACACTTGTTTAAGAATTCCCCTTAACTTATTTTACCAAGAATATAATACATGACACTGTGGCTTCATCAGATGTTAGATCTTAAATAAAAGTGTAACACAAACTGCAGGTATTAAATACCTGAACCTCTGTTGCGGATATTATACAGGTAGAGTATTCTGGAATTTCCGTTATAGCCTAATAAAGATTTAACAACGCTGAACTATTTAATCTAAATTTCTGTTATTTTAAATTATTACTCTTTCGGTTCCATTTTTTTTCACATAAACAAACATATTTTGTTTCCGTTTGCCGTATTTATTCTTACCTAACATTATTAGTTTCCTAATAGCATATTATGCAAACTGCATGAGGTTTAACTTGCACTTTAGAGACCTGATGGTGATTTTATACTGTTTTTATAAAGAACCCATTAAAAAATAAATCAAGACATTAAACGGCAATAGTCTAACACGAATATCTCAAGAACTGTAAAAAATATAGACTAGACAGTCTTATATTTTTAAAATCAGGAAAACATCTTTATATTTATGCAAAAAAGATGAGGTTTTACCCTAGACATAACAACAGCGAGACCAGACATCTTATGATTTTTCATTTATAAAATCGTGTATGTTCCGATGCAATGTTTAAAGTAAATACACCTGTACTACAAGTAAGTGTGACAAAGACAAAAATATATATCCTCCTTGTCGGAACTCACAATAGCAACGCTGTAACTGCTGTAAGCTATAATGACAGACTTCTTTTCTTTTTGCCGTTGACATATAATATGTCAATGGCCATGAGCATAATATTTAGTAATAGTAATATTTCTAAACTTATTTGTATAACAATCGGTTAGCTGCCAATCAAAATTAAAATCTATTATCCCAGCGGGCATATCTAATAACAATCTATTCTTTTTTACATTATTCAATAAAACGTATACCTAAGATCCTTTATTTTTGTTTTCTTTGTTCTGAATGCAAAACAATGTACTGTAACTCAGTATTTTAAAATATATATATATATATATATATATATATATATATATATATATATATATATATATATATATATATATATATATATATATATATATATATATATATATATATATATATATATATATATATATATATATATATATATATATTTAAGTTTAAGTGTTTTGGTTTACTTATTACACCACTACTCTATACCTGATAAAAAGCAGACATTTGGTTTTAAAAATGAACATTTTCGAACTTTGAGAGGTTGTAAAACTAAAATGGTTCTAAGAGAAAACCATTTGCACATTCGTATCTTCTTTTTTATTGTCTGAAGTTACAATACAAGTCCGACAAGTGAATTTTATTCTTTTTATTGTCTTTCAGCTTGCATCACTTCTAAATCAGGATGACATTAAACTTCTGCTTAGACCAGAATTTAGTGGCATAATAAAGAAATTAATTGAAAAACTAAGACTGAAACGTGCAATTTGTTTGCTATATGTCGAAGCGCTTAAATTTTACAGGCCTCAAAATACGAAATTGTCAATTTTCAAATGAGAATATTTCAGTGAATTATAAATATTATTCATATGACATAAAATATGTTTAGAGTCTTATGGAAAATAAACATTTTAAAAAGAAGTTGCGCTGCTTCTTTGAGACACCCTCTATATTGCCAAATATATCTAGAAATTAGAAAGAATTCAAATTTAATCACGGATTCAACCGATTTTTGGTAAGTTGAAAAATTCAAAAACGGATTTTGCTACTTTTGTTTATTCGACGGTAAATTATTTGTTCGGTTTTTCATCCTTACAAAACTATACAAACCTTGTTCTGAAATTACATTTTATCTTAAGAGTAGAAGATAAAATTGAGTGAACTGCTTATTGAAACAAGTATTTTAAAATAAATCCACAATTCAATAAATTTAAATTAATTGCAAAATTTAATCAAAGCAAAAAAAATGTACTCGATCAGTTTTCAGCTTACCGATTTATTCATAATGTATCTAATTGTAATTTTGAGGACATTAAATAATTTACAGCTGGGAATGTTTTTTAGACAATGAAACAAAAAGGTCTGTATAACTTGTATAATAGCCAAATTCCGAAATTATTGCAGACCGCTTTCGACTAACTAGTCATCATGAATGCTACTCGTCAGTGAACAGTTAGAAAGATATATGGTACCAAATCAATGTAATAAAAAATTTTTACAGGTAACAAGGACAAAACAAACACCAAATTACATTAAAAAAAATTTATTTAAATTTATTGCTGAAAAAGCAGCCCTCGTTCATTTAGGTGTGGTGAAACCTTTCATCATGCCTACATGAACGATGTAGTTTTTTTTTAATACGTACCTACATTTTTTTGTTTTTGACAAGTATTTCAAAAGCAAAAATGTAATGCATGCAGCCATTTAAAGTTTCCATTACAAATTCGGCAAGACTCTGATTTTTCGCATTTCTAAAACACAGGTGTATGTTACATTTTAACTCTGCTGTCCAAATATCAAATGTGAGGTCCTTATTAAAAAACATGTTTAAAGTTTTTTACATCAAAAAAGTTTCTTTGGAAATCAATATACAGATATGAAATAATCGGTAGAAAAAAGTCAACATGTATAGTCAAAAATTCAACTTCTGTGTACTTTGTTCCTAAATATCTTGAAAATTTTTGGCAAAACTGTTAATTTTGTAACTAATTTGTCTAAAACTTTCCCCACGGCAGTTGAATTTATGTAGGTATTTAAATGAGCTGAAACAACTTTTAGGGCATACCCAAACGGACAGTGGCTACTTCTTTGCTCACTCGCTTAAATAGATTTTTATATAAAATACAATTTGCATCAATCGTATCCTTGAAAAGTGTCTAAGTTCGGCGTGATCTTACAATAAGAAGAAATGAAAATTCTGAGGTTTTGACCCAAGAAATTAATCAAGGAGTAGCCACCGTAAAAAACTATGATCATTCTGTGGTTTTAAAAAAGGTCCACCCTGATCACTGTGCAATCCATTAGAATAAATCCATAACGTCCCTTTCGTAAACGCAACCAGTATTAAAGAGCAAAAAGAGTAATTTTTCAAACACAAGAGTCTTGTTAAATAAAAGGGAAAACTAAGAAAGAATAGCACAGCCAACATGGCTCTCGGGCTGCAAACTTTTTATTTTTAAACATCCGGAGTTACGTCGCTTGCCCAGTCTTGGTTGAACTGTATTTTTTTTTTGTTGTCGACACAAAAAAAAAGTGTTTTAAAAAGCGGATTACGTTTGGGTTAGGTTCTTTAGAATGACGTAAAAACGCGTATCCGTGTAAAAAGTGTATCTATTTTAAAACAGGGATTGTCAAACGAAAGACTCGCGCAAGCGGCGAGACTCTTGCGGATGTTTAAGAAAAAAAAATATGCTCTTGACACATTTGACGCCAAAAATAATTTTATGTATATTACCACGTGTTTATTCACCTCGCAAATAGTGAGGATCTTTTTTTAGTCGCCAAAATAGTATACATTTACCCTGCCCTCCTTCCAAGAAGACATTCTAAACACGCCTACGTCGGGCTGAATTGTATATCTAATACAGTGCTCAAACTTCTAAGTGGAGACTTCAATTATGGATATCTTAAAGGGGTATTCTCTAATTACCTCCTGCTGATATTATAGAACGCTAGTACTGGTTTACCCAGTTACCCATATGTAAAAAGATTGAATGTCATTGTGGGATACTATGATCCATATCTCTAGACATTTTCGCAATTTTAAAGCTATCTGGATTTACTTGCTTATAAAATCTAATCTGAAATACCTTTCACTTTTAACTATTTTTTCTTCGCATTCTGTTTTATTTGTACTTTTAGATAAAAGTAAATTACATTTTTTTAATTTGCTTTTATGCACATAAAAAATATATGTAAATTGTGGGTACTGCCTACAAACATTTGTTTTTTAAACCACTACTACTACTAATGCATAACAAATATTTTTAGATGGTGCTGCCAGAATATAGCCATACTCAAGATTTAATACTCAATAAAAGTTGATCTCGGTCGGATTAAAAAAATATATATTTTTTTGTAATCTTTGCATAGAGCCGGAGACTCTTCTCAAAGAGTTATTACAAAATATTTATTTAATAATCATATTGCACTCGCAAATAAAAAAAAATAACGATAATTATTGCTTTTAAGAAGACTTCTAACTAATGTGCCCTAGAATTTGCATAACCAGACCACCTTGAATCGCTATACCGTCCTATACATTACACTGTTTGTCTTTTTGTTTTTTAGGAAAATTTTTCTAAACAGATTTTTTGGCGATTTTGAGCAAATCAAAATCGACCATTGAGTTTTGACTAAGGACTTAAAAACGAAGAGTAGCCGTTTTGGATTAAATTTGGAGTATTTAAACCTTAGAAATCGGCCATTTTTGGACGGTTTTCTATATGTAAATAAAATCACTTTGTTAGCAAAAAAACTGGCGTTCATGTTATTAAATTTTTTTTGACCTACAAACCATTGGCGCATTTTTTATAAGGTATGCTTTACTAAATCCAACAATAAAGTTAGCCATTTTTTACCACTTTAATGCCCATTTCAATATATGAAAATTAATTATATTTTACGGAAGCCAATTTTCCATAAAATATGAATAAGCTGTTTTTTTTGACCACATTGGAACATTTTTTATAAGGTATGCTTTACTAGATCCAACAATAAAGTTAGCCATTTTTTACCAATTTAATGTCCATTTCAATATATGAAAATTAGTCATATTTTACGGAAGCCAATTTTCCGTAAAATATAAATAAGCTGTTTTCTTCTAACATTTTGTTCGACCAAAGTATTTATGAAACGTTTTGGTCCTAATTTGTTCCTTAGACTCTAAGCTTTTATTTAAGTCCCTACAGAAGTTATTTTGATCTTTTACACCCGAGAAAACGTCATTTTAAGGTCAATTTTTACGTTTTTGCGTAAAATTTCGCCTTGAATTTCTTTCTTTTTCTATTTTCTTTCACGAATTAACTTTTGTTTGAAATATGTTTAGTACTAAAAAAAAAGATTTTAAGGAATCTGTTATTTTTACTTGATTTTCGATTTTTCTTTTATTAACATTTTGTGTTTGTTTATTGGTAAATAAATACATTTTCTCAATTTTTTTTAGTACTATAGGTTACAAATACTTATTTAAATTTATAAAAGAGTTCATAATAAATATTTTGGATCGAGAAGTCGTCATTTTGCGTTTTTAGGTCAAATTTCGTGTTATTTGATACATAAATGATATTTTCTTGAGTGCTATGATATTTTAATTTATAAATATTTATTATAAAACCGTTTATTACAAACATTTAAGAAGCCATTTTTTTCACTTGGGCCATGAAAAATAATAATTTTTAACTCAATTTACATATTTATCATAAATAAATTTAATGTTTTTAAAGAAATTATAATGTAAATCATCAATTTTATATAAACTTTTATGTTCCAATAATTTATATATCATCATACATGTTAAATGCATTAAAAAACATTCATGACTTAAAGTGCTATAAAATGTCAAAAGAATTGATTTCTTTTTGCAAGTAGGAAATTTTTACGTAAAGCTCAATTTACGTAAAAATTGCCTAGAATGACTATTTTTCCACTTAAGTTAGAAAAAGGGCTTCTTAAATCTTTAAAAATGTTTGTAATAAACTATTCTATACTTTAAAATAAAAAATTATAAATTAAAATACGATAGCACTCAAAAAAATGTCATTTATATATAACTAATAATAACACATTTTACGTAAAAACGAAAAAAAATTAGTTTAAAATGATGATTTCTCGGTCTCAAATGTTAAAAATAGCTTCTTAAGTACCTTAAAATGCTCATTATGAACTGTTTTATAAAATTAGATGTGTATTTGTAATTTATGGTTTCAAAGAAACCTAATAAAATTTTATTTACCAATAAACGCAAAATTTTAATAAAGAAGAATCGACAATCAAGTAAAAAATCCCAAATCTTTGAGACAAAATGGTCAAAACTAATTCTAAGATCCCTTAAAATGTTTTTTTTTTAAGTGCTAAATAATTACAAACGATGATAATTAGTGAAAGAAAATACAAATTTGATTGTGTAAAATGCGAAAAATTTACACAAAATGGGCTAAAAATTACGATTTTTTACAAAATACCAAATGGTCAAAATAGCTCTTTAAAATGTTGACTACGATTTGTTTTATATATTCATAGGAATATTATAATTTTAAGTATGATAACACTAAAAAAATCATTTTGTTTATCGATAAAGGTGAAAATTTACGTAAAAACGGAACAATTGAGCTTAAAATGCCAATTTTTGGGGTCTAAAAGGTCAAAATTATTTCTATAGAGACTCAAATGAAAGCTTAGAGTCTAAATTAGGTCTAATAAGTTTCAAACAGTTTGGCCGAACAAAATGGTTTTGAAGAAAATTCGTTTTCGCAAAATATGACTAATTTTCATATATTGAAATGAACATTAAATTAGTAAAAAATGCTAACTTTATGGTTGGATCTACTAAAGTATACCTTGTTAAAGGTTTATAGTTGAAAAATACCAAAAATGCTAGTTTTTTTGCTAATAAAATGATTTAAATCTAGCGATTCAAAAAAAATACTTTTTACAGAAATTTTCCACTTTCGCTTTTTTTTCAACAGTTTGACTGGATTATTTACTTTCCAAACACATATGCTGTATAGGTCGTCATAAAATAATAAAATAAGAGGAATCTTTAGACATTTTTTTGACTTTACTTTTCGAAGGTGTCAACTGTCAACGTATGAAAATTCCAGCAGGCGACTCAATATTATTACTAAGTAATTTTAAACAATCAGACTGTTGCTAACTTGAGTGAATTTTGAGGCTTAACTATGTTCAAATCGTCAAAATTTTTGAATTTCAATAATTCTATAATCTTCGTCGAATGTCATTCTTAGTATGGGTGATAGCTCTACTTAATGAATAAGTCTAGTCACATGCTTTAAGTTTAATATTAGCTAGGATCGTTCATATAATTACCAATTATTCTAATAACGTTAAATAAAATATGTTTATACCTTCTCTGCATCATACATTTTACTTAGAAATGTAGCAACCTTCTTAATTTAGCTCAACTGATTCGTACAACATAAAGAATACACCCTTTTTCCCAACACAACATATTCTACTCCTGACTAATTCTACACACGACTTAATTTTTTTGTTTAATAGACCAGGTTATTAGATATATTTTTCAAATGTATTTTTGAAATTCAAACATCCTGTATGCCTATTATAATATGTTGACAGTAATGTGTAATATTTTTGATATAATATTTAAAAAAAATATAAATGACATTACATCACTAGCTCTTAGGGCTCCATATATATATATATATATATATATATATATATATATATATATATATATATATATATTTATATTATTACAAATTAGTCATTATTTGGGAACCGGCTTCAAAATGTCTATCTTTAAGGTATACTGTATAAATAAAATAACATAACGAGATAGCAATAGAAACCTTTTAGCAAAATGAGTTGTGTGTCTATATACAGGCCTCAACGTCTTGTACGCCACTGGCATGATAAAAGTAAATTAAATAAATGATATTTACCATTTAACTAAAAGTGTTTAGTTAAAATCTAATACTTACTTTAAAATTTAAACCAAAATATAAAGAAAAATGGGAAAGTTCTAGAGGTACATTTTGTCAATGCTAAAACGTCTAACAGGGCTCACCACCATGAACCAGTACTGAGAAAGAACTCAATGCGGATGAATAAATTATGAGGAACAAAACAGAGGATGCAATATTTTATTCAAAGAACCCGCACACTCTACAAGGGTAATAAAAAGGGCAATCGAGAAAAACACATCAAATAAACAAGAAACATTGGAGAGATTGCTCTAATACCTTTTTCAAGATCTAGCCACTGATGACCATGGAGATGTGAATAGCTACCCCGGCATAGTACCTGCTACATCAAGACAAAGAAGATCTAACCAGAGTATATTTGGCAACCCCTCCGAATATGGATTTATAGCAACTGACTGGAAGCTCTCTAAGGTGTTACTAAAACCTAACAAAAGCACATATAGCGATTTGTAAGGGTAGTAGAGAAACTAGGTGGCAAACAATTCAAGGAAAACGTTTTTAGTTGACAATCATGGCATTTAATTGAGTGCGCTCAACAACCAGGTAAATCCTGTAAACCGTAGCTGTAAAACGTTTACACGCTACTCCTTCAATGAACCAAAGAAAAAATATATGCCAAGGGACAATCCAGAGGATATAGCCATCCAGGGAATCGGACAGATATCAATCAGATAATATTCCATTATTTGAGGGAAATATACAAATTTTAAACAGATTCATTTTGGCAGTAGAAAACTTACTTTTCAAGATAAAACTAATCCAACTGCTACTATAAATCTTTGTTTGGCACTATTCTCAGTAAGTTAACAGATAGAGCAGTAGAATTAATAGTTTCTAGATCATAACTAAACTCTTGGACTTTAATTAAAGACAATCTAACAAACAGTATCTGCGATCAACAATCGATTGATTGTTTAATTCAGGAACTATTAAACCTAAAACAATTTAAAAATGAAAATCCAATGCAATTCGGCATGAGAGTACAATATTCTCGTCGCTAATTATTTTCTAAATTAAACGCCGGACCTGACGATCCTGAAACTTGAACTAATCTAAATTCAACACTATAACGAATTTGCTTTAAAGACTTTAGGAACGTATGCGTGTGCTTGATTAGCTATATATCCAATACATTCCTTTTTTATATGAACTGTGAGAGTTTATTGAAACACTGTTAAAACGAAATAAAATAAGTCTATTGAACTAGAACAACAAAATTCACATCCGACTTCTTGCAAGTCCAAAAACAGAGTCCTCCTCTAACATTAATACAAATCTAAAGAAACATAAAGTTTCACCCCCTGTGCCAAAATTCCTCGCTTTGATTGGTCCCATTCGTTGGCAAAAGGGGTTTTTTTCTATCTTCGTAAACTTTCCCATGGTCAAAATAAAAACATTCATTACAGATAGTAAAATGGGAATTTGGAGAAAGCTTTACTAAGAAGGGTCGTTTCGGTATTTTCCTATCATAAACCCTAAATGCAATAAACAGTTTACTATCGGTGATGGTTCCTACTATCGAACGTGCAACAACATATTTTAAAATCGTACAAAGAAATGTTGTAAAAATAAAAATTAACAAAAATTCCCACAATTATGAACAGAAACTAACTACCTACAAATTGTTACATTTCTCAATAGCAATAGATAATTAGTCTAGATTAAAAAAGTAAATGTAAAATAAAATAAATATGTACAGTATGTTATGCAGTAACAATGAAAAGAAAAACAAATATATACAGTGTGATATGCGCAAATTTTAACTTTGGCAAACAAATGTGGGAGACATTCAGTCGCCACAACACCCCCCTGCCAGTGATTGAGATTCACGACAATCCAGCCTGGAAGCGGTTGGGAAACCGGACATGTCTTCCCGATCTGGTCTGTCGCTCTGGTGACCTGCTGATGGGTTCTGATGCGGGAGCGTGGTTCCTATCTGGTGGCTGGTGTGCTTCTTCTCGTTGCGAGACACATCTGGTTCTGGTAATTTCTGAGGGTTGCAGAGTGACTTGATCGTTTCTAGGGATTCCTGCTGGGTGAATGACGTATTCCGTCTCCATATCTTGTGACAGTGGCATGTCCTCTGGGTCCTTGTTCAAGATATACGCTGGCTTGAGTCCCCTTATGTCAACGACAAACGCCTTAATCTCCCGGCTAACGACAGGGTACGGGCCATCGTAAGGATGTTGCAGAGGCTTCTTCTGAGCGTCATGGCGAACAAAAACATGAGTGGCTGTTTGAAGATCTTTAAAAATAAACGTTTTTCTCTTTGCATCGTGGTTAGATCCATTGGTGGGGCGTAGCTCAAGAAAATGTGTACTTAGTTCAGTGGCGAAGTTGCTGGAGCCATCATCTTGGATATTCAGTGAGCGGGATGCTAAGAACTCTCCAGGCAGGCGAATGGGTTGGGCGTATATCATCTCTGCAGCTGTAGCGTGGAGGTCCTCTTTCCAAGCCATTCGGATACCGAACAAAACTGTGGGTAGGCTCTCGGTCCAGCGGGACTTATGACATCGAAGGGAAGCCTTAAGTTGGCGATGAAACCTTTCGATCATGCCATTAGCTGCGGGGTGGTATGCCGTTGTACGAATATGATTGGTGCCCATTAGACAATTAATTTGCTTAAACAGGCAAGACTCAAATTGCCGGCCCTGATCGGTGGTGACTCGTAGTGGAACGCCAAACCTGCACACCCAGTTGTCATAAAAGGCTTGTGCAATGGTGGTTGCTTCCTGATCTTTTAGTGGTATTACTTCAGGCCACCTGGAAAATCTGTCTATCATGGTCAGACAATATCTGTATCCCTCAGATAACGGCATTATCACTATGTCAAGGTGAACATGCTCAAAACGGCTAGAGGGCGGTGCAAACGTTCCGACCGGACTAATGACATGACGCGAGACCTTGGAACGCTGGCATTCAGGACAGGATTGGGCCCACTTCCTGCAGTCGCTCTTCATAGATGGCCAAACATAGCGCTTAGTTGGTGTATGCTGTCAAAAACTGGTTTCCTGAATGGCTTCGTAATAAATGGTCTAGCTATTGATAGCGCTGAGTTGCTAGTTTCACTGTGGCTCTGACCCTGGGGTGGCTTAGTTGGTGTATGCTGTCAAAAACGGGTTTCCTGAATGGCTTCGTAATAAATGGTCTAGCTATTGAAGTTGACATATCGCACCAGATTGTGTTGTTAGTGAAGGGAATTTGGATTTGTCTCATTTTCAAGACCGAATCGTCTTGACAATATCTGGTCAGTTCCTCGTCACTGTTCTGGGATGTTGCTAGAGCGTCGTAGTCGATTGACTTATGAACTTCATCAATCATAGATAAGGCATCTGCAATCACATTAACGCTCCCTGCTATATGCCGAAAGTCTGTCGTGCATTGACCGATAAAATCCAGGTACCAGAACTGTCGAGGTGATACTTGGCTTTTCTTATGACGAAATGCATATATCAGTGGTTTATGGTCCGTGAAAATACTAAAGTTTCTTGCCTCCACCATGTGTCTGAAATATTTGACGGATAGGTATGCGGCCAGTTGCTCACGGTCATAAGCGTCATATTTGCGCTCTGTAGAACTGAGCTTCTTGGAGAAAAAGCTAAGTGGTTGCCACTGATCATTTACCCACTGCTGCAAGGCAGCGCCAATGGCAGAGTCTGAAGCGTCACAGAATATAGCAAGGGGTGCGTTGACATTTGGGTGCGACAACAAGGTAACCTGGGCTAGTGCTTTCTTGCTGGCTTCGAGCGAGGCTAGACCTTCTGTGGTCCAGTGTAACGGGGATCTTCCTTTGATTTTTTTCTTGAGGAGTGTGTTCAGTGATGCTTGAATCTCGGCTGCTTTGGGTATGAATCTCCGGTAGAAATTCGCCATACCCAGGAAGCGACGAAGTTGCTTGGCCGTTTCAGGTTTTGGGTAGGCCAGAATAGTTTCGACCTTTTCTGGCAGTGGTTGGGTGCCTGCGTTTGAGACGCAATATCCTAGGAATTTGACTTGGGACTGGCCAAAAACACATTTACTTGGGTTAATGATGATGCCGTATTGCTGAAGCCGCTGAAACAGTGTTTCCATGTGGCGGAGGTGTTCTTCGGGCGTCGTTGAGGCAACAAGGATGTCGTCTAGGTACACATAATAATAGTCCAACCTTCGAGTAACTTCATCCAGGAAACGCTGAAAAGTTTGTGCTGCGTTTCGAAGTCCAAACGTCATAAATGGAAATTCGAACAATCCGAATGGTGTGGTGATGGCTGTTTTCGCGATGTCCTCCTCAGCTACTGGGATTTGGTTGAACGCACGGATTAAGTCGATGGTTGAAAAAATCGATTTTCCTTGGAGCTCTTGTGCGAAATCCTGGATATGGCGGACGCCATATTGGTCAGGACAGGTTCTGCTATTCAGAGCTCTATAATCCCCACAGGGCCTCCATTCGCCGTTGTTTTTTGGCACTAGGTGCAACGGCGAGGACTAAGGACTTTTAGATGGCCTGGCAAGTCCGAGTTTCACCATGGTGTCGAATTCCTTCCTTGCTGTTTTTAGTTTGTCCGGAGCTAGGCGACAGGCGGACCAGGCGTGGTAATAATATGATGCTGAGTTTAGTGTTTAATGTGTTTGGGAGCACCGTTTAGTTTGGTGATTCCCGGGAACCTTTCCAGAAGCACATGGAAAGGGGAAGCACCATTAATTACTTTGACGGTCGGAGCGTTCCATTCCAAAACCTCACCACGTGATGCCAGTTGTGTTGTGGAGTCCAAGAGTTTGCCTTGCTGCAGATCCGGGAGCAGTCCATAGTGTGCGAGGAAGTCTGCTCCTAGGATAGGTTGAGATACGTCAGCTATGATGAATCTCCATGGAAAATCTCGGCGGAGTCCTAGGTTGAGGGTACGTGCTACTATTCCGTATGTGGTTATAGACGAATTATTGGCAGCTGAAAGTGCGTAGGTTGATTTGGTATGAGCACCATCCACTTGGAGTCTCGGGATTACACTTAGATCGGCACCGGTGTCGATGAGAAATCGAAGTCCGGTTTCACGATCGTAGATAAATAGGCGGGGTGATTTATTAAGGCAGGTGTCATTTGCCGCCATCAGTGACTGCCCGGTTGGTTTCCCTGGTTCCATGAACAGGGCATAGTGCATTTCTGGGCTTCCTGCTTGTAGCGCCAGTGGTACCAGCATAATCCTGCTGGGCGCGCTTCCCTAGGTGTAGATGGCGAGCGATGCCGCGACTGGGATCGGGATCGAAAATGCGTGCGGGAATTTCGCATTCCTCTTGAAGCATGCACGTCCTGCTTGACACTAGCTAGCTCTCCCTTGACCTCTGAAAGTTGCTGTGTTAGTTGTTGCATGAGGGAATGGAGAATCTGGTATTCTTGCGAATGCTTAGGGGTGATTGCCGCTACGGAAGAACTCACAGGCAGAGCCGTAAATATATTGTCAGCCAAGTCCGCAGTTTCACTTAGTGTTTGACGTGATTGCGTAGCTAGTATAGGTTGTAGATTGGCTGGTAAGCGTCTTACCCGAATACTCCTCACTAATGACTCCAGGACTACTGATCCTGCTAGTGCCTGCAGTCTTCGAAGGAATTGGAAAGGTTTTTCGTCACCGATAGCCTCGTTTTCTAGCAGTTGCCTGGTCTTCTGTTCTTGGCTCTCACTTAACTGCTTTATGAGTTGTTCTTTTAGCTCGGAATAGGAATTAAAATCTAATGGTTTCGTCACAATGTCGCGCACTTCGCTGATATATCGCGGCGGAAGTTTCACGAGAATGTCCAAATATTTTTGCTCGGTGTTTGTGATTTTTGATCTATTAAAGCAAGCCTCTACGATTACAAACCAAAGTTCTGGATCCGACGGGTCAAAGTCTGGAAGTCGCGGCGCGGAATTTATCGCGACAGCGTTCGCGATAGGGATGGCACTGTTGGTTTCTGCCGCAGAGTTAGGCATGGTATACCGCCAAATATTTGTTATAAATAAACTCACGATAGCTTAGGGACTGTTGTATTGACTAAAACACAACCTACCACAAAAGGAATGATAAAAAGTTCACTGTAATACTAGGTACTTACGTTGATTGTTCAATTTATCACTAAAACACTGAAGCACTAATTATACTACTTGCTCTCACAAAACAAATCACGTCGGGGTCACCACTTTAGGAACGTATGCGTGTGCTTGATTAGCTATATATCCAATACATGCCTTTTTTATGTGAGAGTTTATTGAAACACTGTTAAAACGAAATAAAATAAGTCTATTGAACTAGAACAACAAAATTCACATCCGACTTCTTGCAAGTCCAAAAACAGAGTCCTCCTCTAATATTAATACAAATCTCAAGAAACATAAAGTTCCACCCCTTGTGCCAAAATTCCTCGCTTTGATTGGTCCTATTCGTTGGCAAAAGGGTTTTTTTTCTATCTTCGTAAACTTTGCCATGGTCAAAATAAAAACATTCATTACAGATAGTAAAATGGGAATTTGGAGAAAGCTTTACTAAGAAGGGTCGTTTCGGTATTTTCCTATCATAAACCCTAAATGCAATAAACAGTTTACTATCGGTGATGGTTCCTACTATCGAACGTGTAACAACATATTTTAAAATCGTACAAAGAAGTGTTGTAAAAGTAAGTTGTAAGGCCACAACATTTTATTCAACATTTAATAATTAAAATTTTGGACAAATTTCAAAACCAACTAATTTAAATAAAGTAGAATCAATGGATAATAGCTCAGGTAATACATAATAATATGCAAAAGAGGATTTTTTTTTCCCAATTCTGCAGAGTTCTTTATCAAATAGCTCGCATAATTACTATGATAATTTCGATAACAACAAATTAATAAACAGAAAGAATGTGAATACGATATACCCCTGTATAATGAAACATATGATTATGACACTGATTTGAGTTATACTGCCAAATAATGATCAGTTGTTTGAAGTAAAATATTAATATATTAATTAGAAATTTGTATTATGTACCCTACACTACGAACTAATTTTAAAAAGAATTCTACATTTAATATTAACAATGTCTGTCTATCCCACGGTCTCTTATTTAAATTTTATAACCTAATTTTCCTAAAGTACAAAAGCTGTTTTTCTTTTAACTACCGTAACTTTAACTCTAGTAACAATATTTGGAATCTCAGAAAATGTTAAGTAAAGCAGAATTGTTGAGATCTAATTAAATTTGTATCTTTTAGGCGGTTTATTTCTAAACTTTCCAATAAATTTAATTATTTTCTACATGAAGGATCTTAAATCTGTCGTTTAACATATAATCCTACCTGATAATATGGCTCGCTAACGTTGAGTAATGTTTATTGTGAATAAAAATGCGCTTATGTTCGTTTATTCGCTTTTTAAAAGTTGTATCCGTTGGTCCAATATATTTTTTCAGAAGTATTCCTAGAGAATTATTAGTTTTGAAAGCGACAACGTTTAATTTCTAAAGAGGGCTTTCCGCAGTATGTTATTATTTTAGAACATGTAGTATCATCTCTACGATTGGGGTATATTCCATTAATAGTATTGTGTCTTAACTTGTTATTTTTTATTTGTTCTGCGATTGAAAATGCAATTTGTTTAATTAAATTAAGCATATCATTAAAACTTTCTTCTGATAACGGGACGCTAATCAATCTATGAATTCTACTGTGAAACCCTGCTAATGTATGTTCTTTGAGATGTGAAAACTTGTAATGGATGAAGGTACCAGTATGTGATGGTTTATGATACATTTGAAATAAATGTTTATGTAGTTTTCTCTTGATTGTTAAATCTAAGAAGTTAATGGAGCCGTTATCTTCAACATCTAACGTGAATTTAATATTCTTGTGAATTGAATTCAAAAAGTCTAAAAATGTGTTTAATTGTCTGCTTGTGCCTTTTTATCAAGTAATAATGTTATCCACATACCGATACTAATAAACACATTTATTACTCAATGTATGCTGGTGAATCAATTTTTCTATGTTAACCATGAAAATCTCTGCGAGTATGGGGCTTAACGGACTTCCTACAGTAATATTTCATTTTGTCTATTAAGAGTTTTGAAAGTTTGTATGCAGGTGCTGAAAAGTATGATACAACTGGTCTAATAGGGTAGTTAGTTCTCTTTATGCAATTTAATAAGGGAGTAAAGTTTGAGACTTGGGTGTTGCTAATTTTTACTTTAAACTTATTAAAACTTGTTAGTAAACTATTTGATTGTTCGATAATGTTTTTGAAATGACTTCGTGGGGTCTTTCTGTAATATTTGAAAACTTCCAGAACTTATGAATTCCAATGTTTTTGTTATGTATAAGTTTTCATCCATAGCTATAACTGTGTTCCCTTTATCAGCTCTAGTGCAAATTACGTTCTGAGATTTTGTTTTTATTTTGAATAAATTTAACGACTGTACGTTCATTACACAGGTCTGCAAAAAGAAAAAAATTGAGAGCTGTTTTTGTTACTTTATGTTTTCTTTATGTTTTTGGGTGTGCTGAATCCGAAAATGATTTCCGTTTTGTCATGAGACGTCACGTTTTCTAACAACTAGGGTCGCTATGTAAAATGAGACCTCTAAAAAAATAAACAGCAATAGACTTAAAAAATAACTTTTTTATTACAAAATCATTTACTAAACATATTTTTTAAGTGAAATAAACCTACTATAACTCATTAATATCTATTCTTTTTTCCAGTGAGGCTTCTCTTGGTACATTTACGCTTATGGGTAGCGTCTGGAATGTCTCTCTGAAGCATCCAACAGTAGTCTGCCATCATTGAAACGTTCCATCTTCCCTGGTATCTTTTTTCCATCTCTTTGATATCCTGATGGAATCGTTCACCTTGCTCCTCACTTACAGCCCCCAAATTTTCCGGAAAGTAGTCAAGATGGGACTGGAGAAAATGCACCTTAAGGCTCATCAAGCAACCTAATGATTTAAATGCTTCTAGCATTCTGTCGACGATTTGCTTGTAGTTTGGATCTTTATTATTTCCTAGAAATTTCTCAATAACTTCCTTAAATGCAATCCACCCTTCTTTTTGAGGATCCGTCATAGAATTGATAAACTGTTGATCAGTCATAAGCCTTCTAATGTCTGGTCCGACAAATACACCTTCCTTTATCTTTGCCTCCGAGAGGCCTGGAAACTTGGCGACCAAGTATTTAAAACAATCTCCATCTCGTGGAAGTGATTTTACGAATTGTTTCATTAATCCCAACTTTATGTGAAGAGGTGGTAAAAGAACTTTATGGCGTGGTACCAATGTTTCTCGAAGAACATTCTTTTCACCAACTTTGAGCTCCCTTGGCGGCCAACTCTTCTTAGTCCAGTGATTTTGTCTGTCTCGACTGTCCCATAAACATAGAAAACAAGGGTATTTAGAAAAAACCACCTTGTTGTCCAAGTAACATGCACAATACTTTAAAATCCCCACACACTTGCCAACCGTAGTCTTCGTATTTTAGTTTCCGAAGAACCAATTTCAAGTTCTCATAGGTTTCCTTAAGGTGTACAGAATGACCTACAGGAATGGAGGCATAATAACCGCCGTTATGAAGCAAAACGGCTTTAAGACTTCTTTTTGAAGAATCTATAAAAAGACGCCATTGTGAAGAATCATATTGAATTTTAAATTTTTCCATCAAACCTTCAACATTGGTACAATAAACCAACTCCCTCTCTTGGGCAAAATAAGGAACGAATTCCTTTTCGCGATATCGGAACCACGAAAAAGACACTCCTGGCAACAATAAATTTCTGCTTTTAAGTCTTGATCCAAGTAACTCGGCAGCATCTTTGGGAAGATTCAAGTCTCTCACCAAATCATTCATCACTCCCTGGCAAAACAATTTTGGACTTGAATCATCTTCAAAGTCAGAACTTGACTCCTCATCTTGTTCAGGTATCTCCTCGTCAGACATTGGAATCTCTTGCAATGTAGCAGGGGCTTTGGGTACTGGGATTTCTCCGCCATGAGCAATAGGACGAATCGCAGACTGAAGGTTGGGGTAAAAAATGGAACGTTTCCATTTTGAATTATACCCTTTCACATCGATTGAACAAAAATAACAATCGTCACTATGGTTCTTTTGCTCGCGCCATACCATAGGAATCCCAAAACGGAAAGCTTTTTTCTTACCCTTGAACCAGTTTCGAAGGTCTTCAACACAACGTTTACAGACTTTATGAGGTGCCCAAACTTTATCTTGATCCCCAAGTTTTAAGCCGAAATATGCAAAATAAACCTTTTTAACAAAATCTGTGATATTCAGTTGTTGCTTTAAAACTGTATATTCACCACAAATATAACAGAAACTGTCAGGCGAATTCACACACTTCCGTACAGACATAGCACTTTATTTAAGAAATAACGGAAAAACAATTACGAGCGACGAACTAACACGTGCTAGTGCCGGCTTTATACTAGAATAATAGAAACGGTTAATGAAGCCACGTGCTCGGGTATCCGAGCGGGTGCTGCGAACCGGTCAGTGGCGTAACCACTCGCTAAATTAAATAATACAAAAATAAAAATGCAATGCAAACGGGTCTGGCAAAGACTCGTACGTTAATGAGTAAAAATATTAACAAAAATAAAAATGCTCTCATTACCATAGAAACTGTGCATTTTGCTAAATATCCTGACGTCTAGGATTTTTTTCAATATTTTTTTCGTGTTTAGCACAACAAAATACGTGGAAATCAGTTGAAAGTAACCAAACAGCTTTTTTGTTGCAGACCTGTGATTAAATATTATCACGGAATTCAAAAAGTTTGTTTTAATGATATCACTACACTGGTGTTTCGTAACCATATTATGAGGGAGATCTTTTTATGCTAGTTCGGTTTCTGCACCGAATAATTCCGACTGATTAATATCTAAACTGTTTTGTATGTTAAATTTGAAACCCTTTTCTAATAACTTAATTTCGCTAAATGTGAAATTATTGCTTATATATAGAGGTTTACAAACCGATCAAAGAATTTTTTTCTGAATAATTATTGGAAAGTGTAGCTACATTTCTTGTTTGATTACAAATAAGAGAATTAAGTTTCTTATTTTGTTTAACAAATTTTGTGTGGATAATTTCCTGAACATGGCTGCTAAATACCAGTGTACTGATATAATTAGAACATAATTTTTGAATTCCGCGGCAACTTTTAATAATGAACGTAGAGTCGTTAAATCTATTCAAAATAAAACAAAATCTCAGAAGATAATTTTCACTAGAGCTGATAAAGGGAACACAACCATAGCTATGGATGAACACTTATACGTAACAAAAACATTAGAATTCACAAGTTCTGGAATTTTTCAAATATTACAGAAAGACCCCACTGAATCATTTCAAAAACAAATTAAAAACACTATCTAACAATCAAGTAGTTTACTTATAAATTTTAAAGTATACTTTGATTTTAAGTACCGAAACTTTACTGCCTTATTAAATTGTATAAGCAGAAGTACCCTATTAGACCAGTTGTATCATACTTTTCAGCACCTGCATACAAACTTTCGACACTCTTACCTCCGATTGCATAAAACTTAATTGCTGTTTAGAAATTTAACCGAGCTTTCGGATTTGACAAGCTGCCTACAGAAATCTAGGAACTCGCTGTGAAATTTGATATTCCGTTAAATGTTAAAATTACTGTAAGTTTATACCGAAATATAGTATTAAAAATGCAGGTGAATTAATTAAAAACATTGCACACATTTATTTACATAATAATGCTAAGCTAATTTCTTTGGATGTAAAAAAAACTTTTTCCCAGCATCCACCCAGAAGAGACAACAAACTTAGTTGAATCTTTATTAATAAAAAACTGGGTTAATTACATCATTATGCAAGATATTCTAGAGCTACTCAAAACATGTCTCAACCAAAACTATTTCGTTTTCAGTAATGTTTACTACAGTATTAGAGAAAGTCTGATTATGGGAAGTCCGTTAAGCCCCATACTCGCAGAGATTTTCATGGATAACATGGAAAAATTGATTCATCAGCCAACATTGAGTAATAAATGTGTATTCGTATCCGCATGTGGATGACATTATTACTTGTTTTACAGACCCAAACAGACAATTAAACACATCTTCAGACCTTTTGAATTCGATTCATAGGAAAATTAAATTCACGTTAGAGGTTGAAGATAACGGCTCCATTAACTTCTTAGATTTAACAATCAAGAGAGAAATACATAAACATTCATTCAAATTTACCATAAACCATCACATACTGATACTATCATCCATCAAGTCTTCACATCCTTTAGAACATAAACTAGTAAGTTTTTCACAGTATGATCATAGATTGATTTGTAATTTCATCAAGTAGCAGCCACTAACGTACAATATTGATCAGTTGTATGATAATATTGAACAAGAACCCTCAAATTTGCCTATTACGATTTCGAAAACGGATATGACCTAATATTTTTGAATATTTCTAATAAACAATTACCTTATGCTAATATTTCCGAAATCAAGGTTAAGTTCCTATTGGATACGGGTAGTACAAGAAGTTTAATTAACCCTGAAACTGCTTATACAAATGTTCATAATTTAATTCAAAAAGAATTATTTCAAGTGCAGCTCAAGCAATATCGTTTCTCGATGAAATAGCAACTTTACCAATTTTTCCTACTTTTAATACTACAGGGATACATAAATTTTATTTAATTTTTTTAATAAATTCGATAAATTGATAGGTTTAGACAGTCGAGGATCGTGACTTTAGAAAGTGACAGTGATGCAGGTTGCAAATTTAGGTCGAAAATAAAATATAATATATAATTTAGAAAAGATGCTTCTTGGGATTATATCGTGTTAAAATGGAATAACTTTCCTTGACACGATCTAATCCCAAAACCCATGGATTCTTAATTGAACACAGCTCTGAAAGCTCCCGCTCTATATAATATATAATTTAACTTTATATTCATAACTAAATTTAGTAGTAGGGTAGCACCTTAAGCCAAAGACAATTTTTCGGTAACCTTGTTCTTAATCAAAGCTCTTTATAATTTTTGGGGTAATATTTTCATCCTTTTCTCAGTAGTTTACACACAATATCATATTTGAACCATATACGCGGAATATCTGATGTTAGTTTCTGGATATTTAGGCGAATGCGATACATTTTAATTGTAAAAATTAAAGTTGCTCATGTCTGAGTTAAATTTTTCCACTTCTATGTCGTTAACTGCCCTTAAAACTTTTGGCTTATATTTTCAGTATCTACATCGTAGGTTTCCTAATATTCATAACCATTCTAACTGTAGGTTTTTTACAGTATCCACCAATTTTGGAAATAATTGTACCTTTTGACAACTAGAATTCATAGATTTGCTTCACACATGAAATGGTGGGAAAACAAGGCAGGGGACCTCAGCTTCAGCTTATTGAATGCATTTATCGGAACGGCATTATTAATCGTCTTTGGTTTGTTATTAGGTTTCAAAGCTTTTAAATGCCTACTATTTAAAACATCAAAAGCAGAATCGACTCTATCTTTCAGCTGTATATTGAGTAGAAATTTTATCTCATCTCATCAAAAAGGTACATTCTCTAGTGGTTTTTACTAATATGTTGCATATGTTTTATTTTATATTTTAATATACTGTATAGGAACTTATTGTATCCGGGTTTGTATCTAAATGGTCTTCAACAAAAAGTTGTTAAAGCCAGTCTTTAGTTAAACGGGTCTCGTCAGGAGAACGAAGAGATAGATTAAGTTCCGATCTCTTAAGTTGAAATACCTTAAGTCTTTACTGTTAGTTTAGATATAAGTTTAGAATAAGTTTAATTTTAAATTAGTATTATAGGCTTACTAAATGACACTATAAAATTTGCTTTAAGTGAGTCTAGTGTTTAAGAATGTGATTGTAACATAAGTAAAAGTGTCTGGTAACCTAATTTAAAATGAAGTATGTTCCAAAATAAATAAAAAAGAGCAATTTTGATATACAGTTCCGCTTTTAGCTAGTATACAGTAGTACATACTTACTATAATTTATTTTAGATAAATACTTAAATATTACGTGAACCTATGCATAAACAAATTACTTACTAAAGAATATTTAGTAAAAAAGGGTTTTTTAATACATTTTTTCTCTGTGCTGCTGTAGAGCCTTCCATTATTATGATTTTATATCTGAGTAAAAAAATAGTCTCTAGTTTATGTACCCCCGGAATACGAATACCAATCTTATTGAGCGCGGAAATGATAAAAAGTTTTCACATCCTATAATGAAACTCGTCAAAATCAAAAAGGGTAATAATATCTTGATTTCATGAAAGTATGTACAGATAGGGTTGGTTAAATTATCCAAATTATTACGTTAAAAGAGAATTAGCACCACGGGTTCGATCCCCGCTCGTACCATAACTTTTGCTGTTGATTATAAACATTTCTAAATAAATCCACTTGTTTTTTTCAAATTTCTGTAGCAAAAGTTATACAAGGTTTAGTTGTTTCGTAACATACACCTAGAAATAATATTTTAGCATTAAGGCATTCTAGGATTAAAAATAAATAGTATTAAAAAAAATCTCCTTCCTATACAGAGTTTTTCTAAGTATCATGTACAAACGGAAGGAGGTGATTCTTTGGTTTATTTTATGATTGAAATTTGAAATAAACTTAGGTCCGCAAACGCTTCGTTACCGATCTACAGGGTATTGTAATTTCAATATTTTTTTAGTTTTTTCTTTATAGCTCCTGCAATTTTTGAAGTATTTACCTTGGAATAAAGTTATAGAATAGAAGTTACATGATTGCACATGTCAAACGGTCGTCAGAATCTACAGGGTGATATTTTTTCAGGGGTCATGCCCCTTTTTCCCTCCTGAACTGTTTTGATGTGTGATGGTAGATTCTGAAATACAAACTCATTTTTCTAACGTATTTAGAATTTTTTGCCCTTTTGTATTTTCGTACATCCGACCCTTATCGATAAAAAAAATAAAAAAACGATATTCTGTAATTACCTAGCTAGATGACACTAATTTCTTTGAAAATGTCTAGTAGGCTATGGTTTTATTTGGATAATCTTTTGTTTTAATGATTTTGACATTTTGTTCTTCACTATCTAGTTAAAAGTTAGGGGATAACCCGGTTTTTGTAGCAATACCGATTTATTTAATAAAAGACTTATTTAGATTTTAATAACAATAATTAACAACAATAAGATAAAAAACTACTTCACATAAATTGCTGGAAGTGACTCCAACGCTTCTACAGGCCTCCGATCTTCTTTGCATTGATTCTAGCACTCTTTCAAACGCCCCGAGAGTAGGTATTTCTTACGGCTTCAAATCCGTCTATTATTCGATGTCGTAGATTATCGACTGTATTCACCGATGTTGAATACACTAGTGACTTAAGATGCCCCCATAAGAAAAATCTATCTCGTCCTATCCATTTGTTTTGATATACTTCATTTAAATACTTCCGAGAAAAAATAGAAAAATGTGCCGGGCGCCATCATACATGTACCACATTTGATTTCTCACTATAAAAGGGAAGTCTTCAAGTAATTCAGGCAATTCGTGTTGCAAACAGTGCTTATAAGTGTCACCAATAAGTCGTTCAGGCAAAAAGAAAGAACCAATGAAATGATCCATACCACCCCATACATTTAATGAAAACTGCTCCTGAAAATGTGTTCCGACAATTCCATGAGGATTCTCGTCTGCCCATAAGTGGTTGTTATGGAAATTCCTTGAAAAATTAGCTTAGGATGATACGATCAAAGTTGGGGTTTGCTGGTAGCCTATGCAAGATACGCCAAACAGCTTAATGGCTAATATTTAATAAAACGGAATATTTTCTAGTGCTGGTCTCTGGGTGTTCTTCTATTTCATTTAGAACAGATTCTTCGAACTGTGGTTTTCAAACAGTACATGGTTTACCTGCAACATTGCTATTCATTTTAAAAGTCTCAGTTTCCACAAGACGCCTATATATATTCGAAAATATTCGGTGATCAGGTATTATTCTATTTGGATAGCGCTCCATGTACAGACCTCTGGCTTCTCTTGCATTTCCATTCGCAAGGCCATAGATAAAATGCATCTCAGCCATTTCAGAATTGTATAAATTGTCATTACAACGAGATTATAATGAGTATTTAAAACACTCTTACACTTTCAACTCTTAATGTTGACACAATTTACGATTTGAATTGCCAGATGTCAATCGATAAAACAAAAGATTATCCATATAAAGCCATAACCTACTAGAGACCATTTCAAAGAAATTAGTTTCATCTAGCTAATTAGAGAAAATATTTTTTTATTTTTTTTTCTCGATAACGATCGGAAATAAAAAACTACCAGAGGTCAAAAATTTTGACATGCAAAAATATCACCCTGTAGATTCTGTCAACCGTTTGACATGTGAAATCATGTAACTCCTATTGTGTAACCTTTCCAAAATTTGAGGTAAATACCTGAAAAATTACAGGAGCTATGAAGAAAGAACTAAAAAAATATTGAAATTGCAACACCCTGTACATCGGTAACAAAGCGTTTGCGGACATAAGTTTATTGGAAATTTCAGTTATAAAATAAACCAAAGAATCGCCCGCTTCTCTTTATACATGATATGCATGTGTTGCATTGATCTTTACCAGTAAGATGATTAATAATACAATCTATTTGATAAAGAGAAAGTTATGCGTTTAATGTGTAGCCATGCTTTTCATTGTGTACTGTAATAAAACGTAGAATATGTAGTAAAATACCATGTATTATATTTAGATTTCTTGTAGAAACTATGTATACTACATGTATTCTACATACCCAACCCCGTGTGCAACTATAAATAAAACATTGTTTTAAGAATACTTTATTTCAAGGTATAGTTTGCATAAAACTTTGACTTACATGTTATGCTTATATACTAAAATCGTAAGATATTTCATCTAAAATTCAACGTATGCATGCTAAAATTAAAGCCAACACTATGTTCTTAAAGTGTTTAAAGTATATCTGAACAAATCTAGGTCTTCTTTTCGCCAGTGTGGCCTGTCGTGGGGGTTGTAGTAGGGTACACTGCAAAGTGGAGTTACGTTAATTTCATTATGGTATATTATTTTTTCTACACATTTAGGTGAATGAGTATATTTACAAAAAAAAATCGAAACGTATAATACAACAGCTACTTGTAAAACTGAAATATTAGAAAACAATTACAAGAAGTTATCCAATTTGATGCCCTTAGGCACAATATTTGTATCTCCCCTTTGTATTAATGTATTCAAAGTGAAACAAAATATAGAACCACGCGTATATTTAATAAAAACTAAACAAAAAATAAGAGTAACTCAATCTAAAGTTAAATCAAAAACTTGAACAATTAGATGTATTAAAGAACGTTAAAGTGGTTTTATTCTCACAAAAGCAATGGATTTAAGAGTTTTCTTAAATGAAATTTTCTTGGGAAAGTGGGTTTCTATACCTCTCTACCTAGAGCCATTGGCTTTAAATAGACCACTAACATGTACCTGACCAATATTAGTTCGATAATGATTTTTATTCCTTTCAAGGCCAAAAACGACCATTGAACAGATGTATTAGAAATCGAAATCTCGTTGAATATTTCCACGTTTGTAAAATTTCCACGTTTGGACAAATATCTCAATAGAATTGTGTGATTTTCTGCACTAAGTGCGTTATTTTCATGATTTTTTTTTTGATATTGAAAATGATTTGCTTCTTTTAAGATACGACTAGTTTATTATTGATAAATAATGACATTATGTCAAAATCATTTAAATAAGAAATAACGGTCTAGGGCATTATTATAGAAAAATAGCCCTATAATACCCTTGATAGCTTAATAACTGAATTATTTCCTTTTGAATTACATTACAAAAGGTATTTTCCTTTATATCAGCGGCACTAAGGTCACCTAATTGAATCAAAAAATGAATTTTTTCTAAGGTATCCATGCACCGACAGTCCATTTGCAAAATAAGTTTGTCTATTATTACATAAAACGATGAAACTCGAAAATTGTCGCATTAAAATAAATGTCCCTTTTATCGCGAATTTCGCAAATTTTATGAGAAAGTACTTGCTTTCGTTCTTCTCGCTAGCCTTTTTTCGTATTTATCAAAATCTTTAGGAATCATTTGAAAAACTAACTCTTACTCTCCTTAAAATCGTATCCAAAACTTCTAGTAATAATACAGTTTCAACGCGATTTAACTTTTTTCTAAATGAGGTCGCTTCAACCCTAATCGCTGCTTTTCGGTTATATATCATTCTCTATAGTAACAACAAAGGGCTTAATCACAGCAAAACAATTTTTTTTTCGGCGTAATACATGCGTCTCCACGAACTACCAGGGCATTATCAGATAAACTATTAGCGTTATTGTCTTACCATCGCCAGATTTGACATGAAAGACTCTTAAAATCATGTAGAGGCAGAGAAAAATTTACAAATTTCCTGTGGCAATTAAAAAAATAAAACAGCTTCTAGGCAGCATTCCGCAGAACTGGCACCTACTGGGTTAAACGAGTGTTTAACAATGCCAGATAAGACGCATTTGAATTAATTGCCTTGGTTCTGGCTTAGAACCCTTAGAATATACCTGACATGTTTGACGCGTTATAGTAGGACTGGCTACGGCAGAATCTAACAAGAAGATTAAAAATTTTTCAATCAGATCTTCATTTACAAGAACACATCGCACATGAGCCATGTCCGGAACTAGAGAAAAAATTTCTGTGACTGTACCTCTAGGACAATTTTATTTAAAACAGTGTTAGCCATTATTTCAATTAATTCATTGCAAACGGTTGGTATATATGCTTCTTTTTTTTTCTTTTTAGTCAGTATATCACAGATTCTGAACAGTTGTTTTTGTAAATTAATGTTTTGATGTTCTTTTTAAAGGAAGTCATAATGCTATAACACTTCTATATGAAGTACCCTTTGTGTAAAGATGAACGTTTCCTATCGGCCATCTCTAGACACGGTAAACCGAAATGGCCAATACGACTATTTTGATACTTCATTCAATAAAATCATTACAATGCATATGTAAATATTTTTAGATAACGATAAGAATAACGATTTCTTTAATTTAATAGTTCTGTCGATCGATACAAAAAAAATATTTTTCAAAAACATAACTAAGAGCACTCCCCGGATACAAAGGAATTATTTAAAATGCATGAAAATCTGACCTTAGGAGGTGATAACAATCATACATTGATGATGAATGCCTCCTTCACATGCACAGTGAAGTAACAATTTGTGGTACGTACGCTCTGGAGGAATTTAGGGCGCTGAATCCGAATTCAATGTTTTTCCACGGAAGCGTTTTGTTCTGAGTTATGTCATCATTCAAATTAATTTCCACGATTTTCCCCTTATTTTTAAATATATTATAATTTCTATATTAAATAAGTAAAAAGCAAGACTAAAACAGGCAAATGATACATATTTGTCAGTTTTTGTTTTATTATTGACTTAAAGTGTAAAAGAGCGTTATTTACTTAATCACAAGTCAATCAACCAATTTTACAATCTAATGTATTATTTTCGTTTCACAAGCTGGTTGCTTAAGTAGTGATTATATAAGATATGGTTTTTGATCCAAACATTAAAAATTAACGCCATAAATTGAGAGTTATGCATCATTATGTATCATCTATTAAAAATAAGTGTTATTAGGTATCTTTACAAAAAAGGGGAAAATAGTGGAAACGAAATTGTGGATTTTAGAGATGAATTACTCGAAAACGAAAAAAAAAACTTCAGATTCGTGATCTGCGCCAGTTTGCCAAAAGATATAAAAATCAGCAATGTATGCAAAAGTATATATTTTCCAAAAATAACCTTCAAGGGGCAGCAAAAAAGGTTTCTACAAAAGGTAATATATTTATATTAGCTTTTGTAGGGGCTTAGGCTTCGAAAACATTAATACTTACTAATTTTAAAAATACATTCGTATAAATACATATATCAAGGGCACCTGAAATCATCTTTTGAAACAATACTGAAAAGTAAAACCCTGTAACGAAAATGGGGCCCATTTTTATATGATCTTGTCAGATTATTATTATTTGTCGATTTTTTTAGATTTTCAAGTTCAAATTCCTATATACCGAAAATTTTTTTTTTCATTTCATCTGACTGTCAGTCTACCTGGTCTGTATTTTCGCGGCATAGTAAAAACTACTTATCAGATTGACTTCAAATTTGGTTGGAAACTTGGTCAAAAACTTAGGGTCATGTGAAGATGACATGGCAACTTTTTGGTACAAATCCAATAAGGCGGAACAAAATAGGGGCCTAATAAAGTATCAAGAAATTTGTTAATAAAAACTACTAATCTAATTTACCTCAAATATTGCATAAAAATCAAGTGTGACATAGGGCTAAACCGGTAAAATTTTGATGAGGAGTCATTATATTGAAACAAAAAACTACTTACTTGCCCAATTAAGTTGAAATTTTGCACCAATATCAAGTTTGAAACAGGGATGAACTGGAAAAATATAGTCAATTTCGAGGAAAATCCTATATGACAAAACAAAAGAGTGGATTTAATTAAATATTTAAAAGTCGGAAAAATTCTATTTCCTAGAATAAAGACTTTCTTTTTATGGAGGAAGATAATCAGTCTCATAACTGATTTTATATACATTATAAAAAAATAATAAAAGTATTAAAATAAAAACAAATTAATACTAGAGTATCGAAGCTGTGATTTTATTTATATGGTAAGTAAATTAATGTTTGTAGGTACGAATGTAGTATGCAATGACGTCAAAATGTTATTTCCATGTCATTGATAGTATGTATGTTAGGTTAGGACAAAAAAGTTGTTTAAGTGAAAAATATATATATGCATCAGTCTGAAACAAATACACAAAATGAATAGAATGAAAAATAAATGTTAAAAAACGGCAAATTGGCTTTTACCAAAGTTTACTTAATAAAAATATAAGTTGCCGCACTGGGCCGTCGGCACCCAATCGACACTGGCTCCTGTTACCGAGCTGTTTAAAAGTAGTTTAAATTCGCGGTACGAATTTTTATATAATAATAACTTTAGACAAAAATTATTGAGTTGAATTTTTTTGTCGGACTAGTTAATATTTTACAATTACAGTTTTAAATGTTATTTAAATATAGTGAATTTAATATCAAATGGTTATTTACCTACTAGTCGAATTTAAAAATACAATTTTTTTTTATATAAATAAAAAAATCGATAAATTTCCTTTACCCGGAACTTCCCTCGTACGATTTTTTCCATTTGTTCGGAATAGTGAAGAGTGACTCAGTTTACTTCAGTACATAGTCACAGTATATAAGTGTAACATATACTTTTCATTTTTATTTGGCGCCATTTTGTTTCATGATAATGGATTCCTACCAATATTTTACCATTTTCTTTCTACCTATGTCACATTTAACTTTTGGGCATAATTTAAAATAAAATCAATAAATAGTTTTTACATTGCCTCATGCCCCCATTTTGTTACGTCATGTTAAATTCGTACCAGTTTATCCCATTTGCATATTTAATTTTTCTGCAAAATTTAAAGTCAATTGAACAAAATTTTTTTACGATTATTATCTTTAAAAAATTTATTTGGCCGCTATTTTTTTCGCCATCCTAAATTGAAACCCATATTATCAGTCTTTACGTACTCCGTTGATCCGCAGATATTTCCTAACCCCAAATAATATACCACTTTAACATAACAACAAGAAGACCGTTAACGAAAACCATTTAGAAACTTAATATCTGGCAAGTATCTGCGAACCAACGGAGTTGGTAAAGACTGATAATACGGGTTTCATGCAGGATATAAAATCTGCGTGTGTCCTGAGGATGCAAAATTAAAGTTGCGAAACGTCGACAATTTAAAAATAAAGTCTTGTTTTTTTTACTGGATCCTAACCCCAAATATTACACCACTCTAACATAAAAACCAGAGGATCGTTAACGAAAACCATTTAAAATCTTAATATCTGGGAAATAACTACGGACCAATGTAGCAGATAAAGATATATGTGCCCTGAGGATGCAACAATAAAATAGCGAAACGTCGACGGTTTAAAAAAGTTTGTTGCTTTTTTACTGAATCCTAACCCCAAATAATACACCACTCTAACATAACAACAAGAGGATCGTTAACAAAAACCATTTAGACACTAAATATCTGGGAAATATCTGCAGGCCAACGGAGTACGTAATGATAATATGGATTTCATTGAGGATATAAAATTTATGTGTTCTGAGGATGCAACAATGAAGTTGGGAAACATCGACAATTTAAAAAAGACTTGCTTTTTTTTACTGGATCTTAACCCCAAATAATACACCACTCTAATATTTTTGTAACATATTACTAGGTCATCTTCATATGGCCCTTAATTATTGGTCAAAATTTGGAGTCAATCGGATAAGTATTATTTAAGCTATGTCGCGAACTAATAGACAGACAGACAAAACGACGGAATTGATAAAACATGCTTTTTACAACCATCTACAGAACAATATCTAATCAAAGAAATACTGGTACTGTACCAGCCAAGGCGAGACCCGAGGAATAGGTAAATCGAGTCACGTGTTCAAGTGCTGCAACTTATATTCAGTGCTGCCAATGTGCGTGTAATTACCCGTTTTGCGGGTAATTAGGTCTCCTTGGCGGGTAAGAATTTCCGTGCGAGTAAAAGCGGGTAATTCAGGGATCTAAGCCACAAGAAAAAATTCCAGGTTTAATTTTGTGGAGCCAGATTCTCTTCTCAGATACCCATGGCAACGTCGGAATGCACTGTCGTCGGTTGTACTCATCGACATAAATAAATCTCTAGACTACTAGAAGAGGCCAGCCACTCTCTGCCTCTCTTGCGTGCGTTAGTGTCTAATGCCTCTTCCATTTCCATCTCTTTCTACACCCGAAGGATGCTCGTATGCAGCATAGGTAAGATCTAAACACTCTAGAGGTGTGTCTGTTGTACTTTAACTTCTATCTCGCCATTTGTGGTTCTCGTTCATTCCCGCAATTTTTATTAAACTAAGTTAAAAATAATAATTTGATTTGAAGGCTGATGTTTTTTTTTTTCTTCATTAATTCCTACTAATGTTTCGTGATATCGTGTTTATAAGTCCTATTCAAATTTGATTAATTTTATATAATTTATTTATCACGTTGTTTATATTGTAATTTTTGATAGTGTTTGTAATCATGGATAAATGACTAATAAAAATACTTAAATATTTAGGCATTTATACGATTTATTTTAATTCCTCATAAGCTTTTTGTATTTGCAATATGTGCCTGCTTAAACCAAATATATTTTTAAGTATATAAAACAGTGTTTTTTTATTAAAATAAAAGTTTCTTTTATTTATACAATTATTTTTGAGATACATAAAATAGTTTTATAAATAAAATATTACCTATCCGTAATTTGGCAACGTTGGTGTGGCCCGTTCGAAATATTTACATTTTTATTATTATCAATGAATTAATAAAATTTTATAATTTCATCAATTTCATACTTTAAATTCAAATTTCATTCATGTGGGTAAAATTGCGAGTAATTAGATATTAGGCTGCGGGTAAAAGTGGGTAATTTAGAAACACATCGCGTACAATCCGAAATTTAAGGTTGGCAGCACTGCTTATATTTTTATTCAGTAAACTTTGCTTTTACCGAGAACATCCCTTAAAACGAATTCCACGAGACAAAGATAACACATCGAAAATTCTCATTTGGAGATAGTGATTAGTATTTAATTTAAAGGTCGTGAAGAATTTGCTATTGAAATAGGGGAGGAATAATTTTAAATGTTTATAAGAATAATTCCTAGATTATTAAACAAGACTTTTCGTTTCATACACGGATCTTTACTGTTGTAGTACCTTGTATATCGAGATGCTTACAATACATTTATTCTGATAGAGGTTTTCAGAAAAAAAATTTATGGTTTTTATAAAATCGTTAATTAATATAATAAAGCAAATTCATCAGGATGAAAATAAACTTTATTAACAAAATAATTTTTTTTAATAATAAAAAAAAATCGGAAATTCCTTTGATTTTTTCTTCATCTATTAGGAATAGTGAAGTGTGAGTTGTGACCCAGTTTAGTTCAGTACATAGTCACAGTAAATATGTGTTACCTATATCGTCTTTCCAAACATTTTAATTGGGCGCCATTTTGTTCAATCATATTGTATTCCTACCAATATTTTACCAGTTTCTTCTACCTATGCCAAACTTGATTTTTGAGCAAAATTTAAAATAAATTCAACAAGCAGTTTTTACATTAACATAGACCGCCATTTTGTTACGTCATGTGGAATTCGTACCAGTTTATCCCATTTTCACATTTAAATTTTCTCCAAAATTTAAAGTCAATTGAACAAGATTTTGTTACGTTGATTCATTACAAATTTTATATTTCCGGCATCTTAAATTCCTGCCACAACTTACCAGTTTATCTCTATATCACTTTTAATTCTTGCACAAAAATTGAAATTAAATTAATAAGTACTATTTTCATAACGATTTTTTAAATATTTTATTAGGCCGCTATTTTATTTGGCTGTCTTGGATTTATATCAAAATGTTACCAGTTCATTCCTATATAACACTTAATTTTTGTGCAAAATTTGAAATAAATTCAATAATTAGTTTTTTTAGTAATACTCTTTTTGACATTTTTCCTCCAAATTGGATTTTTACCAAAATATTAGCAGGTCATCCTCATAAGACCCTTAATTTTTGACTAACATTTGAGGTTAATCGGGTAAGTATTTTTTTAAGCTATGCCACGAACTGACAGACAGATCGACCGACGTAATTCGTAAAACATATGTTTTGGCATCCAGGGACGCTAAAATAAGAATATATATAAAACACGAAAGGGTTATTTTTTTCACGATTACAAACATTTTATTTGGCCACCGTTTGGTTCGGCTATCTTGAATTAGTACCACAATTTTACGAGTTGACCCCTATACCACAATTAGTTATGGCACACAATTTGAAATCAATCCATTAAGTAGTTTTTTCAGGCTGAATTTTTAAATATTTTATTAAGCCGCCATTTTGTTCCGCCATCTTGGATTCGTACCAAAATATTACCAGTTGATTTCAACATAATATTTTGATATTTGTGCAAAATTTTGGATAAGTAGATTTTAATAATAATTTTTTTAACAATTCACTAGGCCGTCATTTTGTTTCGCCATATTGGATTTTTACCAAAATATTACCAGGTCATCCCCGTATGAACCTTATTTTTTTGTCAAAATTTGAAGTGAATCGGGTAAGTAGTCTCTACTTTAAGCTATGTCGCGAACTGACAGACAGACCAACGGAATTGATAAAACATATTTTTTGGCATCTAGGAACGCTAACACCTGAAGATATGTAAAACTTGAGACGGTGATTTTTTTACGATTACAAACATTTTATTTGGCCGCCATTTTGTTCGGTTATCCTGAATTAGTACCACAATTTTGCTAGTTGATCCCTATACCACAATGAGTTATAGCACATAATTTCAAATCAATCCATTAAGCAGTTTTTCAGGATAAATTTTTAAATCGTGTATTAAGCCGCCATTTTGTTCCGCCATCTTGAATTCGTACCAAAATATTACCAGTTGATTCCAATAATATTTGATGTTTGTACAAAATTTAAAATATGGATAAGTAGTTTTCTTAATAACTGGGGTTTTTTAATAATATTGGGTTTTTATCAAAATGTTACCAACCATCTTCATTGACCGAGGGAATTGAGAAAATATGTTTTTCGGCATCTAGGAACCTTGAAACGTGAAGATCTGAGAAAATGTCGGAGGGTGATTTTCTCAAGATTACAATACTTCTCTTTTACGAGGGAAGTAAACATTATATTCATCCTACTAAATTTATTTTAACGGTTTAGTGAAGGATTTTATAAAAATTACAACTAGTCCTTCTCTTAAATATATCAGAATAGAATTATTGAAAACACCTCAGGGGTTTAAGATACAGGGCATTGCTACAGTAGAGCTCCTTGTGCGAAACGAAAATTCTAATTTAGTTCCCTAGGAATCAATCTAATAAAACAGTAAAAGTAAAAGTTATTTTACAGCTAAACAATGAATATATATATATATATATATATATATATATATATATATATATATATATATATATATATATATATATATATATATATATATATATATATATATATATATATAATATTGATTTCGTATTTGTTGAAAGTGCCATTTAAATAAAATTCTAAGCTCTTTTTCGAAATAAAATGTTTTGATGTTTTGTCATCTGGTCATATCGGAGTTCTGTTTTTGTTCATGAACCAACTTTTATCAAGATTAAAATTTTCTGAAAAATCAATAATAAAAAAGTTTCCAACGTTGTTGTATGGACACAAACTAATAATGATATATATAATGTCCAAAACATAAGAAAGTAAGTTCCGGGTAAAGCGGATTTACTGATTTTTTTTTTTGTTATATAGTGGTTCTCTCTGTATTTTTAATTTTTATTTTAGGTTTATTTAACTTGTATTCATCCAATCTAATCCAATTAAATTTACTGTCACACTACCATGTCCTCAATAACTATCTTAATGTGGGATCCAAGTAGGTAGTTCAAACTTTAATATTGATATATGTAAAAAAGTAAAAAAACAGTGTTTAGTTGTAGCCTGAAAATTAAACTAATTTAAAAGTTGCATTAAATTAACTAAAACAAAAACCTACTGTTACAATTTTGCGACATATTTGTTTTAGTTATGACTTTTTCAAAAAGTGGAATTTTAAAATAAATAAAAAATATGGATAATATTTTACCTGCATTTTGTTCAACTGAATGAAAAAGTGAAGGAAATTTTCACGGCCACGAATTAGGTTTGGCCGAGTTTTAATATTTAAAATATTTTTTTACCTTTCAGGTATCTAATTCAAAATTAACGCTTGGTTTTATCAAAGTTCTTTTAATCTGTCTTCAGTCAATGAGTCAAATGTTAATGAACAATTTTTGTTCTCATACGTTTTATGATAACTTTTACATATTTAACAGGAAATAAAAAAATCTGCTAAAGTTTATTGTATATATTCTCTCTATTAACAATACTTAAATAAAACTAAAGTTAAAATATGTGATTATTGACATAAAACTATCAGTATAAATATTGGAATATAACAGCAATACGAAAAGTATGTATACAATTCAAATTATTTAAATTATAAAATGTGATTTTCAAACAAAAATTATAAGATAAAAATTGTAAAATTGGAAATACTTTAAAAAATCGATACAAAATCAGTACATTCAAGATATAGTCAATTATAATCTCCTTTATTTCTTCTGTTCAACAGATTGTAGTTTAGCTGGTTCACCCGTTTGCTTGACCGGAATTGGTTTGTGTTCAATTTCTTTACTGTCGACTGGAGGAGCAGTGATTGTCAAAACCCCATCAGATGACAGTTTTGATTCTACTTTACTTATATCGTAGTTCTTTGGTAAAACATACCTCCTTACAAAATGTCTAGAAATGTAACCATGCTCATCTTGTTTTTCTTCGTGTTTACCTTCGATCGTCAGTACGTTGTCGCCTGTAACTTTAACACTGACTTCTTCGGGTTTGAACTGTTGGACATCGAGATTGGCTTGAAATTTGTCTTTGTCAAGGCTTACGGTAGAACCAGAGTCTTGGGCTGCAGCATTGGAGCGCCAATTTCTTAAGTAGCCTGCAGGGGTTCTTGTAAGAAGACGGTTATTAAGATTCAGGGGTTGCAACAAGTCATCTTGTTCCAATCCCAGTCCAAACTGCTGATCTAATATTCTTGATGGATGAAAATAATAAGGAAAAACTGGTTCGTCGAGGAAATATGGTAACAGAGACATTGTTTCACTCAAACTTTTCGATTTTTTTTTCTACGAGGAACTAGTAATCGCGGCTGTTGTTTTAACACTGACGGCTGGGCGTCGGTCGAGACTTTTTATATCGGCCGATAAATATTCTAGTCTGCTATCGGATATTCGAATACCGAACGACCGTCGCCACTTGGCGTCGGAGTTTTCGGGCTATTTTTATTATCACATTATCGTTGTTGACATAATGAAGCCGCTAAAATTTTTTATCAGGTTGTAAACACTTAAATGATTCTAGAATACTTTTTATTTTATGTACTAACTAAAAACGAAATATGTACGTTATAATTTAGCTATTACATTATTGAAAAAAATTATGTATGTACGATCGTATGTAAAACGTAGGAAATTATTTGGCTGGGAATCTACAGTGATCCGCTTTTCGGGGAGCCACGCCTATATTTCAATTATTTTTTGATAGATCAGTTTTAAACTTGGATGCTGAATGATCTCAAGCCACCTCTAATGATGAAGTGAAATTGGAAATACGCCATTGGCGTACATATTTATGACTCTAAACAAGGATCGATTTCCGAGTAAAGTATATTAGCGAGTTTTTTTTTCTAAAATATTATTGGCATATTCTTGTTAAGCATCCCCAAAAACTGTAGTAAACCGAATTTTAAGAGGTCACGTTAAACAGTTTTTCAGATACAGTGACCGGCAGAATCACCACTCCATATAGGAAAATGTTTTATTATTTATTTCTCAAAAAATGTATAATAAATAAACAAACTATATTTGTTTAGCAATTTCCACTAATTTATTTCGGTTTGACAGCTGTTTCGACACGCTGTGTCTTTTTAAAAAACCAACTTAAGACAAATATAGTTTGCTTATTTATTATACTAGTGATAATGAATTTCCATCAAGTAACGGTTAAACGGTGCATTTTACATTAGAAAATTTCGATGGTTACAGTTCATTTTTAAGTAACAAAAGAAAAGAACAAAGAAAAGCCTAGCTAGAAATATTTTTTCGCGAAAATTGTGCGTGTGCAATTTTCACTTCTGTCAATATCATACAAACCGATAAAGCTGTATTCACATGCCCAAATCCAATCAACTTAACTTTAAATTTGTTACACATGACTGAATTTCTCGTACTACCCATTTATAGTTAGATTCATTAATATTATTAATTGGCAGTATTAAAAATAGCGAATTAAAACGCCAGATAAGTAAATTTAGCACGGCAACATAAAAAATGTTAATGTAGCTTTAGAGGTGCAAATTGTTAAAATTTGATTAAGAAGAAAGTACCTTTATTTTCCAATTTGGACAAATTCTATTTGAACATTTTTGGAGGGTTTGATAGTCGCCTTGTTAGTTTAACGAGGTGCAGAAACCTTTATCAAGAATTAATTTTTCTGAGAAATCAAGAATAGAATAATGTTTTCATATGAAAAAAAGCATCTTCCCTCTCTCCAAAAATAATGATTTTTATTAAAAATGATTCATTTGTTTTGTTGATCTTTGCGAGTTTATTAAATAGTCAAGTACACTCTTAAAAATTGGATTAATCTTACGGAATTTTGATTGTAGAAATATGTGGTCCGCTATTTTAACTTACTTAAAATTTTAGATATTTGTTATCAATATTTTACTCTTAAAATGTGATTCTAGACTACTACATGTTAAAAAAACGTTTTAAAAATATAAGTGTTCCAAGTATTTAGTGATTCTACCAAATATCTCTTGAAAATTCATAATGCATACAAATTTTACTAAAAGGTTGGTGTATTTTTTATGTATGTATGAATTGTCTCAGTATTAACTGTCGTGGCAGGTTACACTGGTCCAAACAAAAATAAAAGAAGAAGAAATTTTGACATCTAACCTCACATTTTCACTTTTATTTTAGGTTAGTCTTCCGGTTCGTCTCGTCGAAGGCAGACCTCTCTGTTATTAACATAAGTAGTTCCACGGGTTCGGTTTTGCTGCTTTATTTTGGGGGGAAACGGGAGACTCAACGGCTCAAAGTGGAAACTAACGACCCCGTTAGAACCGGAGCAGACGCTGTGAACGTGTGAGGCCTAGTTGTTCCTGCATTCTATCCCGTTCGTCTGCCGCAGTTCTACATAGAATACTAGAGTGGGAGGGGTAAGAGGATAGCTTGAAAGAAAAGGTCATCTCGTGACACCAGTAGAACTCTCAAGGGGCATCTAGTGGAAGCCAAGAAGCAATAAAAAGACATTGCCAGATAGTAACAAAGAAAACAAACTAAATTTAAAATTAAAAATTGAAAATATAGCAACCACATCAGCCGTATAGCCTAGGCAGCTCAAGGGCGTTAAACTGAAGAGAAAGAAAGAAAGTTTAGGTTTAAAGTGTTATAGTGCTTGTTTTAATGTAAAAAAAAAGAATAAAATCTGTAAAAACTAGAATATGCCTTAAAAGCAAAATACTCGTTTGGTGATTGTTGACGTCCTCTATGTTATTTATTTTGTAAAATTTAAAGTCCTAACCTTTTTTTTAGAAATAATACGTAATATTTAACAATTTAGATAGTTTATTAGGTTTGTGCAAATGTAGCTCACAGACTGTTGTTTATTTTCATAAAAAGGCTTGTTATAAATAATTATTGTTATCAACTGTAAACCAAATATAAAATAGCATGTTTTAGCAATAACTTTTACCATACAACTGTACTGTTTAAGTTATAATGCCATTGCCGATCAATATTAGTGTCATTAAAAAAATGCACGGGGGCGTAAAGTGTTTATGTGACTGTTAATAACACTTCCAAGTAGTTGTTCAGTAATATTTTTAGTAATTTTATAGTAAATTTAAGCGATAGGATTGTGTTTTTATAGGGGGAAATCTAAAAATACCAAAAAATATATTTAAAATTAGCCATAGGTAATATGTAAAATTAAAAAATAAGAAGGTTTTGATGAACGTAATGTGATTTTCTTTTTTGCAGTTTTTTCCACACAGAGATCAACAAGAAACATGAATGCTTTTAATAAAAACAATCAGTGTCATAAAAAATGCACGGGGGCATAAAGTGTTTATGTGATTGTTAATAACTATTCAAACTAGTTGTTGACCAGACTGTCGACACATATTCAACACCTGAACGTACTAGATAGAGCACAATAGAGTAACTTAAATGACGAAGGAAATAAATCTGCACCATATCTAGATAAAAAGCTCAGACTGTCATAACCTTCTAGAATCTAGAATTTTATCGTTATGATTTTTAACGGACAGGTCTCAAAACTTCCATACCTGCATTCAACATAACTCCGTGTTCAGAAAATAACGATTTACATTTCCTTTATATAATCAAACCTGATAGAAATGCGTTTATTAAAATTTAAGGATAGACCGTCAAATCGGATTGTGATTCATCGGTATCAGTTTGGGTGTTGATACAGTTTCAGTTCGTCAGCGAACAGCTCAAATTCAAACAACAAAACAAACAAATTAAGAAATAAACGGTCACAGTGGGATCCCTATCGTGCCCCTGAAGGAACTTGTATCTATTTAGAGATATACTTATGTATTCTTACATATTGACTATGACCCGACAAGAAACTCGATATCTATTTCATAACAGATTGGAAAGAACCCACATATTTTAGTTTAAGTAAAAGTAAGCTGAGTTAACTTTGTCGAATGCCTTTAAGAAATCGGTGTACATACACCTCCCTTTCAAAGGCATTAATGCTTATAACTAAACAAAACCCATGTTGTTCCATCACTAACAGTTCTTTTATATTTCCGGGCTAATTGATCTGTAATAAGTTTGTCGAAAAGTTTTGGAATTACGGATTGAGTGTTTATTTCCTGATTTAAATATTGGTGTTAAAAAGTTTTTCCAATAATTTGGAAATATTCCTGATTTTAGTGGGAGGTTAAAAATAAATTACAAGGGTTTGCTCAGAACGTAGACATAGATTTTAACAAAAACAGATGGAATACCCACATTCACTGGAATAACTTAGTTTTAAATTGTTAATTGTTACACGTTTCAACTAAAGATATATCTAAGCAATCAGGATCAACTGTTTTTTTTTTGGTAAGTAAGCAGGTAAATCAAAATCTTTTCCGATATAAGTGGGTTGATGAGAAGTGTTTGGCAAACAAGCTGGCCATATCAACGATATTCTCTGCTGACTGATCTCCAAAAAATATTGAGTTGGGATATGCTTGATAAAAGATATTATCTCCAAGATAGAGACGAGAAATTGTTAAATTATATTTTATAAAAAAACTAAACTATTTGTGGAACGATTTGGTTTCTGTTAGATGATGTGACAATATAAATCAGGGGTAGATCCACTGAAAAGGAAATAACTGAAATTTCCTCTCCTCAAAACTTTGCTAAAATACAAGAAAAAATGTATCGGGCATTTATTATGAGTACATAACCATACGTATTAGATACGTGTAAGACAAGTTTGCTAATTCCTGGATAAGTTACTCTGCCAACATGAATGGAAATTAGAAAAAGACTTGAAAACTGGAAAATTTCCGTCATCTGCTCTTAATCTTTTGAGTGTTGCGATAAGACCATATATCCTACTATTCATAAACTTCTTCAGATTATCAGCATCTTACAAGTGACAAACTCATATTGGATTCGTACCAATATTTTACCAGTTTCTAATTATGCCACACTTAATTTTTGGGTATAATTTAAAATAAATTTAATAAATACTTTTTACGCAGATTTTTTAAGACCGCCATTTTATTCCGTCATATTGAATTCGTACTACATTTAATTTTTCTTCATACGAATTCAAGATGGCGGAACAAAATATCGGCTATATGAAATGTTTAAAAAATCAACGTTAAAACTGTATTAAATTGACTTGATATAGGGATAAAATGGTAAAATTCTGATACGAATTTAACATAACTGAACAAAAAAGGATCTAACGAAATTTTTAATAAATTATTGTAAAAAAATACTTTTACAATTTATTTTAAATTATGCCCAAGAATCAAGGTGTGGCTTAGGTAGAAACTGGTAAAATATTGGTACAAATCCAATGTGGTGGGCTAAAATAGCGCCCAATACAAAAGTTTGAGAAGACAATATGTATTACGGTACTGTATGTGCAGAACTAAATTGAGTCATACATTATTATTCCTAACGAAATAAAGGTAAGTACCAGGTAAACGAAATTTTACGATATTTTTTAAAATGTCTACTCTACAGGAAAATGTAATTTAACAACGAAAAATGTTTCCTACAGTGTGTTCAAAAAAGTAATAACAACCTTTTTATTATTTAGGCCACTCAACATAGACACAATTCGACATATAAATTCAATTAAATTCACATTTCCGATGAATTGAGATTTTAGGTACCATTGTATTTAAATTAAAAAGTTGATATTAATTATGAAGTTTGAATAAATTCTCATTTAAACCAAATAATTATAGAGAACATAAGAAGGAAAATTAATTTCTAAAGTTCCAATATGATAAATTTTAATATTTCCTAAAATACTGGCTCTAAATCAAAAATCCAAATTGCATGCAGCTAATTATCTACATTCACTTTTATAACATTTTGGGATAAATCCAGTTTATTAGTTATTAGTTTAAAATTTATTTAAACGTATAATATTGAAAACACAATTTTTGTTTGCTTTGTTAAACGAAAAGATTTTAAGCCTTTATCTCAATCACAAGGATTTGCTACAAAAAATAAGCAAACGACAATTAGAATGTAATGCAAATAATTTTTAAAAATAACTAAACTTGGCAAATCCTCTGTAGTAAGAAGCATTGTATTAAAAACTTGTAACATAAAAATGTGTATACATTGCCTCTTATGAAATCTAACACAGTTATAACCAGCAATAAAAGACTTATTTAAATGAAACAATATTATACAAAGTGTCATTTGTTTAACATTTTATTAATTTTTGTTAGCAAACCCTGGCGATTGAGATAAAGCCCTAAAACATTCGTATTTAAAATTTAACATTTTTATACCCGGGATTCAAAGGATTATTGACATTTTTAAGTAATTTTAACTCATATTTTTTAATTTAACAAAAGAAATTGCTAAAATTTTTAAATCGTCATAAGTGAGCGTTCATATGCATACTTTTGTGCAATTCTGATATTTAATCTATTTAAGATTAAGATACAGCTTTGTAGGGAATACAATTTCCTATAAATTTATTTATGTCAGCTTTTCTTTCTCGAACCAAGCATGCTGACTCACGTGTTTAAACTACTACGACCTTCTATTGAATAATACCAATCGTATTTAAACTACTACCAACTTCAATTGATTACTACTATCATAATATGCATAATACATTTACTACCACACATATATTAACTACTACCAGTTTCTATGGACTACTACCGTAGATATTTTGAATATTGCCACCTCACCCTAATTACTTCCACACATAATTCAACTACTACCACTTTGCATTGATTACTACCATGTGTATTTCAACTACTACCACCTTCCATTAATTACTACCATTCACATTTTGACTACTTCCACCTTACATTAATTACCACCACACATATTTCATATTTTATGTATCAACAACTTACATTAATTAGTATCACATCTCATTCAAATACTACCACCTTATATTGATTACTACTACTTGTATTTTAACTACTACTACCTTCCATTGATTACTACCACACATAATTTAGCTACTGTAACCTTTCATTGTTACAACCATATATATTTCAACAATATTGCCTATTTACTCCCACCCAGTGAATGCGTTAGATTTTTCCTAATTCTTAAATAAGTACATTATATATTTACTAAAGATATCAAATTAAATATAAAGGTAGCAACTGCACCAATCTAATCTGCAATAATTTTCTCAATTTTCCTGTAGCAACAATTTTAACTAATAGTCTTTTGGGAATTAATAATTTATATTTGTTTTTATTACTCATACCTCACGCTTTACGCACAGAGAACTAATAATACATTTAAACGAAAATACTCAGTGATTATTTTTTTTAACCAGGGCGTAACGTAGGTAGTGGCACTGTTACCAATTATTGCACTGTATTAAAGTACGATAACAATCAATGGTTTCGTAGACAATGTATGATTAAAAAAACGTTTTGCTTGTCGGGCTCGCATTATCTTTATTGTTGATTTCTTCACAATGTTTTGACTGGTAAGTATATCTAACCGTTACCAATTAGATAAACTAATTAGCCGGAACCTTGTCAATAAATCAGCAATAAAGCCAACGAAAGACTGACAAGTAAGTTCCTTTCACAATCAAAGATTTGTTAATTCGTATGCATTATGTTAAACTAAATGATCTATTCAGCAGAATAACTACAGACTATAGACTGCCTTCCCAACAGTCAAGATTGTATAAATGAAACTTTCTCAGCTTAATACATTTCTCAAAAGCCAATATTTGGTCGCACTCTCTTATTTGACGACTAATAGCTACAACGAAAAAAAAAACGCCCAACTCGACAAATGTATAGCTATATCTGTTTCACTACATTTGTGCTTTATTAAGAATGCCAAAACTTACATACTATTTTCAGTTATGAAAACCTACTACTTTTTCATTGAAGATCTTGGGACCAATTTCTAGATGAAACAATTTATTAACATATCCACATATTGTTCAACAAAAAAAAGTCTTTATTGTTGAGAAAAAATCATACAGTCATACTTAGATTATTTTTCGCAGTCTGCTTTCGAGCATGACTAAAAGAATATGTCAGTGGTGAGTGAGGCACGACAAAGTAAGGTCGAAACAAAGTTTTTGGCACCGACATCTTTAAAAATTGAATGATTTTGTGAATCGAACGTCACTCCTGACTACCAGAAAAAAACATTATCGCAGTTCCCGATTTTACCATTAAATCTAGGAGTTCAACATATTTTTTTGTGTATGATAAAACCAGTCCCATGCGGCACAAGGTTTTGTCGAAAATGTAATTCACGAAATTGGCTTTCATAACAATCCAAAACTAATATAATACCCCTTAATTGCTCACGGGTATTGTTAGAAATAAATATTTTCTAAATCATTAAGTTAATTTAATTCAATCATAAACGGGCCCATCCAAATTCCATAAAACCTCGCATACGTGATAACAAGCATATTTTTATTTCAGTATCAATTTAAATAAGTTTTATTTTTAAGTTTGTTACTATGTAAGCTTAAAGCTTATCGAATATTTGATATATTACAGGGTCGTGTTTGCCACCCAAAAAAATAAACTGATTACCAAAAAGATCCACTTTCATCTGTGCATGTTATGAAAATGAAGATAAAAGAAAATATTCAATAACTAACCATGTTTCCCATTTCTTATATGATTTTTCTCTCAGATATATATTCAAAAATTATAATATATTTAACATGTTTAGCCGTTTTCTAAAAATATTAATAATTTTTTAAATAAAAAAAATATTTTCGCTTTTAAAAAACTCTGGGTAATTGAAAAAAAGATATATATAAAAAATAAATCAAACTGACGTCTTCCAACGTTAAAATAACGGTAGATTTCCTTTAGCCGGAACTTCCCTCGTTTCTACCTATGCCACACTTGATTTTTGGACATAATTTAAAATAAATTGAATAAGTAGTTTTTACACTTATTTTTTTAAGACCGCCATTTGGTTCCATGTTGAATTTTCTAGTTTATCCCTATATCACATTTAATTTTTCTGCAGAATTTAATATTAGTTTAATAAAAAGATTTTTTTACGTTGATTTTGTAACGCACTCCGGTACTTCGTTGATCTTCAGTGATTATCAGTCACTGTGGTTATACCACCTAAAGTATCTAACGGCTGAATCTCGGGAGCCACCCTTTCAGAGGAGGACTGGAGCCGGTGGCTAGGTGGTGATAGCCACCAGGGCCAAAGACATACTGGGGGCCAAAAATCCACACAAATTATTTATTTCTTATTTCTATTAAAAAAGTCAATAACTCTCCATTAAAAAAGTGATTTATGGCTATTAACTAAGTTATTTTGATGCGGCGTGATAAAAATTTTCTAAGAATAAGATTAAATTCTACAGCAGTTTTTATTTGGGTATCACACAAAATGATGTTAATATATTTTTGTTTCGCGTTACCCTAACATTTGAACAAGGATACCATGACCCTTCTCGCGAACACGTCCTACAATGTCGTAGGCAGAATGATCAATTTTAGTCAAACGACGATCCTATTTCGCTCCTTTTAAAGCTCATCAAATCGCCATAGACTAGCGAGCCCCATGTAGGGCAACGGCACAAAATGGAATCACACAAACTGGCTAATACCACGACCAGCATTGAAGTGCACTGTTGATTCATGACTTTGAACTGGAACAAGGATACCATGATCCCAGTCTGGAAGATGTCTTGCGATGCCGTAGCACAGGTCATCATGCTGTCATAGACTAGCGACCTACGAGTTGGTGTAACGTGAAATAAAAATATATTAACGTTATTTCTCCCAACGAATGTCAGGAATCAACAGTGTAATATAATACCGATCGTGTTATTATTCAGCGGAGTAGTTGTTTATGTGATTCCATTTTGTACCTTTGACCTACACGGCGCTCGCTAGTCTATTTTGACCTGATGAGCTCTAAAAATACCGAATTCGCATTCATCGTTTGACTGAAATGGATCATTGCCCCTGTGGCATTACAGGACATGTTCCGACATGAATCATGGAATCCTTGTTCAGACGTTGATGTTACTGAATCAAAAATATATTAATATTATTTCTTCCAACGAATATCAAGAATCAATAATGTAATTCAATGTCGCTCGTGGTATTAGCCAGCGGAATATTTGTTACTGTGATTCCATTTGTTGTGAAATAGAGAAGTATCAGATGAGTTACTTCGTCGCCTCCAAAAAATTAATACAACTTGTTGCCGGAGTAAAGATAAAGTTAAGCTTTAAGAAACATTTTGGACGACATAAGTGCGAAACTTGAAAATAGAAAGAAATTCTCCACGCTTCTTGGTTGCTTCTACACTATCGCCAATAATACATATTTCCCGGAGAGCTCACATCTAAAGCTCGGTGTTTACTCGAGAACTAATGCAATTTTGAAAATATTTTTCTTGCTTTTTCTATATAAGAATTTATTCTACATTTCGACTCCAGTTTTCCAATATCTGTTACTCTTTTTCTGCCTAGAAATCTATCAAAACGCTACAGGAATATCTTAATGGAAGTCGAAGTATTTTATATATATTCTGGAGTCAATTTTGTAAAGTACCTAATATAGTAAACGAGGAATTCTCGAGAAAACGAATTCCGATTAAAAAATTACTTGATAGTGAAGTAGCTGCTGACGAAATTAGGCAGATCAGCAATTGTCCTTTAATAATTTTTGAGATAAGCGTATATATCATCATTGACACGGCATTAGAACATATAAGTTCGCGATTCAGCTCAAATCAAGCTTTACTAATAGAAAATTTATGGTTTGATCCGAAAAATTGTATTAAAATAACTTCGAGCTGAATAAAACAAAGCCCGACGATCTCTATAGAAAGTACGTCAGTTTGCGATGTACTATGAAGATCTGGTTGGATCATCAGAAATCACATATAGAGTGAGCCGGTTTTCGACAATTCTGACATTTCAGATGTAGAAGAACAGTGCACACATAGAAAACAAAGACAATGCGTTCGTTCTTTAAATTGTCAACTGTTATTTAAGTTAATTGGAAACTGCACGCAGTATTATGGATCATTTGCAAGCCTTCCGCCGCTGCAATATTATGTTAAAGCTATAAGAGATATTTATTATCTTCAATGTAATTTAATTATAGAAATATGTATAACCAAATCTAGAATTATAAAACAGAAGTAAATTTGGCCATTTTTGACCACTTTTTGACGCAAATGCCGTCCCATATATTTTTTTTTCCACAAATTGGCTCTTTACCACCTTACATTGATCCTTTGTCTACATAACTGCAAAATTTGAAATGGTAAATCGTACTCGTCTTTGTATTTCTGCAGCGCGTGAACTCTTTTGAACCAATTTTTAACCGAAATGTAATTTAAATTGCCTATACATAACACATTTTTTTTAAAGTCGGACGTACAGGAAGTCTTTTCTAATACGTAGGTACCTTTTCATCTTACTTTGAACTTGACTAGACCTTATCGTTAGTTTTTCACCTTTTGCGTGCAGTTCTCCCTTAAATAGAAGCAACTCTTTCTACAGTAACTTATATATTGCTTACAAGTTTATTCTTACACTACCTAAGTATCCTGCGAGTGATTATTTTTAGAGCTTAAGTTAGTTAAGAATCGTAAAACATTTTCTCTTGGACAAAAATTATTAAAGTATTTTGTATTGTTAAACATGGAGATAAATTTTGTTTTAAATTATGATAAGATTATTACCTATATTGCTACGAAAACAAAATTTAATTCTGCGCTATTAAAATTTTAATTTGTAGATAGTCAAAAATTATACCTTCTTACACTTCGTAATTCTAATTTGTATTTTATTTTTTATAAAATAATCAAAATCTTTGGCTATGCAAATACTTTAATCATAAAATATATAATACAAGATATTGATTATCAAAAAAAATTTCTCCCATCTCTTAAAAATGTTTAAATTAAGTCCTAACAGTTTAACAACAGTCCTTAACAGTGAGTTTATATCATCTGCTGATGATGCTAACTTGGTTAGCGAAACGCGCGTCCAGAACGTAACAAGTTGTGGTGTAGCGTGGTTAGAACTCTTGTATTTTGATGTTTAAATTAGTTTCAAAATTTTGTTCTTCCAAACGCCTTTTATATTAAGTATTGGGGCCACATAGCCATTCTGGCCAGACCAGTCCGCCTTGCATTTTTTGGATTTCTGAGGTAAAGGGCCGACAAATCCACATAGGTAGCTTTTATGCAGAGGAGATAGTTAATCAGAGGTCAGTGCGTAAGACAAAGTCAGTATCACTAGAGGTAGACGAAAAAACAAAGAAATAAAACACCAATGTGGAAAACAAAGAAGTTATCCTATATATTACTTGTTTAAGAATCACAATATAACCTAAACCTAGCACATAACTAAAAAAAACCTTAATGAGTAAGAGAGAGCAAGAGAATGCATACATTAGAGAGACGGGTATACGCGGTTACCTAATGACGGCGGTCGAGACGAAATTTAGACCGGTCTTCAAAGAAGGATAGTGGGGTAATATGCCGGTTCCCACTCGTTACTGAGCGTGGGCGGATAGAACTATTTGGTGCAAGATATCTACACTGCGTTATCTTACCACTCTTACCTGGTTACTTACGAATGGGTAGTGTGTGTATGAGAGAGAGGTAAGGAATAACAGCCGTGAACTGGACGTCGACACTGGTCTGAAGGATGGGAGATGTATATAGTGTGTGTGCGAGAGAGATAGTGATTGTGTCAAGAAAGTACATATGTAGGGACACTAAAACGTAAAGATATAAGAAACATTTTATTTGTCCGCCATTTTGTTTGGCCATCTTGAATTAGTACCACAATTTTACTAGTTCATACCTACGCCACAATTAGTTACGGCACACAATTTGATATCAATCCATTTTCACGATTACAGGACTTCCCTTTTACGAAGGAAGTAAAAATTAAATAAACTTTACATGTTAGTTAGGTCTGCAAAGTATAGTCATGGATCCTAAAATCCATAGTGGCCCAAGAATGTCTTTTATTTTTTCCTAATTGCCACCTGTTTAACATTTGAGCCACTCCAGGTTATTTACCATTCTGCGTGTGGCATACCTACTCAAGTGAGCCAATCTTGCTTTTTAAGTGTATTATTTTGCCATGTTTTGTGTTATTGTTAAAATAGTCGCACGCGGCTATTGTTACTGCCTTGCGTTCTCTCTCTTGGACCAGAAATTTTTGAAATTTATGTTTTTTTAACCTTCTAAGTGTCCCAGCTCGGTAAGGGTACGTCGGGGAAATGTGCTGCTATAAAATCCATCGTAGAGAATAAATGGGCGTTTTTCGAAACCTCAGTTATTCAAAATACAGGTCTCTATTGTTAATTTTCGAGGTGGGGCATTTTTTTTGAATTTCACGTCCAAAGGTCTAAACAAGTTCGTTAACGGCAATATCAAAAGTACGGAATGTCACTTAAAAAAAATAAAAAAGAGGTAAAAAATGACGTAATTTTGAAGGCATTTGAGAAACCCTGACTACTTTCTCAAGATAAGAAATGTGTCTGGAATATAAACGAGATTTAATATCAATATAGGTTGCCTATACCTCAAATGACGAGAAAGCGGTCGAAATGCAGATAAACTAAGTATCCTGTCAAATAAAAATGCACAGAATTTCCATTTGATAGAAAACTGGAGCCTTTTTTAAGACGGCTCACATTACCAGCTGAAGTTTTAACGTTCAGAATAAATAGTTTGACAGGGACGCGATATTTTTAACTCATTTAACTACCATGTATAGTAACGGCAAACTAATTGGAAACGATACCTTACGAAAATCTGAACTGATGCTAGTAAGAAATTTGTTTAAGATATTTCAAATATTATAATCATTATTCAATTTAAAAAATAATTTATTCATTACAAAATTCCAAGAACACATTTTTAAGCGGCAAACTAATTGGAAACGTATTTCTGAATCAACATTTTCTAACAACTTATAAGTTTTGTGTCCATCGAGTACCTAGTATTTAATTGGATATCCATTATTTTTAATTACTTTTAAACACCCCTCCTAGGTATGGACTGTATTAGACGTCAACAAGTCTCTCTAGGAATACT